>VXBX01005864.1:197596-293101 GCA_013400415.1 Scytalopus superciliaris
TGAAATGCTCAATTCAAACAGTTTTAATAGAAAATTTAAAACTGTTAATTCTGCAGAAAATATTCATGTTACTTTTTAAATGCTCTTCAGTAATGAGTTCTGAGAACTGGCCTTCTGTGTGTGTCTGTTGAACTGCAAAAAAATAAAAAAAAAAAGATTTCAATATAATACTTAGTTTTAGTCAAATAACATCATTGGAACCATAAAAATAAAAAAATAATTTATTCACTGAAAACTGGTTAATAACCTTTAATTTCAATTTATGTCCTTCCAATAACCTACAAGATAACTGTGAATTATTTTAAAGAGGAAAATGTTAACATTTGGAAAATGAAGTATTGGCAAAGTATTTTAACAGAATTTAGTGCAACCACACACTGTTCTAGTTTCATGACTTGCTATGTTCCATATACTATGGATAGTTTTAGAAGGCCAAATTCTTGGAAGAAGCTAACTGTTCTGTTGCCAAGAGAAATTTATTACATCTGTTGGTTTACATTGCAATAAGTCTCTCTCTCATTTTCAAACCCCACTTTCACTCATTTTTGCTTGAAGGAGAAAAAATAGAGAAACCATTCAACACAGAGTTTGACACATAAAGCTGTGATATTGCTATGGGCAAGTTGATCATTACCTTTGAAATTCAGTTTGACTAACTTTTCCATGCACATTATGCAAGGTTATTTTCAGATTTGGTAAATATTTCCAGCATAAAAAAGTATTGGTGCAAAATAAACACATAGAAAATTATCAACACAAACATTGAAAATATGTTTGCAAATACATGTGAATTTCTGCTTTATGGTTGAAGAAAATTCACTCTGCTTCAAGCACATAAACACTGTAAAGCAAGATTTTTTTAAAAGAATAGTATTAAAGCATTACAGTTTATTCTTCAGTCTTTTCTGTTCACAGTTTGACTAAATAATAGCCAAAGCTGAACTAAGCGTATGTGTAATGTTGGTATCTTACCGATTATAGTGTAATTCATGTAGACATTTCACATATGCCAATATTATCCACATTATGTTAAGCATCATTTTTCCTTTCACATATTCTGGCTCAGGGAAAGCACTCATTTTAGCAGGATCAAAAAGAACTGCAGATAAGATGCCAGCTCAGAATGAATCATTACATTTACAATTTGGAGAAATCAGTTCTGTTTCCAAATTAAAAAAAAAAAAAAAAATTAAATATTCTGCTAATGTTCCTAACAACTCCAGCATTAATCACTTGTATATCTCTTGGCCCCAAAATACACCAAATAAAAAAAAAAAATCTTCCTCTCTCCACTTCCCAAATCCTTATCATCAGTTCTTAATAATCATCCACCAAATGATGGTCAAAATATTTCATATATTACTGATATGACTTGGGAAAAAAACTCATAAACAAAGGAGTGCTTTGATCAAAGACTCCTCTTGAAGAGAAGATGCAGTTTATTTGGAGGTTAATAATTTGCAGTGCTTCAATACTTTAGATCTGCTACAATACAATTGTCAAAATATTTTCAATTTCAGAAGTCATGACTTCAGAGAAGCAACTCTTATTATCATAATGATCCATGACCTAGTTACAAGCAAATTTCCTTCCTTCTTTTCTCTTCCTTTCTCTTTTTTCTCTCCTCTCCTTCCCTCCTGAACGGTGGTGCTACCAGAGTAATCAGAGTCACTGCTACACAGCCTTCACAGCTACTTTTCCTTTACTGTATTGACCTTAATCCAGGGAATTGCCCTAAGAACATGCATGTAGCCACTTACATCAAAATAGCACAGGTACACCAAATCTAATATACCTGTGAGCCAAACAGCTTCACACACAAAATCCCAAAGCAGAAGAGAAAGTTGTTCCAAGCTTCAAGGACCTAGGAAATGCTTTTTCTTTCAAATGAGTGGTTCAGGCATAGATTGCTTTTCAGGGATCAGAAACAGTATCAGAGATTGCTTTTATATACTATTTTCAAGTCACACCTGCTCACCATGAGGCAAGATGTCAGAAAATAATAAAATAACATTATACATATTGAAGTTGCAAGATAGGAAATGGGAATCAGATCAAAGGTCTCTGAAGGATGAAACTTAGAAACGAATTTCTGACATTGATGAGTGAATAATCTATCTTTGAAAATTCTTTTCTCAGTCATTGGAGCATGCTTAATGGGTTTTCTCTTTCTTTTTTCCCTTCATGGTTTTTTTTAAAAATGTCTCGTGACAGAATTAAGTATTACAAACACAGAACTCAGTCCAGCTACTGCTATATATTTTCCACAAAACAAAACAAAAATATGTTACATTGGTATCTTGCATACAGATATATATACTTGATGTATTTAGTGACATCAGTATGTGTTCTGGCAAGTAATCTGGAAAGCTGTCTGGACAAAACTACAGAAAGATTGCCATTTCACTGGCAACTTATGGAAAGTGGTGTGTTTCCGCTGTATGTTCCCACATCTGTGGCCATTTAAGAAGTGCAGCTCTCTGCAAATTCTACATTTACATCCCTATATAAAATTCAGACATGGTGACGCAAACCAGTGCATGCAATTGCAAAAGGGGTTAGCCCAGTCTGCTACAGAGTTAATCATCATTATTCAGAATATTCTCATGTTGAGTTGCTGTAGCACACGTGGTAGGTGCTGTCACCATCAAAAGCAGGGAGCCGGGTGTCTGAATTGAGAACCTCTAATTGGCATCACAGCTACTACTGCTCTGGCAGGCTGACACTCTGAGTCTAAATGATCAAATACAAGGAGCGGAGTGGGTAATGGAGCTGAGGGAAACAGCCCACTGCCATGACCTAGTTCACTGAACTTGGTGGAGTCACCCTGATTCATTTCAGGTGAGGGCTTGGGCACTTTTATCTTGCCACATCACAGGGCATGCTCCATTTTCAGCAGAGTGCTTTAAATACTTTAGATACTGTAAATGCTGCCCTGCAATGAAAATATCCCTCTGTTCAGTCATTTTTCTTTTTAAATGCCACAAGATCACAGATGAAACCGTGGAAAGGTGTCTTTTTCCATCCTGTATTAATTCATTGACATTCTACTCATATTTAACATTAAAGGCGAACTATTTCCCATGAATCTCTGGTCAATTAACTTTTCAATGTTCTTAAATAATTCTTTTCCAGAAACATTATTGCTTAAAGTAATGAAAATTGCTTCCCAAATCCACAGAGTGTTGAAAGTCTTTGAAAAATAAGATATAATGTGGAATATTAGAAAAGAAAATACAGATATGAGCTTATTTCTTTACTGAAAAGTCAGGCCTACGAGTCAAAGTGAATTTAAATAATTGTTTTTCAATTTTAAACAGACTTGCAAGAAAGCCTATTGTTTCCTTTGACATAGTAGAACAATTTTGAGAACAGGAAATCTTATTTGAAATGACTGTGTAGGTGTCGTGCTTAGCTAATCATGAAATGTCATTTTAAAAAACATTAATGTATTCCTCCTAGAATGGAAAGCAAAGTAATGCACTTTGTAAATGAGATCAGGATTCTTCAGGTCTACAGAAATACTATTCACTGGCTGCACCATAATGCTGGTTTCTGTCTTCTAGTAATAAAAGCTGTCATGCTTCCTCCTACGAAGTGCTTGAAGGCTGAGGACTGATAAGATGAACAAAAATAAAACCCACAGATAACCCTCACAAACAAACAATGCTCTTGCAAAGGAAGAACAAAGCTATAACAGCAGATTATAGAAATTTAAATGCAACAACAGAACTGAACTTTCAAGATGAGTTGTACATTCTAAAAAATTTGCTCTTGTATTCACATCTTACTCAAGTCAATGGGAGAATAGGATTTGTAATACTCCTCATGGAAGATCTGAAGCCTGGAAGGTCACATTGTGATGGTCTAATCAGCTCTTAGAGTGAACAAAATACATTCTAAACCTGTTGTATAAATCTAATTAAATAGCACAGCTCTTTTTATTGCACAACAAAGCTTGTTCTAAAGCAGAATTGTGGACTACTGTCAGTTCAAAAGAAAAATAAGTCCCCCTCAACTAAGATATACAGCTCCAGCCAAAAAGATCACTTTTTTTTTTTTAACAATTCTGCTTTTTTTTTCTACTTTTTGTAAAGTTCTCTTCATAAGCATAACATGCAAATTTTCACCATCATTTAAGGATTAGTGAAGGGTGAAATCCTGGAACACAAAACCTAAAACCTCTCAGACTTCATTTAGTTTACTTTCTGAAGCAGTTATTTATGTGACAATGTCAATATTTCAGTAATTCATGCATGAACTTGTCAAAAAACTACTTCAACTTTCCAGTAGTACAGTGAGTTTTTTGACATATATATTGGTGATAGACTGAACAAATAAACTATCTGGAAAAATTTTAGAGGGTTGAAAAATAAGGAAATTTTTCCAGACCAGCAAACTGCTTCATGTAACCTTCTCATAAACCAGGCGCTGCCAAAGTACACATTAATTTTGCTAGATTTGTTTCGTATCCATTTTCCCCATTTGCACTTTTCTGCCATAAATCATAATGTCAAAGCATGTTATATTTTACTACTTGTAACTTTTAGGCCAAGATAATAGAACAACTATATTTTTCCAGGAATGATAGGCAGATAATATTTTCTGATGAAATACAACAAATAGCTATGGAGTAACTAACAATGAAGATGGGCCAAAATTAATTTTCCGCGTTGTCTGGAAGTGTTATTTATAATGACAGGCTTCATGCTAATGCCTAGCATACAAATTGTACTCACTGAGACAAAAAGCAAGGAGTATGTATTTAAAACTTCCCCAAAGCACAATCTTCTTTGTAAAAAATTTACAATTACAAAACTTTTTTGATACTTAAAAAGAGCATTTCATTCGACATTATAACTTCTGATGTATCTTCTCATCATGGCTGGGCTTCGCGAACGAAGATTTGAGAAGGGCTCTACCCACGTTTGCTACAAGAATGTATCTTCTAATGACAGAGAAACTGAGTGAAGTAACTTGATTATAATGATATAAAGATAGATTTTCGGTCAATGACTCTTTAATAGTCATGTGTGAAATTCTAGAGAAACTAAGTAATGCAACTCTGATTGTTGGGGTTTGGGACTAACATTGTCCTTTATTATATATACATGCACAGCTTATCCAAAATGAGTTCCAAGCTATTCTCAGTTGTTACTATTTCTTTAACACTTCAACATTTATGATGACTGCAATGGTAGATAACAGAAAATGGTTGATTCTGGAAGTGTTCAGTGTGACTTCATTGATCTATCAGTTTTCTAATTCAAAGATTTGTCTTTTCTTCCTTGCAGCCTGGATCTTCTACCTAGGTTCTTTATTTTTGAATTATCATCCATAATTATTTTTTTTCAGGCGTGGTATTTTATTTCAATATTAGTTATGAAAGAAAGGCAATCCCCATTTGCACAGAAGTAATTGTATCACTTATAACATAAAGTCCTTTCCATGTACTACTAAGCGTGGAAAAAGGTGAGTATTCAGACACTGAAGTAACATGCCCTAGTTCTCTTGAAATAGAGTTCTACTACTGTGATTAAAGATAATATGGCTTTTGTTTGTATTCTTTTGCCTTTAGTACAAAGTTAGTGTCCATCTTATATTTCCTCCTTGTCAAGTGAGAACAAATTGTCTGGTCAGAAATAGGTTTAAAGGACTTTGCTCTATCTACCTCTAGTATGCAGATTTCTTGGGAAAGCATTGGTCTTTGAATTCCTTATTTGAATATTAAATCAACTTCTGTTATTACAGCTCTGCCTAAGTTGTTGGATAAGTTCAGTTTAATGCTGTTGGTAAGGCTTTGAGTCACTCCTGAATTATTCAGCGATCTCGTGGATAACCTCATCTACCAAAGTTAAAGTTAGTTCAAGTGAAAACAAACTCCATTGACAGTCACTAGCACTTGGGGAGACTAGTGAATCTCACTGTGAAATTTTTGTTAACAAGAATTGAGTGAACAGTCAAAAAAGCAATCGTTGCAAGTGAAGAGCTTTGAGATATTGGCAAGATCAATATGTATCACCACTATGTCAACCAGCATAGTGGCTGCAACCTGTCATTCTCATTTATTTTTTCATATGCTTTTTTATACAGACAATAAAGAAAATTTGAGGAATTAAAACAAGGATTTTAAAAAAAGATGCTTCAAATTTCTTTCTAAATGCTTCCTTAGCTTCTGGGAAGTTCATTTGGGTTTCCATGAAGAACTATTCTTCTGGCTAGGAAAACTAACAGGGTATGTGTCGAGTTATTTCTCTCAGCACTGGAGAATATAGCAAGTGGACTTGTTCCTATCTCTTCAAGGAGAATATTTGCATTTGAAACAGTCTTATCCATCTCAATGGTGAGCTGAGAAAATTAGAGTGGCTATATATGTTTAGTTATCACTGATGCTATTCTGTACTACCTTTAATGAAGAGATATGCTAAAGCCTGTCTTCATTTAAGCCCAATCTGAGAACATTTCTGTAAGAATGTTTTCCAACATGTCCCTGGCTTCTTACATATAGCATATAAATAATTGCAATAAACATGTATACCTCACTAGGTGCTTGGAATGAGACTATAGGTGGTGAGGTATGAAACACTCTCTCTGCTACCTTTGTGTCACTTTTATAAAAAAAGTTCAAAAAAAGCCTTTCTGAAGGGATAATTGCAACACTAAAATTTTAACACTAATTTTCCCTTGTGGGGCTACTTAGTCTTTGAACACTTGCAAATGATCCCCTGTTGGATTTATGTAATCACTTCTGATCATTTTTTCTCTAGGGCTTTGTATTAAGGGATGTCCCTTTCAATTAAAAAAAAAAAAAAAGGCAGCACAATTTTCTTGTTTACAGTAATGGAATATACACACCTAATCTTACCCACAGTAATGGAATACACACACACACCTAAGCTTACTCACCTGTGGACATCCATGCCAGCAAAACTCAGTGACTTTTTCTTGTGTTTTTTGTGAAGCAATATAATGCCCTATGCAAACAAGAAAAATGCATGAGCACAGCTGAATCTACATAAATTTTAAATCAAAATAAGTCCTTGTGAAAATGTTGTTATGCTAATTGCCTGACTCAGTATGATATCATGTCAAAATGTAATCATCCAAATTCATCACTAGATCCAAATGTGTCACCAGCTGCATATATCATCAATTGAGTTACATGAGCCATTTATTTGGCCCAATATGTAATTTATCTAGTATTTATGCGATCTATATTAAAGTAATTTCTTCCTAGGTCAGGACATTGCTGCAAAGTTGATTAATGCTTTCGTCACTTCACATATTGATTATTGTAATTCACTACTTATTGGTTCCCTCATTGCATGTTGCGCAAGCTTGAGATTATGAAAAATGTTGCTGCACAGATCCCAGTCAAATTATAAAAGTTTAATAACATCACCCTGGTTTTAATGAAACCTCACTGCCTCACTGCTCATCCATGGAATAAGCATGGTGTTCACAAGTGTCGGTGTAATGTGTAACCTTTCTGAACATTTCCTGACTTATTGTGGGGAGTGACCTTTCTCTTTTGTCACATATTAGTTTCTCGCTTGATAAGTTACGACAGCAGTCAGGCAGTAAACAAAAACTTATTTCCTTTTTGAGTCCCTTATGCAACTGATCTACCTTTCTTTCATGTTACATTGTTTTGTCTTCAACTTTAACCATGCCCTCTGAAATATTATTCTTCCAGGAAAGAGAAGACCTATAAAGAAGATTGATCATAGTCTTTGTTACTTGTTTGCTAACTTTAAGTTGTCCCACTTAACTTCTTGGAGTTGTAATCTGCTATGAAGACTTTCCTCCCTGTTTAATGATATATTTGAGTTTCTGAAAGCTATGCGAGAATTCTTATACTTTCCCCTGAAATCTGGAAACTAATCTATCCAATACATTTTAAAGGAGTTCAGAAAATAACTCCAGTTAAATACTCAAAGTCTTCCAAAAGTAGATTTTATTTTAAGGTTCACACTATCTTTGAGAAAGAAATGATCAGTTTATCTTGACTGTTTGGTGCAACTGGAAGAGTATGCAAACAGGCAAGTAGACAGTGAACAAGAAGAAGTGCAGTCTATTAAAAGTGTTCTTGAAAGAGCAGTGCTTCCCTTTCTAAAAAAAAGTTGTCTTTCAATACAGGTAGGTCATATTTACTTTCTATAGTGGGGACAGTTTAGGAAAAGCAGATGTTTAATGAAAAGTCTTCTTCTATGAAGTTTACACACTGTATATTTATGTTACATGGCATTTTATAGAACTTAAACTGTAAATGTAAGGCAAAACAGAGTATGGCAAACATATGGCATATCTTACACCATAGCTCACGCAAGGAGTTACAGAAAAAAAGATTCCTGGGCATTAAGCAATTATTTAGACAAAACTTTGTGAGACTGGTTGAATGTTATCATTTTATGCCTTTAGCATATTTTTGATTTAACTGAGCAATAATGATCAAGTGAGGACACTTCCTGATGATTAGCAATTAAAGAGAGGAGATGATGGCCTCAGGTTCAGCTGCTGTTAATCCCTAAATTATGTCTGAAGCAAGTCTGGTTTCATTATTCTAAGGTGAATTCCCTTTTCTCCTTGTAATTTAGTGTAGATTGACAACAGTGAAGATCAAAACCTCCTTTTTTATCCAGAGACTTATTTTTAGACCACCACTTAGCAGTGTGGCTCAAGACCAGAACTAGACTGGTACAAGTACATGAGAGGTAGCCCAGGCAATGTTCTTCAGTTAACATGGGACCGGTTTTGTAACATGCACTGAAAAGACTTTTATGGGACAGACATAAATTGCCTTCATCCCACTGTGTAAAAATGTGTTTCTGTGAATTAAAAAAAAAGAAAAACAGCCCTGCCATCAGGCACATCTTCCTGAGAGAGGGTTTGAAAACAAATACTGGACTAGAAACAGAATTTTGCTTCAGGATGAAAATCCCTATTAGATTATGCTCTCAGCTGAAAGAAACTGGGTGTGGATTTTACTTTTTTCTTTGCACAGTTGAAATAGTTCCTTTGGGCTATTTTTGCCAGGATGTACAGAGAAACAGAAATGTAGACAAATATTTTAGGTAGGTGAAATGGACAAAAACTGTGTATTTTATTCAGTCATTAAATATTTGAGACTCCTCAAACATTGTACTAAAGCTATGAAATGTATGCCATTATGTACTCTTTGTAGAAAAGTGCATAAACTACTAACAATATTGGCAAAAGCAAAATTAATTTCATTAATATAAGTTTAATACTACTGCTTATCTTCATGATCAACCAGAAGGAATCAATATCCTACAGTAAATGTTTCTACCATTTGTAAAGAGAAGTAGAAAAGTCTGGGTTATGCAGTAAGCAAAGCTGAGAAAATCATTGAGTGAGGCAGTCCCAGCAGGGCAACTGCCTAGATGGTCTTTTGATATCACCATAGGTGTAAATCAACAGTCTTGGCAGGTTCAGACAAGCAGTAGAGTAACAGAGTTGGAATGCAGATGGCAAGAGAATGAATTCTTTATGCAGTTTTCATACTGGCACAGCCTTTACTTATGTGCTGGTTTTCACTGGCATAGAGTTAATTTTTGTCATGGTACCTGGTATTATGAAGTATTGTAATGAGCAACCCAGAGTAGTTGTTGAGCCACCACCCCTGGAGGTATTTGGAAGACGTGGCACTTGGGGACAGGGTTTTGTGGTGAATTTGGCAGTGCTGGGTTGAATTCAATGATCTTAGAGGTCTTTTCCAACATAAATGATTTTATAATTCTATGATTCTGTGATCCTAGTGCGGGGTTATGTTTGGATTTTTGCTGGAAACAATGCTGATAATTCAGGGATGTTTTCATTACTGCACAGCAGTGCTCACACAGTCAAGGCCTTTTGTGTTTCCTGTACTGCCCCACTAATGAGGAGTCTGGAGGTATGCAAGTAGGGACACAGCAGGAACAGATGACTCATAATGACCAAAGGGATGTTCCATAACTTATGGAATATGACCATATGCATCATGTTCAACATATAGAGCTTGGGGCAGATGATGGAAAGGGGGGATGTTTGAAGTGGTGGTGTTTTGTTTTCTCAAGCAACTCTTACGCGTGCTGGAGTCTGGCTTTCCTGGGGATGGTTGAACACCTCATGCCCATGGAAAGGGGTGACTGAATTCCTTGGTTTGCTTTGCTTGTGTGAGCAGCTTTTGCTTTACCTTTTAAACTGCCTTTATCTCAATCCACCTTTTCTCACCTTTACCCTTCCAAATAGATGTGTCAAGAATTGAGCAAGCAGTTGTATGGACTTGGTTGCAGGTTGGAGTAACAACTTAATCAAAACTGCTTTCAGAAAACCCACCCCTGTGAGTGAGGAACGCCTGATGAGCTACGCCTTCCAGTAAATGTATCAGGAAGATTTTAACAGAACATTACCTCTGCAATAATAATGGAGTACTCATAGTAAATCATGTTCTTACTGCAAAAGGGGTTTTTTGATGATATAAAACTTCATGGTACCATTTTGAAATGTTCACAAACATTCTGCAAAAATGAAACCTTTTGATATGAATTTCATATTAAAAATTCAATAAAATTGCTTGAATTTGATAACAACAAACATTGCTGACTGGCCGAATGTTCTTTTAGTAATTTCACTTTCTGAGAAATACTAGAATTTCCACTTTTGAACAAAAATGAATGCCTAAATCATAGGAAATTAAACTGCAAATTATCACCTGCAGCATCCTTCCTAGGATGAATGTTGATGAAATGTGCTTTGATGAAATCTTTAAGGTCTGTCATTAGAAGTATGTAAACCAAAATGTATTTTGACAGGATTAATAGATAAGCGCATTCACTTGAATTAGGTTCTAGTTAACTCTACTCCCGTTCTGATATTACTTTGGGAAAAAAGGCTAGAGGTGAAACACAATAAAGGCTAAAATCTGTATGATAAAATAAAAACTCAGCCTATTTTTTTGTTTCCCTCAGTAATTTCTGGTGTTTTGTTTCTTTGTTGTTTGGTTGGGGGTTTTTTGGGGTTTTTTTGTTTTTTTTTTTAATAATCTGCAATGCAGGGAAAACATTACTAGTGAAAAATATGCAAATGCGTAGCACATGTTCAGGAAACTCAAATTCAGTCTGAACAATCAAAAGACCATAAAGAAGTTATTTTGGTTTTGCAGAAAATTATAACTTTTGGAAGCGGTGATCTGAATAATTGTAAACCTTAAAAGTGGAAGCTCTATGACTATAACTTGGCTATATTCGGATAATTCAGTTAGATATGAATTCAGGTTTATGAAGTATCATGTGCTATTTGCTTAAACGGTTTGTGTGAAATTATCTTCTGAAAAATCTGTCTATATTGTAGCTCAAAACCCAGCAACAACTATTATTTCACTGATCACAGCAAAGTTCTTCATTATTCTCATTAAACTTTGTGCATAATTTTTTCCAGTTTTAGTGTACTAATAAACATTTTCTTCCAAGAAAAAGTATCCACCACTAAAAATGAACTGAGACTATGTGCAGACTTTGACCTAAAGGTGAACTACCAAAAGAGCAAGTCCATGTTGAAGATTTTGCCTGTCTATACTAGAAACACTACTGTTTGAAAATTCAGTAAGAAATTGATAAAATTTAGTGTTTATAAAAGTACATTTCTGTGCCACCTTATAAACATATTGTACATTGTGATTTATTGGATGTAAAGGATGAAATGTATTGCTCAAAATCAGATGTACCTCAATACTAAAGAAAAGAACAGTAGTAGTAATAGGTTGTGCCAGTCACAGCAATTAGCATAAACAGAAACATGATCCTATGTCAAAGGGCAAAGCTTTATACACACCCAAATGAATGCATTCCACATGTGGATATACTCAAAATAGACTCACACATAACCACAAGTGGATATACTCCACATGGATACATTGCTATATCACAGCAACCATAAATATAAGTTAGATCAGTTAGATTGCCTTTGTTACAAGAATGATGGCTTGTGATAGAAAGCCATTAACCAAACTGTCACAGATTTGCATACTTTGCTTTCTGTACTGCAGACATCCAGGTACCCTAGTGCTACACCAAGATAATTCGCCCTGTGGTTTTAATCTTGGTCTGTAGATCCTTGCAAGTCATTGTACTGCTTTGAAAAGCATTGATGAAAGGAGTCAAGAAAAGCAAGTGCCTTTCAACACTGCAGAAAACCTTTTCAGAAGCAAACAAATCCACAGACCTCAAGAACTGCAGGCAGCGAAATTAGGTACAGGGTCTAGCCACAGAGTTGCTGGCTGTAGTCCATAAAGGACACAGACAAATGGAGACATGTGATCTATGAAAGACGTGACAGGAAGGCTCCTAAGAAATGGTTACTCTCATCTGTAGAAGCAAGTAGTCATTGAAAGAGGAATTTGAACTAAATTTAATTCATATGCTACCATTTCTGTAGCAGAATTTGTCTATCTATGTTGGGAAGTTTTGAGACGGAGGGAAAGTGCAGGCACAGTCACTTCAGCACAGTGAATATTATAGTAAGGCCAGCACAGGTACATTTGAATTAAACAGGAGATGATAGCTATAGTATTGGGCCAATACTCACTTTTGAAAAAAACTGATTTCTTGTGGAGCATACTTAGCTAATGCACTGTGTATGACAGCTGTATTTTTTAGACCATAGAACTATCATGAAAAAGGGTCATGATTTTGAAATTATTCACTGCTTCAATTATTTTTGTATAGCTCTTTTTATTTACAAGCAAATGTGTTAACAGAAAGCCTCTACCAGCAGCATTAGATTCAACTCAGAAAGGGTATGTGACTGTAGATGGGGGTGTCATAGTGCAGCTCACAGCTGTTCAGCAGCACACAAAGCCTCAGTGTCAAAGCTGACTGCTTCTTGGTGTAAACATAGCAACTAAAGTAGAACATGTTTTGAGTCTATGACTTTAGCAGTCACTGTATTTGTCCTGGAAATTTTCAGGTTCTGTCTCTTTCATGTTATAGCCTCTCTCTATAACAGTTCCTACACCCAAAAGGACTAATGTTTTCAGATTTTAGGAGCTCTATAAGTAGCCAAGTAGCTAGAAAGGTAAACAGATTTCTCCCATTGCAAGCTTGTTAAGTCTTGTTGCCTTTCCAGTATCAAAATTCAAAACAAGCTCAAAAGTCAGACTTCATTCTGATCCTTCTCTCGATGTCTTGTACTACTGCTGTTCTACCTTCTCTCTGCAGGATCCAGCTTGTCACATTTTGAGTGTAATGAATTATAAGGGGATTGAAAAAACATGTAATTTTGCCCTCTGAGTGATTTTTGACAGTCCTTTAATCTCTCAGAACCTCATTTCTGTCTACAAAATGGGGGTAATGGGTTAATTTTCTTCTCAGACAGATATAATGGTGAAATCTAGTAATGAGAGAATTTTGTATAAAATTAAGTAAGCAGTCTGATATGGTTCCTAGAAGCTGTCAGCAGCTTTTCATTATTATATTTTTTCTCTAAAGCACAGTTAAGAGTTTTTGTTGCCATTAGTTACACTTTAAATATAAGGTCTGGGCCAAACTAATGGTCTTAGTAACCCCACAGATCAGTCAGTGTGAATCTGCTGAAGTTATTAATAACATTACACCAAAGCTCAAATGATGGAGGGAAAACGAGATTCATGCCCTTAATGTTAAAGGTGACCTCTGCTATGCATGCACAGTATGAAAATCTACAGCCCACAGGCAATTTGATTTTCTGCCTGAAAATTACTGTAAAGACTTCTGTATCTGTGAGGCAGACTCCTCTGCTTTTCCTTTTAAAAACCTTATTAGTATGAAGGGCAGAGTGAAAATATTAAAAATCAAATCAGGACTGAGCTACAAATCTGGTATTAGGAGTCCTTTAGCTTTAGAAATAAGGCACAGTTCAGAGGTACAGGGGCAGTTTGTGCAAATTTGGTGGTTTCTGATGGCACAGAATCTGCTGACAGCATTTTCCATCTCATTAACCTGAGATTCCCTAGAGGGAAAGAGAGTCTCGGGTGCTCAGGAAGTGTCAGGCACAGCTAGATCTGTCATTTGTTTTCCTTCGGAGAAAGCAAAAGATTACTTCGATTTGACTGGTACATTCCTCCTGTACCAGTCATGGCATGTCCCACACAGATGCTGCAGTCCTCACACTGGTTGGACCTATGTAGAAGGATCTTCCCCTTTGCAGATACACACAAGGGAAACCAAGAGCTTTGGAGATGGCAAAATAAGCTAGAAGCAATATCTCTGTGGTCCAGAAAACACGACAGAAAAAATAAAGATGAGACAAAGCCTTTACCCTCTCTCACCTGCTGTTAACCTGTACAGAACGGTGACACCATGCAGAGGACCACAACATTTCCTATGTGCTGACCCTCAAGTCACAAATAGGAACACACACAAGACAGCAATACACAAAATGAAAACAAGAGCACTCACATGCACATGCCTCTTTCAGTGTAAGGTATCACAAAGAGGAAATCAGATACTTTCCAGGGACTGTGCAGGAGCAGACACAGATGATGTTGACACAAACTGGTCAGGCAGGCTGGTCTTTCTGGTGGGGTGCACTGAAAAGGAAAGCAGGCAGGTCAGCCACTGCATTCACTGTGAGATGTGACTACTCAATGTTTCAGAGTAGACTGTTCATGTAACTATCTACATGAGATTATAGGACCCTATCTATGGGCACCCAGTTTTGAAATTAATATGTTTATAGGGATGCATTTGTTGTATTTCCTACACTGTGCAAGCTGTTGATTTTTTCCAAAACTAGTTGTCAAAAAGCATCTGGGGAAAAAAAAAAAAGCTATGCTCTCATCATACTGTAATTTGAATGATTTATGCATTATAATTCTGGTGTGAGAAAAGATTTAAAGGGCTCAGAGAAGAGGAAAGAAAGGAAAATGATAATGTGTTGAATTGCAAAACTGTAGATTCTTCCAATGAGAAAAAGATAAAGAGAGAGAAGATGAAGAGGCCAGTGAGGAAAAGGAACTGAACCCAAGCAACCATTGGCAGCTTGTGGTAGAATATGTAGAAGTGACAAGTTGTAACGGGGAGGTTGTAGTTCACAAAGAAGGCACGGAGAGTCTCTAAATCAATGAAATAGGAGCTCAAAATAGGACAGGGGATAATGAGGCTAGGCTGGGAAAAAACTCTGATAGTTGAACAGAAGGCTTGCAGTGTAAAGCCCAAGAGGAAAAGAAGAAAGCTGAATCAGGTGAGGAGAGAGATGATAAGACAGTTCTGATAAATTATCACAAGAGTAACAGCTGAAATACAAGGAAAATTATGCAGCGTCTTCATCTTACTGAGAAGTAACTGGTGACTCTTAACAACATTCTAGCAGTGGGTGGAAAGGGAAAAGAGGGGTCGACTTTAGCACACTGCTATTAAGCCTGAGTGACTGGGAGCATACTAGAATTATCTCACAGTGATGAAAAATGGAGATAGGGAAGAGACAGAAAGGAAATTAAGGAATATTATGTTTCTATAAAGTTATTTTTCTTTATGTATAAGAATAATTAATAAAACTTGGCATAAAGGCTTATTTTATCTTTGTGTACTCCATACCTGTCAAGCACAGACTACAACACAGCATAATAACTGCACAGCACTATCTGCTCTCAGTGAACAAGAGCAGGAATAATTCATTTCCATGTCATGTATCACTCACAGCTGTCTGCTGTGATTGCAAAGGTCAAATTACTCCATCCTACATTCACACTAAGCCAAATCTGTTTGGGAAGCAGGGGAAAGAAAGTGGGTGTGTTAATAGCAGATAATTTCCTGAATATATTTATGAGGTCAAAATGGGAACATTAATAGTCCTGCGTGGTATCTAGTACTATTAAATGCGTAGGGCAAATACTCTTGTAACACTTACTCAAAGCATTACACAGAAGAGCTTAACTTTATCTTATTATAGCATGCTATAACATCTTGTCATTTTCTGTGTACTTTTTCTGCTTTCTGATAACAGGTCTCTAAGCAAGCATCTGAAAGGGTCTTAATCCTGGAAAACATTGTGATGCAAGACACATATAGCAAAACTCAAAGAAACGGGAATTTTAAAATTAGCCATTCATGCTGTTTGACCAGCGCTCCCTGCTGTGCTAGTCTACATTCTAGAGACTACAGAACATGACTCAAAGACTAGGTAGGGCACTTTTGCTGCCTTTTGTTGTAAACAGAATTTGATAAAATAAAATAAAGTATTTGATTATTACTTTAGTTTTGAAGAAAATTAATTGATGGTAAAATATGGGGTTTTGTGTTTCTGGTCTTGTTGCTATTATAAAAATCAAAAAAGAGAACTTTCTTTCATAGACTGAGTAGGGGTTTAAGCAAGTGGAGAACTATTCAGAACAAAAGCTGAAGCTATGAATTTTTTAATTCCAGCCTTTCCAAAAAAAAAAAATCAACTTCAGTAGTAAAGTAATGTTTTACTACAGACAAACTGAGCATTTTGCTATGTTTTTCACCTTAAGGCTGGCAACAAAATGTTTCTTTAGAATACTGTGGAAAATGTAGAAAACATTCATGTCTTAGTCCTTTCCCAGGATCTCTTATAAAGACTACTAAACTGCAGGTAGAACAATCTGACTGAGTCCAGTGTGTTTTTTTCCTTGAAGGAATAGCTTAAAGTGTGTTCGTCCTGCTGCCCAGGATCAATATCATAGTTCAGGCTCTTGACTTTATGGGATAACTTAACATCAGTACAAGGCATAGGGAGTATTTTGACCTGCAAACAGAGCTTGCTTTAGGTTCTTCCCACTCGGTCATATGTGGCAAAGCAGTTAGAAGGTGCCCTGCACAGAAACTACCTGAGATCCAGCCCAAGTTCCAATGACATGGACTTACCTTAAGTCATTATTTTAGCTATTTTGACAGATCTTTCGTCTTCTAGCAGTGAGAGCTACTGTTCTTTCTTTCTTGTGGCGCACGGTTATAATGGAGGCCTGTCTCTCACTTCCATGAATCCTGCTGCCATCAAAACATCCTGACACAGAGTAAGAGAAATTAAGACGAAGACCTCTGCAAAGTTGTTCAGCTATTCTCTTGTGAGGGTAGCACCTGGTGAGTGGTCACTGTTTATCGGTAGTTTCACATGAAGGGTCCTGAGATTGCTAGCTACAGCAAAACATGACTGTTTACAAAATGTTTTGCTTCTTTGGTTCTATTGCTTTGACTCTAGTTCCAGGGCTTGGAGGATTCTTTAGAGTCTTATCTGATGGAACACTACAACATTTCAGACATAGTTCTGTCTTTTAAAACTTGTATCTGTCTTCCTAAGTATGTATTCAAAAGTACCCTACTGGGGGACTTATTGTACTGACAGTATGTATAAGTAAGAAAATTTTTTTCCTATAACATATCTTAAATGAGATTTCATTGAAAATATATATACAAGTGTCCAAAACCCGGAATAACTAAATAAGTCAATTGTGTCAATTATCAACCTGCAACAATACACTTTTGCTACTACTGAGATTCAGCTTCACTGAAATTTAGTGTTATTGCTTATTTATATTGCTCAACCACTATTGCACTACACTGCCAGTCAAATATAAAGTATCACAAAAATACCTCTGAAGGTTGTGAGTGCTTTCACCTAAATACATATTTTGAGCTTAGAAAGAAGAAGGTAGTTTATAATGATAGAGTGGTTCAATATAAAAAATTGTAATTGAATTCTATCCTGTCAGGAATAAATAAATACAAGGAAGAAAAAGTTTCTCTTGAGAGTATTAGGACAGGAAAGTTGAGGAAAAAAATAAATTAGAATAGAATAGTTTAATAAGATGTCAAGCATAATAATTGAAATTCCATTTTCCACTGGATACACATGTGTATGAAATAGCCAGTTGGTGTTGATTCTGTGATTACACTTACCGATATCATTTCATTGCAAACTGTATTTGGAATTCTAAAGCCATTAAAAAATTCATCACATGATGCATTCCATTCCTGCTCAAATGGAATTATACATTTTATTCTTTTTCCCTCTAAAAAGCACCTTAGCCCTAACCCTGTTGCATAAGACACAATAATTTCATAGAACATATTATTGTAATTGGTTTTAAGCAGATAGATACATGGGCTTGAGTTAATCCTACAGTGCATTAGTTTAATATACCTCCTACCTTTTTTTCCCTTGGTTTCTTCAACCAAGACAATGGTACCCATGAAAAGTAATTTCTGGGTTATAGCTGATTAAGAGGAGTGAGGTAAGAATGGAAGTGTCCCTTGCAGAATACAACTTGAGCAGCTTATATTTGTCTATATGAGAAAGCCCCTGACTGAAGCTGTTCAGTTACACTCAACAATAATAGCGTGTCCCTGAGAAAGAGGTGTTATCTCAAGTAGCCAGGACTTGAGTAATGACATAATAGATTCAAATCAGGAACTGCACCTACAGTCTTACTGGTCTCTCTAAATAGTTTATTGCATCAGCAAAGTGCAGGTTCACTTAATGACAGAAAACATAATTTTGGATTTGACTTTGTTATAGAATAGCTTAAACAGTAGCTTCAGCAGGACAGCAATGAAATTTTGAAAGTATAAGTAACAAAAATCTGAGGCTTGTTGCACATCAAAGAAGTTCTAAAAATATAACACATTTGTATCATAGAAAGAAAACTTTAGATTTTTCTAAGTTCTGGAGCCTAATTCCTCCTAATTATGCCTCCTTTGTCACTGAGAGTAAACTATTCAATATAAGTAAGACTATACACTCTGACTGGAAGATCATCCTGCTTTCTGCTTTCTCACAAGAATACTTACTTAAGATATTTGTAAAATATGTCAATGGAAGCTGTAGTCTTGCCATCTAAATGGAACATAAATGTAATAGGAAATTAAAACTCGAAACTATTAGTCTTGATAGACACCATCCTTGGCTTAATTTGATTTTTTTGTTTTGTTTTGTTTTTGATGGAGCACTTTTTTCTTAGCATTCATGAGGAATATCAAAATTAAACTGGTGAATTATATTAATCTGTCCTTTTCAGTATTTGGTAGTTTGAATGTCTAGAAAGGATAATTTGCAAAAATTAAAGGAGTGTATTACTCTCCCCTTCATGTAATGGGTGGTAATAAGTGTCTTTAGAAGCAAACGTGAAGGTAACTGTATACAGTGGGATGACCCTGGCCAGATTCTAGGTGCACACCAAAGCCATTCTATTGCTGCCTTCCTCAGCTGCACAGGGGAGAGAAAAAGTGTAGTGGGTCGAGATAGAGAGAGATCATTCACCAATTACTGTCATGGGCAAAACAGACTTGACTTGAGGAAAATTAGTTAAATTTATTGCCAATCAAGTTAGATTAGGGTAATGAGATATAAAATCAAGATCTTTAAAAACACCTTCCCCACACCCTTCCCTGCTTCCTGGGCTCAATTTTATTCCAGATTTTCTCTACCTGCAGATTTTTTCTACCTCCTTCCCCACAGTGATGCAAGAGGAGAGGAATCACAGAATCACAGGGTATGCCAAGTTGGAAGGGACCCACAAGGCTTATTAAGTCCAACTCTCAGCCCTGCACACGATCATCCCCAAGAGTCACATCACATGCCCAAGGGTATTGCCCAAACACTTCTTGAACTTTAGCAGGTTTGATGTTGTGACCATGTTCCTAGGGAGCCTGTTCCAGTACCCAACAACCCTCTGGGTGAAGAATCTCTCTCTAAGATCCAACGTAAACCTCCCCTGACACAACTTCAGGCCATTTCCTTGTGTNCAAGGGTATTGCCCAAACACTTCTTGAACTTTAGCAGGTTTGATGTTGTGACCATGTTCCTAGGGAGCCTGTTCCAGTACCCAACAACCCTCTGGGTGAAGAATCTCTCTCTAAGATCCAACGTAAACCTCCCCTGACACAACTTCAGGCCATTTCCTTGTGTCCTGTCACGGGTCACCACAGAGAAGAGATCAGTGTCTGCCCCTCTTCTTCCCCTCACAAAGAACTAACTGCAATGAGGTCTCCCCTCAGTCTCCTCTTCTCCAGGCTGAACACACCAACTGCCCTCAGCCACTCCTCATATGGCTTCCCCACAAGGCTCTTCACCATCTTCATTGCCCTCCTTTGGACATTCTCTAACAGCTTAATATCTTATATTGGGGTGCCCAAAACTGCCCACAATACCCAAGGTGCGGCTGCCCCAGTGCAGAGCAGAGGCGGGACAGCCCCCTCCCTCACTCACTGGTGATGCTTTGCCTGATGCCCTCCAGGACAGGGTTGGCCCTCCTGGCTGCCAGGGCACTGCTGACTCACATTCAACTTGCCATCGACCAGGACCCCCAGGGCTCTTTCTGGGGCACTGCTTTCCAGCATCTCCTTCCCCAGTCTGTCCGTACATCCAAGGTTGTCCCATCCCAGGTGCAGAATCCAGCACTTTCCCTTGTTGAACTTCATATGGTTGGTGATTGCCCAGTCAAGGTCTCTCTGCAGGGCCTTCCTGCCTTTGAGGGAATCAACAGCTCCTCCAAGTTTTGTGTCATCTGCAAATTTCCTTAGTATCCCTTCCAGTCCTGTGTCCAAGTCATTTATGAAGGTGTTGAAGAGCACAGGGCCTGAGATGGAGCCCTGTGGAACCCCACTAGTGACAGGTCACCAGTCTGATGTCACCCCATTCACTATTTACCCCCTGTGCTCGACCCGTGGGCCAATTGCTCACTCACTGCATGATGTGTTTATCCAGCTATGCTGAACAGTTTGTCCAGAAGGATTCTGTGACAGACGGAATGGAAAACTTTACTGAAATCCAAAACGATTACCTCAACTGGTTTCCCTTGATCAGCTGGGTCTGTTACCTTGTCCTACAAGGAAATCACATTGGATAAGCAGGACTTTCGTCTCATGAAGCTGTGCTGGCTCTGCCCGGTGACTGTGTTGTCTTTTAGGTGTTTCTCAATACTTCCCTGAATAATCTTCTCCATAACTTTATGGGGCACCGAAGCGAGACTGACAGGCCTGTAGTTTCCAGGGTCCTCCCTGTCCTTCTTGGAAACTGGGACAACATTTGCCAGCTTCCAGTCAGATGCGACTTCTCTGAGTCCTTGCCACGAGTTGCAGTTCTTCATAAACTGTTCCAGCATGGGTGCCTCCCACAGGGTGCAGTCCTTCAGGAACAGGCTACTCCAGTGTGGGTCCTCCATGCAGCCACAAGTCCTCCCAGAAAACCTGCTTCAGTGTGGGCTCTTCTCACCATGGGGCCACAGGTCCTGTGAGGAGTCTGTTCTAGTATGGGCTTCCCATGGAGTAACAGCCACCTTTGGGCATCCACATGATCTGACATGGGTGCTGCAGGTGGATCTCTGCTCCACCATGGACTTCCATGGGCTGCAGGGGAACAGCCAGTCTCACCATGGTCTTCACCATGGAATGCAGGGGAATCTCTGCTCCAGCACCTGAAGCACCTCTTCCCCCTCCTTCTGCACTGACCTTGGTATCTGCAAAGCTGTCTCTCTCACATATTTTCACTCCTCTCTCTGGCTGCAGTTGTGCAGCAACTATTTCCCCTTCTTAAATATGTTATCACAGCAGTGTTACCACCATCACTGATGTACTCAGCCTTGGCTGGGGGTGGGTCCATCTTGGAGCTGTCTAACATTGGCTCTGCTGGACATGGATGAAGCTTCTGGCAGCTTTTCACAGCAGCCATCTCTGTAGCGCCCCCCCCTAAAAACACCTTGTCATGCAAACTCAATACAATGTAAGATAACAAATTCGTGTTGCCCTCCAGTCTTCAATGTTTTTTACTGCAGTAATAAAGTCAGAAATCCAAGTTTAATTTTGCTTTTTGTGTGATGTACCAAACTAGTGGAAACAGAGAATTTTCAGTGAAGGACATCCAGGTTAATTAAACTTACAAAATGGCTTAGGTATGAGAAATGTATTTATAGAGCAGAAAACGTCCTGGAAAAGAAGCAAATATGATGGAAAAGGCAAGGGGTAAGACAATTCTGTACCTGATCAAGTAATTTGAGTAGAGTGAGTAGTGTATGAGAGCAAATAATGAAGTGTAAATCTGATCAGATGGTCACGGTCTCCTCTAATAAAAAAAACCAAAGCTTCAATGGAAAATAACAGATAATTTTGAAATTGAGGGATTTATTTTGCAATCCCTAAACTGTAGACATCCTTGTCACAGAGTTGTAGATTTCTAGTAGACAACACAGTTGACAAAAGTCACTGGACGAAAAAGTGGAAGAAACATCCATCCGGGATTATTAAATACAAAAATAGCCCCTTTTAAGGAATCCTCTAACCCACAAATTACTGGAAGCTGGAAGACCATCTGGGAAAGTTCATCTTCTTGCATCTCCTGTTCTCATACTCTCCTTTGGGAATTTCATGTGAATGTTTAAGTAGGCATTGTCCCGTCATGTTAGAGCCAATCCTAAATGGGATCTAGGTCAAAGCAGAATCTATCATAGAGAACAAACAAGAAAAACTAATAACACTTAAGCTCGTCACATTTCAGCTAAAAGCTACCCCTCCAGGGTATGAAATATAGAGATATCGAGCATATTTCCAAGCAGTTTTCTGGCTAAATTACACCACTCATTATCAGATAAAATAATGCAATACCATAACTATCATACATGTCAACCAATATATTCAGGTAACTAGATACATACAATGAATGTATCACAGGAATTTGCAGTTCTGTAGTGTCCTCTACTTTCTTTGGCCTTTCAAAGAAAGGAAATGCAATAGAAGCTGCATGATATGCACATAGTAGGGGAAATAAATTGTTGCTATCATACAAGAGTCACTGTGCTAATTATGCATCAACTGATTAAGGGGATGTTTATGCCATAGAAGAAGACATTAAAATTCCCTGTTAAGATTAGAAATAACTGTATGAGACAGGCATTAGCACATTATGAAAGTGTGTGCAAACTGATGAAAATTATAGGAATGTGCTCATGTGTTTGTAATATAATGTGAAAAAAAAATTTGTCTTAATAATTTAAATATGGAGAAAAAAGAGTGAAACCTAACGATCTAACTTTTCAACTTGAAATTAAAAGAAACTAACGGAAAACTACTTTTCTTAGTTGTAAATAATTGAATGTAAGATAGTTTTCTGAAAGCTAGGCTAGCTGTAATATCTCTGTAAAAAGCTGGAAAATTATAACATCTTACTCAAAAAATATTTTATATTTTCAACACCAAAGCTTTCCAGTTAATAGTTTTCTTCAGATTTTTGCCCTCCAGGCTGCTTGCGCAGGCCTGGGTTCTGCAGGGTAACCTGACTGCACAGAGCACCTCAATGAATCAGGTACCTAAGAAGAGGTATGAACTCCATTAATGTCTGCTTCAGAACATGGTACCACTTCAAAGTACAGGCAACTTTGCTTCCCCTCCCACACCAGATGACATATCATAAAGCAAAACTGAAAAGCACTATTGATGAAAGCACCGTTTTATATCTCTATGATTTTTTTTTTCCATTAATTTACTTTTATTCCTGGGGGACAGCTGCCTAGATCACAGTCCTCCCTAGGAACAGTGCTGTCATAACTTCAAAAGTAGTCAGGAAGCTTTGAACTTTAGAAACAGTTATTTCCTTCTTAGGAGACCATGAACAGAGATTAAAGAAATAATAAATTATTAGAATCTATAGTGCTTATTACTGTCTCAGAGAAAAAATAAGATTTTTAAAATATGGAATTCAACAGCAAAACCAGTGTGATCTACATACCCACACACTGAACAATGAAATTTTAATTACATGTACACAAATACATCCACAGTGTTACAGTTCAATGCTTCCTCCATCTTCTTTCTGCTCTGGGTGACAAAACTCGTCAGGAAGGGGAAAAAATCACCATCTACCACAGTATTTAATCTCTTCTTAAATTCTTCACTTATTCTTTTCTGTCTTGGAGACTTGCCAGTACATTTGAACTTGGGCAAAAGCTATGGTAAAGTGATCTGTTTGTCAAAGCAATGCTATTTCTGTAGAATGCCTTCTCATCATGATTGGATATAATTGTCTTCATCAAACTTAGGTTTGCATTTCCACAGTGATTTCTTATTTATCTATTTCCCTTGAGACTGGGATTCATTTAGTCTCATTTTGACTGTCTGAATGGTGAGAAACTATCTATGCTAATCATCTAGATCTCTTGGAAGACAACAGAAGAAGATGAACATCTGCTACGAAGTTTTTCAGGTGATAAAGACCTTTCTCCATTGATTGAGGGTATCTAGTTAAGTCATTTATGGCTATCTTAGATTAGACAGTCTTTTTGGAAGCTAAAGTTAAGGGAGATATACCCCATCCTAAATATGGATTATGTTACTTTAAGCTACATTAAACACTCTGTGTTTAGAAGTGCCGGAGTCAGAAGCCATTACCTGTTTGACCAGTCACCTGGAAGATGTTTGAACCCAGTGGTACAATAAGGAGTTTTTTGCTTTGTCAAACACGAATCTATATTTACAAGTGCCACCATATCTACTGTTCTCCTTTGTGCTCAAGGACACTTTGACCCTAATCATTACCAACTCTATCGAAACCCCACATCACCATCCCATGACAGTTGGGATGAATGGTTTCATGGGCCATTTTTTTCAGATTTCTTAGAGAAAACTGAAAGAGAGATTTTGTGGGTAATTTCACTGCTGAACCAAGTATAAACAAAAAAATGCAGTTACAATTGCAATTTAATCATAGAATCATTTAGTTTGATAAAGAACTTTAAGATCATCAGGTCCAACTGTTAACCCAGTACTGCAAAGCCCACCACTAAACCATTTACACATCTTTAAAATAATTCCAGAGACGGTGACTCAACCACTTCCCTGGGAAGCCCATTCCAATGCTTGATCATGCATCAAACGGCACTTAATTTTTTGATGGTTTTGAACCTGTGTAAGGCATCCCAATTGCACAGGCAACATTATGTTCACTCTAAAGGAGACAGGACAATTTGCATAAATACATTTTAAGGTAGACCAAATCCTGACACTTTTCATCATGGCTAGTGGTTCCATACTTCATTAAGATTGAAAGATTCAGTGAGAATCACAAGTAAGAAGCAGTCCATAAACTGCCATAAATTAAAGAATTGCTACTTTTCCTTGAGAGCTTAAAGATGCTTTTCCAACAAAATTTTAGCCTTACTTTTACAGATGCTTCACATTGACACCAGTCAGATCTGAGAAAAGATCACTATAATCCACAGTTAGATTCAATAAAAGAGAAAGTGAAGCAGGTTGTTCTCCTCTCCTACATAGTAACAAGCCACTGGTATTTTTATTTTCATTGTGTGTCTCCCACAGTGACTTCAAAGGAATAAAAGCAGGACTGCATGATACCTTACAAGGGACAGCCTCAGGACACATGACCAATGCTTCAGATGGGCTCTCTTTGTCATTTGAGAGAGAAAATAATATTCTTCAAGGATATCTACCTTTTCCTTCTCTTCTCCACCCACATCAGTGGTTGGTCTTGTCATTCTCAAGGGGAAACAGCTTTAAAGATTTGATTTTCATTTGCACACGTTGATTGTCATCCATGGAAATGAAAGAAGTACCATGTCAAGCCAGATGTGTGAAATGACTGAATGTAGTAAAAGCAGAGTTCTCTGACTCTGAAACACTGGCTTGTGGACTGGAATTCAGGATTGGCCTGTCCTTTTTGTTTGTCTGCCAGATGATACAGAGTTTAATACTTTTGTGCCTTGCTTTGCTCTTCTGGACAGTGCTCACATTCTTTGCAATGGCATTGAGCTCCAAAGGAGATGCCTCCATTTGAGAGATGATACCTATGATTTTAACTTTTCTCTAAGATTATGCCTTAACTTTATTATCACAGTACTCAATTTCCTTATTGCATCTTGTTTTTCTCCAACATATAGTATTTGATCCTTCCATAATTTAATACACCAGAGAAATGATTCTCTTGTAAATTTGCTTTACAGCTGCACTCAAGAGTTCTTCTGCACAATTTAAGCCAGTCCTGGTTCCCTTGAGTCAGTACTGCTCTGGTATCAAACTTGAAGCAATGCACCAGGACAGCAAGTTATTTTATGAAGAACCTCTTATCACAAACAAACTTCATTTTTTTCCCCCTCAATTTTCACTGGTATAGGCAGAAGCTAGTTTCTTATGAGTACATGAACCTGAAAGAATCTCCTGGACTTCTTCCAGGTAGCAAGGACATATCCAAAGAAAGCATCAAAGTTTATAAAAATATGTTCATCATGCATTTCAGTTCTGAGGACATCCAAAGAGAAACCAGTCATCTGAGTTTATTTTTACCTACCACAGAGTCAAGTTTCTATCTCATATAAGTCAATGGTAAGTTTCTATTGACTCCAGTGATATCAGGATTTTTCCTGTAAATCTCAGAATTGAATTTTAAAGTTTTCCTCCCAGTCAACGGAAGTGTAAAAAAAATATATTAAAGTGTCACATTATGACAAAAAGACAGAAATTGCTTTACAATGTCTACTTATGGAATTTCTTCTACATGAATAGAAAGGAACCATTCCAGAGTACTGAAAGCTTTTTCTTTCTAGTAATGTGCAAATACATTCAGAAACATACATCAAGTGCATTGCTTTCTGAAATAACATTGCTTGTCTGGAAAAAAAAAAAATGCAGTCTTCAATGATTTATTTCACAGAATCACAGGATGGGTCAGGGTGCAAGGGACCACAGTGGGTCATCTGCTCATCCCAGAGCACATTTCATAGGATTGTGTCCATATGGTTCTTGAATATCTACAGTGAAGGAGACTCCACAACCTCTCTGGGCAATCTGTTCCAGTGCATGGCCCCCAACACAGTAAAGAAGTTCTTCCTCATATTCACATGGAACTTCCTGTGCATTGGTTTCTGCCCATTGCCTCTTGTCCTGTTGCTTGGCCCTACCAAGAGAAGAGCCTGGCTCCATCCTCACAACAGCCTCCCTTCAGATCCTTCTATACATTGCGGAGGTCCCCTTTCAGTCATCTCTTCTCAAAGCTAAACAGAGACATCTCACTCAGCCTTTCCTCATAAGAGAGGTGCTCCAGTCCCTTATTCATCCTTGCAGCCCTCCACTGGACTTCCTTCAAGAGCTCCATGTCTCTCTTGTACTGAGGAGCCACCAAGTGGTCACAGTAGTCCAGATGTGGCCTCCCTCTACCTTAACTCACACTATTGTCATTATGATGTGAGAACGGTCACTTAGAGAGGTTTAAAACTCCCTATTTTCAACTGGGATGGAGGTAAAGATGATGTTGTACCTGATCCACTGCCTAAGACATAGCAGATAAAAAAAATCAAAGTGGTATCATATACATTTTCTGATGATTAGACAGACAACAGACTTTTCCAGGTCTCTCTGGACAGGGCAACTAATTTTAGTTGTGAAATTATACAGAGTTACCTTTTCTAGCTGACTGATAAATTCACTTCAGCTCCATCTGGAAAATGAGACAGAGGTTTGTCCTGTATCTACATTCCCTGTGTGTTGTATATTAATTTCTGCAGCAACTATATTTAAGGATGAACCCTTCAAACTGCTGTCCTGTGGCATGGTGTTCTACTGACACTTCTCTGATTACTGCAAACAAACCCTTGAAATATTTTATAATCCTTTCCTCTTCAGTGAAGAGCAGGAAGTTAAATAGTTTCTGAGAAAACCACTGTGTAGCCTGAGCTCTAAAGAATATTAATAGGAGTGAGCAAAGTAATCCGGCCAATGGTATCACCATAGGCAGGATTTCAAACAGAGAAAGGGAAATCAGGATGTTTACCTTACTAGAAACCTTTAATCCCTTTTAGGATTTAATATTTAATTATGGAAAAGTGTCAATCCATGACTGGGTCCCCACTGTGCTATACAGAGAATTCTGCTGGGCAAAACAAAATCTAAAGTTCTTGTCTTGCCCATGTGAATTCTGGGTTGATTGTTGGTGGTTATGAAACCATTGTTCAAAACTTCATAAATAATTCAAAATATATATTTGTTTGCAGCAATAATCCCAGAAGCAAAAGTACCTGAATTACTCTTGCAGTTTTCCATGAAGCACACCTGACTGTCAGGAGATAACACATGGAGGTAAAATTTACCAGTTTTGATTTTCCAGTTCCCCTTTATATCTGGAATGAGATTTCCATATCTTCTAATCCAGAAGGGTGCTGCTACTGGGCTTGATCTTTAAACTTGGAAATTCTGAATGAGCTTGATTATATCTTCTGGTTTCAGAGGCAGTGCTTTCCTGCTTTTTAATTCTGTGTGAAGCTGTAGTCCCAGCCATTGAAGAAGCCTCTTCTAGCTTTGCTGACCACAGCCTTAGACAGTGTCAGTCTAATGAAGTGCCACCATTGTGCAGACATCCAAATTCTCCAAGCAATTCAGACCAACGTTCCCTGGATGTAACTGCATCCTGTTGTGGGAGGGAGAAACAGCAAGGAATTCTCTTATTGTCTGTGGAGCAGAGCTGGCAGTGATCACTCGCTCACTTCCTAAGCAGCTATGAATAGATCCCCTTATAGAAGGTGAGTGAAGTGGAAAGACATATAGTAAACACATTCTGGGAACAAGGTTCATGTCAGACAAGGCTGAAACTTTGTTTCCCAGTAGTCTTCTGAGAATGTACACTAAAAGTGTGCTACAGGCAGTCCTACATCAGGCAGCTCTGAAAATTGTCCAGAAACAGTTTACAGCACCTCAGCCCAAGGGGAGAGATTACAAGGAGGACAAGCATCTCTGCACTGCACAAAGGTGGGCTGATGACTGTACTGTGCTAAAAATATGGGTAAAGCTATAAAAATAAGACAGTATTTCAATTTTTTTTCTTTTTTTTTTTTTTTTTTTTACCTGTAAAAAGCTAGAATTGCTACTATTGTCACTACAATAGACTTTCTCTGTACAGGTGCAGCAAATAACCAACCGTGATATCCTGAATTAAGCAAAAAATTGAAGGCTGGATTATGAAATTTAAGTAGTCTTCAATGAGGTCTTTGCATAAAACAAGAGAAAGTTATGAGGAAGATTTGAGAGTACAAAAATCTGTATCCATTGTATGAAATGGAAAAGAAAGAAGTGATTGAATGGCTGGAATAATTTTAATGTACAAAAAAAAAAAAGGAAAAAAAGAAACTTGTCATTTTTACTGACCTCAACACATCAGTGTTATCCCATGTAGGATGGGAACAAAGATGCAGAAATTTAGACCATCAGTTTGCCATCACATATTTTTGGCAAGGGACAAGAGGTGTTCTGCTTAGTTTTTCATTCTCCCACTCCTCTACTGATTTAGATTATCTTTCTTTCAGATTGTATTCCCATATTTGAAGCCTTTTAAATAAGAGGGATGAAATGAGGGACCCTCTTCTGCTATTCCATAAATAGCGTCCAGGAGCAAGGGAATGGAAATCTTCAAACATATGCACGTGCAAATATATCTGTGACATTCATTGCTCTGTGAAGCTGAGGTGTATATCCTCAGTGGATATATTTTCTATAACTTTTGGAAAGCACAAAATTTTGTCTTTTTTTCCTGTTTAGTTCTTAGCGTTTCATTAAATATTTGTTAAAACAAGGATCTAAGAATCCAGTTCACTAATAGATTTTCTTTTGACTTATTTCAAGGTCATTTGAATTTTTTTGAGCAAAGGCTTCAGCTCACTACAAACAAGTCTGCAAGAAATAATTTCCTCTCCAGTACTTCACTTGTTGAAGCTGAGTTATCATCTGCATATGTGTCCTCTTTACTTGTTGATATGCTTATCATAAAAGTAATGATCCAAATTAAAATGTATTGAAGACACATGGCTAGTAAGTACTTTACTACAAGGTACACTGATTAAATTTTCCTCGTTTTAAGGTATCAGATTTTTTTTTTAACTAATTTTTTCAGAGCTTGTAGGATAAAATGCCAAAGACATGAAGGCAGTGAAAGAGAATGTTATTTATCCTGAGGCTGAGTGGGGATGCAAATAATGTTACAAACATGTGGCATACACAGGAGATCTTCCAATCAGAGCCTGATTTTTTCAGGCAGGGTTCTGATGAATTTATTTGTAATCTATTTGGCTTTTTAATTCAGGCTTGAGTGCAATTTATGTAATTTCTTGCAATTAGCAGAGGTACTTATGTTAGGATTATAACCACCCTAGGCACCTTTAGTAGTCAATGGAAAAAATAAACACCTGTAGACAACATTTTAGCTCATCAAACTTCACAGTTTTCCTTTAGATATACCTCTGCCTCTGTCTTCCTAGCAATGGAGGGGGTCTGAGGAGGTAATATTCCTGTCTCCTTGGTACTTTACTGAAGTGGGATTATTCCAGGCTCTGTGTAGAAGTGGGATCTTGTCCAGACTCAATGAAGCATGGCCAAAAATAACATCAGAGTAAATACTTTGAGTCTGAAATTCAGTCTTCTTGCAAGAGATAACTTTATTTTAGTCTGTGATTTGCACATACACCACTCTGAAAAAAAACCATTCTTGAGTCAGAAATGCCCTGAGATATGTTGTAATTTTGGTAATTATTAAAGTTGCAAATCACTGTTGCCATATTCCTTCTCTTTACCATGTTTCATGGTAGCTCATCATTTGATTGCAAAGTAAATATCTGGTATTGTCAGTCTAATGATAAGATAATTGCTATAAATGTTATGAGGTAAATAGAGCCAGTCTCAGTAACATAGTAGTATTCTTGGTCCTTTACCATATAATCTGCAGGAACATGCAATTATCTCACCACCTTTACACTTGTTTAACTTCTGTTTGATCCAGAAAGGAATTAAAAATCACCTTCTCAACTTCTGAAGTCTTTGCAGTCTCTTTACATTTTTGCTACTTGCTCCCTCAATATCTCACTCAGTTTAAGCCCAGTCTATCCTGTCCTCTGCGTTTGACTGCACATGTCAGGATAAGACAGTGACTTCTCTAACTTGTCATATTAACATTTATAAATGTAAACATTTGCATTTGCATTCCTTATTTTTAGGTAGCCATCCAAGCATAAAAAAGTCACTGCTCAAGTTCATGCTCTGAGAAGACAGAAATCCATTAAGGATATTTCCTTTTGGAATAAGCGGGTAAATAGTGCTGCATAGAGATTTCTGCACCTTCACAAGAAAAGACTAGCACTTTTCAACTATAATGCCTTCTAGTTTGGTTTTCGAGACCATTTTCATTTTTGTTACAGCTATACCTACAATTTTCACAGCTCATTGTCAAGGTATAAAACTACCTCTGTACTACTTCCATCTGTTTATTCATTTCTCTTTCATCTGTTTCTGCCACACTGTTCCCACTAATACTTACCTTCATATGTTCTTATGATTTCTACACATTACCTGATAGATAAATGTCTGATCCCTTAGGCAAACAATTCAATAATTGGTGTAGAAGGAGAATACTGAAGCCAACAGCAAAAGACCTTGGGCAAGCTTCATTAAAAACAAACAAATAAATAAAATTAACAAGAAAACAAAACCAAAACACCAAAAAAAAGAAAAAAGCCAACCAAAACTAAATGCCCAGAAACCCACTTTCCTCCCCCAAACCAGCTTTGCTATTTGTGCTTATGATCTTATTGTAGTCTTCCTATCTGCTTCATGATGTTCATCCAAATCTCCCTCTGCTCCAGCATGGTTGAGAATATTGTGTAATCTGACTGCCTCTTCAAGGAAAAAAAAGTATTGTAAAAATTCACAGAAAATATAGGTACAGAAGCTGTGCAGAACCACTGCAATTCATTCCTTTTAGGGTCTCTGTACCCAGTGCTAACTCTTATATGGCTTTAGTGTATAATTTAGTGTATGAGAAGGGCTTGAGTCCCTTCCAAAGCCAGCAAAAATAGAGTAATTGAAGAAATATACCTGTAATTTTCTAAGTCAAGATAAGACCGGCCCCAGGTATTTCTTTTAAGAAACAGCAAATTACTTCCTTTACAATTTTTTTATCACTTCATTAGTTTTCTCTTGCAGAAAATTTTGGTGTCCTTCGGAATGGACAGATTCTGGTCTCTGTAAGGTTAATTTATTTCTACAATAACATTAATTAAAATATTAATTCCTATCAGAGTTCTTCACTGCTTAGTAAAGACTCCTTTATTTCTGATGGCAAGCTACTTGTGACTACTTGGGTATCTGACAGAGTTTACACTTCTAAAAACTTGAAATTCATTCCCTTGGCATTAGTTTTATACATATTTATTTCAGCTCAGTTTATTTTAGCCATCTCTCAGCTGGTCTATGGCTGAACTAACAATAGACCATTATAAAAGTAGGGGAAAATAGTATAAACAGCATACATTTACATCTCATAGTTAAACTTCAGAAGCAATAAGTAAATAGTGGTCAAAGAATCAAGAGTAGGACAAAAAAATCTGAACTCTACAATGAAAGGTTTATCCTTCCACTATTGCTTTTAGCAGTGATTTCACAGGTAGCATCTCAGAAGATGTTGTTAGATTTTACTTGTAATTTACTTCAGAATATATTCCTCTATCAAAGAAAAATGTGCAAAGGAAGATTATGGACTTCATTGGCGCTGCAGTGGTGCAAAGCTATCTAAACATGCAATGGAAGTTCCTAGCATCAGTTAACATTAGTCAGGGTGGCCTACAGTAAAATGCAAGCTGGACTCCTTTTGCAACTGCATAGCCACCAAATTCCTGACCTTTGACAGCTCTTACCCACTCATCCTACATAAGCTTTTTTCTTAAAGAGTCTATGTGGCCTTTTTCTGCTTTCCTTGAACAATGCTATGGCTTAAAATTATTAAAACAAGTTATTGTTCTTGTTATACCATAGGGAATATTAAAATGCTGCTATATTTGAATCACAGTCTGGAGTTAATTTCATTGATTTCCATGCCATTGGTCCCAAGAGGTACTGTAGTAGCAAAGCATCTTCACCCTTTCCCTCGAGAGGGTTTGCTGGGAGCAGATTTCTTTCCATCTTTTGTGCTGCAGCTGAAGAAAAATGTTGAACTAGCATGAGATAGGAAAACAAAAAACCAAACAGCAATACACCTGAAGAAGCTGAAAACTATCTACTCCCTTGCCATGAGGGAGAATCGTGGTCAGTGAAGAGAGAAGGGATGCAGTTCCACATTAGTTTAACTCTGAGTTTCACAGAGTGGTTTAGCACAGTAGTTTAATACTGGGTTGTTTCCATATGGAAAGTTACCAGGCATGTAAGTAACACCTGCTTAACATTGGGAAGGTCATCAGTGTCTGAGGAATACTTTCTACATCTAGGCCTCAGACTCAAAATCACTGTCTACGGAAAACCAAGACTGTTTCTAATATTCTTCACTACTTCATCACATTGTGTTTTCAATGGTTCAAAAATCCACCTTCCATCAGTTCCTTCAGAAAGTTGTCACAGAGACTGATGTCCACCAGGATTGAGGGGTTTCTGTGAACTCTCAGTCATTTTTGTCACTTTTCTTTCAGTTTAAATAGGAAGAGCAATGGCTGAATTACTTCACTACAATATGTATGCACTCATTTGTAGCTTGTTTCCACTCCCTTTAACAAGCTTTTCAACACCCTTAAGTAGCAGGAAAGAAAATATTTGCAGCCATTAACAAGTGCAGCATTTAATGACATTATAAGCCTGCCTGATCAGACCCCTTTACTAGATATTGGATTGCTTGTCGAAAGTCAATTTTACAACACAATAAACATCGGCATGACATAAATTTCACTAGTTTAGTTTTCAGATGTAGTTATATGTCATATTATTCCTCAGGGGTGAAAAACATAATGTGTGCAAATGAATTTAGATACACAGCAACTGATTTTCCAGTGACGATATAATTAAGACTATAAAAGACTGCCTATATGCAACAGCTACTGTGGGAGCTCCTCGCATGTTCTTATATATAGACAACAACCATATTTTGTTTTTCTTACTTTGCTGTAACACTTGCCTTTTTGTAAAACAAGCAAATTATACTGTGTCTAGGAAAGTTTCTAAACAACTGAGAAGCACAATAATTAGAACACTGACTCAAATTTTGCATTAGAGAAAAATAAACATTGCTGAATCAAAATACATCCTATTTGTTTGGTACAAATACCTGTTTTCAATATAGATACATGTACCTTATGGGAACAAAGTACTTTAGCACTGTGGTTTTCAGTTCGTTTATGAGATGATCATCTGGTATCCGAAATATGTGCCTATTAGAGCCTTTCTGGTTCCTGAACAAAATATTGCTCCACTGTGGCTTCACCTGGTATTAGGACAGAACCAAAGAGGCACAGTGCATTATTTTCTTTTGTATTAACAAAGGCTTCCCTGCATTACGTTTTATACTGCTACCAGTTGCAATTACAGGCACCCATTCAAATTTCTGTTCTCTTTGTTCACTTGAGAAAGCAGAAGATAAGTGATGGTGGCTTTAAAACACTGGGTCAGAAGCAGTGGACTCCTGAGCAGTATAAGCACAATAGTGGAAGGAGAAAGGAGAAAGAACTGAGCCCCATCCCTGAGAAGAAATCTGAGCAATTTAAAATACATTTTGGAGACAGTACTTTAAACAGGCACAGTAAATAAATATTAATACATTGAACTCCATGCTGCAATATGGAGAACTATTTAAATGGATATTTGGAGCTACTTTTTAATCCAGTTTTACAAGTAAAATTTCACAATTTCTCTAGGAATTTTGATTCACTTAAAAACAAAAACAAACCCAAAAGACACTTTCTGAAGCAGAAGAAATGTATATTACTTCCCTTCAGTCATGTAAGAAATGCTGTAAAATAGTTAATAATCAAGGCTGGTCAACAGACTCTTGTTAAATTTCTTTACCAATAAAAACCTGCATTTTCTGGGGAAAAAAAAAAATCTACTTTTAAGAGATATGTTGATATTACTTAGAAAATCAAGTAACTGAGAAATGAAACCTTGGAAGCTTTTATGAGAATATGGAATATTTTATCTGAAAGAAAAAAAAAAATCAACTCAAATAATACTATTTTTGCTGTGAGTTATGCTTTCTAGTTCCATTGTAGCTCATAAATCACATAACACATGCCTCATCTTCACTGAGAGGAGATAACAGATAAATAACATGAGAACAAGTCAGGCTGGAGAGCCCATCAAAATGGCAGAATGGGATTGTAATTCAGGAGCAACAAAAATATCTTCATAGAATCATAGAGTACTTTGAGTTGGAAGGGACCTTTAAAGTCCATATCCCCTGCCATAGGCAAGGACAGCTTCAGCTAAGTCAAGTTACTTAGAGTCCCATCCAACTTGACCTTGAATGTTTCCAGGGATGGGGCATCCACCTTCTCTCTGGGCAACCTGCCCAAGTGTTTGTGAAATATCATCATAAACATCTTTCTTAGTTCTATACTGACCCTCCTTCAGTTTAAAACCATTACCCCTGTGTTGTACTGCAACAGGCCCTGTGAAAAAGTCTGTTCCCATCTGTCTTGTAAGACCCATTTAAGTACTGAAAGGCTGCAATGAGATTTCCCCAGAACCTTCTGCTCTCGTAGGCTTAATGGTACCAAATCTCTCAACCTTTCTTTGCATGAGAGATGGTCCAGCCATCTGATCATTTTGGTGGCCCTTCTCTGGAATCACTCTAACAGGTCGATGTCCCTCCTGTGATGGGCACCTCAGAGCAGGACACAGTATTGTGGGTGGGGTCTCACCAGAGCAGAGGGGATGAATCCCAACACCCTTGACCTGCTGCCCACATGTCCTTTGATGCAACCCAGGACACAATTGGCTTTCTGGCCTGCAAGTGCACATTGCTGGGTCATGTCCAGCCTCTCACCCACCAGCACCCCTAAAATCTTCTCAGCAGGGCTGCTCTCGATCTGTTCATCCTCCAGCCTGTACTGATGCCAGGGGCTACCCTGGTCCAGGTGCAGGTCTTGCACTTGGCCTTGTTAAACGTCATGAGTTTTTCATGGACACACTTCTTGAACTTGTTCCAGTCCCTTTGGAGGGTATCCTGTTCCTCAAGTGTGTCAACCACACTGATTTAACTTGGTGTCATCTGCAAACTTGCTGAGGGTGCACTCAATCCCTTTGTCTATGCCATAAATAAAGATATTAAGTAGCACATTTACCACCATTTTTAGGTGAGTACTTTGACACATTTCAATTCTGGACTAATTACTGAAAAAAAGGAACTTTTTTCATTTAAAACTGTGATGTTTCAAGGTACACTGAAATTCATTTAAATATCTACCACATCCTTGCCTTTGAGTCTCTGTTTTTGTAAGATATATGTTCACAGTGCATCACACCATATAGGATGTAGTCTGTATATTTATTCAGACTAGTATTCCCTAGTATTCCCTCTTAACAGTTGAACTATTGACTTCAATGTCTTTGGAGCCTTGCTTTGTTTCATTAGAGATGATTAAGGATCCTCCCAGATTAAATTTGCTGATGTTCTAAGTCTCAGATTAGATACACACCTCAGATGCCAAACAAGCAGAGGCTCTTTCAGAGCCAATACCATGAGAAACATAGATCTGTAATACATTGCTTTAAAAATAAAACTGGGAGGCTGTGAGAGTGTAGTTACTTTAATGCATTAATTACACATTACTGCTGTTCCTTAAAGAAACCCAAAAAAACAAAGTCTTTTGAAGGTTTTCTGAAAAGACACGTTGCTTTTTATCTTCTCCACTTCTGATTTTATTGTTTTAAAGGCTCTCAATAATGTCCAATTTTCCCCTCACAGCAGCCTTAAAAATCATATTACACAGTGAAATGTCAGGTTGCAAATATCAAATAAACTCCAACTTACACAATCCTACTGGTCCCAGTCAATACATGCTTAAATGTATTGCAATGTTTCTATTTACTCAGATGTCTATTTCAAAGCTTCAGAAATTTTGAAGTGAAATATATATTTGGTCTTCATAATTTTCTATTCTTCTGTTACAAAACTTCAATATTCTATCAGGACCATAAAAATTATCAGGCAATTTTGGTGACTACTTGTGAGCTTTCAATAATAATGTCTTTGGATGCTTGAGAGAAAAATTCAGTCTCACTGTCTGTGATCATCTTTAATTGTTCTTAAATGATAAACATGGAAATATTTCATGGTTGTTTGGAAATATGTCAACAAAACCTCATGAATTTTTACAGTGTGTTATTCCATTGTGATCACGAGTTACCTTCAGTAATATTGTTATAAACCATTTTTCAAATAGCTGAGATTGTATGTGCCGTCTTATTGACATCTCAGTTGTTTCTTTACCCATATGCAGAAGAGTTAACTCAGCAATGTGATTACAAGATCTTTCAAGCTTTCTAGGCCTTTTATAACTAAGGCTTTTATAATGTGCCCCACCATGTCAAAAAGAAAAGTTTAGTTATTTTATTCTCAGCAACCTAGCCAATTAGTGGGTGACATGATAACAAGAAAACACCAAGAGCTTGGACACACAGATCAGACCTTATTTTCAACAAAAGTCTGGTGCTTTGTGGTCTTAGGGTGTAATGTCACTGGCTATAGAGACATATTTGTAGTGTGGTTCTCCATTGCCTGCTACAGGTCCTGCAGTGGGCATTGTTCCAATAGTTCTAAAGTTCAAAACTGAGATGGCTTGTTTTCATTAGGAATTTGATTTTTATCTGTGACAGTGTTCGTTTGTTTTCACTAGCACTATGAGCAATTGAAAATATAAGAAATGCTGATGCCTAAGCAACCTTACAACTCTAACAATTGCTTCACAGCAATGAAAACTTTCTTTTTTTTTAGACAGATACTAAGTCCTAATGGTCACAGCTGTTAACCTTATACCAAGAGCAATAAACATAATCATAGAGGGATATATTAAGAAAATCTAATGTTCTTTCTGCTCATTCCCTCACTTCTAAAGACTCCCACCACAAAACAGCTTACACAAATCAATGATTCTGCTCCCACTGGAAATGAAGGAGCCATAGTTCTATTCTGCTTTTACACACATGGGCTAAAATACCTGTCCAGTTCCACCAGGAAGTCCCAGAGATGCTTTGAGAGCAGCATGAGAGGAGAGGATACATAAATCATCTAAATAAGATCATTTAGGTGAGAAAGTGTTTCCCAGACTGAGCAAGGGGTACACAAAATCCTGTTATATAGTTTTCTGTCCAACTTGAGAATTATAGTTTGAATTGCTACAATAGGAAGAATAAGGTCGGAGCTTTACTGCTGCCAGGAGACCAAGGGATTTACTACAGTAATTATAGTAACATATACCAAAAAAAAAAAAAAAAAAGTGGGGGTTTCCAAATTTTTTTTAAAACTTTTTTTTTTTTTTTTTCTTCCCCCCCAAAAAAAAAAATGGAGCGGAAAAATGGATTACAGCAGCTTGGAGCAGGGATAAAACATACACATGTCTGGAAACAAGAAGAATTAAGAAGATAACTGTAATTTTATGTGGAAAAATAGAAAATATGAGTGAACATAAAGGTCTACTTAGTGATTAAGGGTGACTAAGATATTTACATTTAAATTTGAAAGTAAAATTCTGCTCAAAATCTCAAGACAAAACATTAGATAACCAGTAAGCCTAGCTGTTAGCCACATTAGGGAAAAAAACAAAAAAACCAAAAGAGATAATTTATAACATTTTCAAAACTGCCAAAGTGATAAAAAAATCATAAGTTTCTCTTACAGTATAAAATATTTTCCATCATCTTCAGTAGAAATCAATTTGAAGTATATGGAGCAAAACCAATTAAAGATACTTCCTCATCTGTGGCTTCTATTGCATTCCAAGCTTGGTATCAATATGCTCCAGTGGAAAGCTCCACACAAGTTGTTTTTTTATTCAACACTGGCCCTATTATATAGTCTGATAAATAAATACAGAGAATAAAATTAATTTATTTCTCAATTTAAATCTATATGCTCAACTTAATTGCTCAGCTTTGTTTTTAAGACAGCTATTCAGAACTATCTTGCTGAAAACATGGATTTTGAGCAAAATACAAACCTATGGTGGGTACTTCTTTTCCAGAAATTAAGACCAGGAATTGAAATGCATATAGAGTGCAGGTTAGACTAAAGTCTAAAAAAAAGGAATGTTTCTGAATACATTTTGTCTATTTATTATAATGAAAAATCAAACTTGAAAATTATTAACACTAAGAAAAGAAGGACATTTACAATGGTAAATATGTTATCACTTACATCTTGCCTTCATTATTATTTTCTATATACATCTAAATGTTATTCTCTATATAAGGTACTATAAAATAGTAGCATCATATAAAATAATAGAATACCTGCAAAGGCTAGATTTAACTATTCTTCCCAAAAGCAAGCAACCTACTAAGACCACCAGTTTATTTTCTACCTGAAATTTTTCTTCTAGCAATTATATTGTGTTCTTGTTTTGGGGGTTTGGGAGGATTGTTTTTGTTCGTTCAGAAGACAAATTACTGCTGTTCCATAAGGGTTAGGCCTTGACTGCTCACGCAGCTCGGCACTGACTGATTACTCTGAGTCTAGATGATGCAGCTGTCGATGGAAAAAAGTGATCTGCTCAGATGCTCAGGGAGGCAAAGGCTGTAGCCCTGTTTTTAACTTACACAAATAGCCTGTGTTTATTATACTTTAACAAAAATAGATACATTAAATGCTATGGGCTAGTCATAGTGTTGATCACTGGCTCCTATCTTAATAATACTCACAGCAATGTACTACACAGTTACATATAAGATTACTAAGCAATAAGACCATAATAGACATAAAGACCTCAAACAATGAGAACACATCATAATAAATAATAGCATTGGAGGTCAGAAAGTATGCTCCATCTGTGTCCAAAGACATCCTCATTGATTTGTGATCATAATGATGTGATTGTTCATAGTACCCCAGAACTGATTAAAACCAGAAGTTATAGAAGTACTGAAGTGCTATTAGTTGCATCTAAAATGCTGCTTTTACCAGGCAATCATCAGATTCCCAGCTGTGGTGAGTTTGGTCTTTACTTGCAGTTAACAAGAGGCTTTCCTCTCTTTATATCCTCCCTCCCTATTTTTAGAAGCCTCTCACACTTATTCATGCAGTGCTCATCAATGTGTGAAATTAAAGTATGAACTGATCACTATGTGAAAGTGAGGTTCATAGAGTTAATATATGAATAAATTATACCAGGGATCTTGAATGTGTTTAAGGAAGGCTGTGCCACCTACTGAAATGAACTACTACACTGAGGGCTGAAATCAGATGGGCTGAAAGTGAAGACACTGAAACAATCACATGCTGGAATTTACTAAGGTTGGTCAAGTATTGACAAGTTACTAAATACAGACAGGTAATTGCATTTTGCTCAGACTACTAGTATAAAATCATATATTTAAACATGAAAGGCCAGATTGCAAAAATTCAGTTTCCACTGTTAGAGGTGTACAATTTAAAGCTAATGTTTTAAGCTGTGGTTATGGTTTACAAAAAAAATTGCATTTTTCTGCTTGTTATTGACATAAATAATTCCGTGTGTGATTCTAGTGTTCAGGTGTTAGGGCTGTAAGTGCTTTAGCTCTTCAAAAGAAATTATTCTGGAGCAAGAAGTGGATATATCCTCTTAAATTAGTCTGATCAATTTTCTTGCAGCTTGACTCAAAGAGACTGTGACAAACACGCAGAGTTAGCAGAGTTAGTAAAATTAAATGGAGAAAAATACTGGCGTGGAAGTATACCAAAGATAAATGCTCCATTCAACCTGAACTTCTCTGAAAAGTCAAAGTATCCAAGAAAGATTTAAGCCATATGCAGGGCACTGGTAGGAAGACAATCAGAAAGTAGCATTATTCCTCATAATGGTAGGTTTTGGTATGCTTAATGGATCTAGACAGATACTTGTGTGTGTCAAGCCAATTGTGCAGGAGATGGGATATGTAGTATGCTAATCTCTGATGTGATTTATAGTATATCTTCTCCAATTTCAGAGTGGTGGTGGGCTTTGACAGCTTATTTTACAGCACCGGCTAAAAGGTATTATGTGCATATGATGAAAAAGGTAAGATAATCTTGTACTTCTCAGCCTCAAAAATCTTCTAAAATGTGTTCTTACTTTCTCTTCTGAGCTGTCATGAGTATTTGACAGCAGAATATGTTACATATTTAAGTTGTGGGAAAAGTGAAAATTTAGAGGTAGATATTTTCCTGGAGAGTTATGCTTTAAAATTATGATAAAACCATAATAGTTTTTAAAATTATCATATAGGTTCTACGTGATAGAAAAAAAACCTGTGATCCTAAGCCACAATTAGTTGTTAGAAGATGGACCTATGAGCCTACATAAAATCTGACAGTAGCTGGGAAATACACTCAAGCTCAGCACCTTCTGAAACTGATGAAAACTGTTTCAGAGGTTTACAACTACTGAACACAAACACTACCCTGCAGTTTTGTAGGCCAAACCCATTGTGTTGCACCACTAAACCATAGTAGATTCATGATTAAATCATCTAACAGAAATAAAGCAGTTATTTCTCAGGTTACAGTAAGGAAGTTCACTGCAGCTCATCATGAGTTTCAAACATCTTACAAGACATGTACAGAGAATCTTTCATTCTTGAAAAACTGCAGATTTCCTCAAACATTTGAGTAAGTCTATGATTAAACTACACTTTCTTATTCAACTCTAAAAATTCCTTAGATTTTTCACATTTTTTAAAGGTGAAGTTAGACTGACTTAAAAACTTTCCACAACTTCTGTCATCAATTTCTTTTTTTCCTAAGTAATATTACAAGGTAGTATTTTGACATTTTTGAAAGATAAGATTTGCTTTCGCACTTCCTAAATGAAACAAAATGTTTGTTTTCAAATATATAACTAATGGAAATTATAATGCTGGTTATAAAATCACAGTTGTTTATTTGTCAATATCTTAGTTCATTAGGCAAAAATTCAAATTTTTTCTTTTCAAATGTTGAATGAAAATTTTTCTAAAAGTGTGAAGTTATGTGCCAAAAAAAATTATATTCCTATTTCACCAAAGTAGTAATTTTCTAGGTGTCAAGGTAATAGCTGAGTTCAAGCCTCTTCAAAAACACTGGCATTTTTCAGAAGTAAAAAATATAAGAGATATGATTCCAAGAAGTGCAACTAGGAAAGGATGAAAATAAAGAAATATTGTGGGGAAAAAAAAAAGAAAATAAGAGAAAAAAAAGTATGAGAAGGTATTTTGCAGCACAGCTTTCAAAGTGATTAATAAAGCTTGGGACGCTAATGCACTAAAAAAATACTTCTACTTTATGTCATGTTGTCTGATCTGGTAAATTTGGAGGCTGATCTTTAACATATCTCATAGTTCTCTCTAAATTTTTCTAATCCATTGGTTAGCCCTGTTTTGGTTGGAAGCAGGCATGTGTCAGCTGAAAGGAAACAGCCACTTATGTTTGCTTCCGCTAAGACTACATTTATCATACCTTTTACCTTTGAAAGGAAATCAAATGCTTAAAGTTTAAAAGCAGGCATGTTTCTAGGAATAAAAATGGAAATGTGATCAGTGCTATTTGTGTAAGTTGTACATACTTTACATTTAAAAAACCGAACTGTAGTCCCCCATGTGCTATTTTTGTTCCATGGATAGAAGTACAACTTGGTGCACAATTAAATCATATAAAAATACCTTAAAGGCTCTAAAGCTGCCTTGTATGGCATGTGAAATAATCAACTTTTTTTGCTCACAGTATCAGCCATTATAATGTTATTACACAGTCATTAAATTGAAGATGTTATTCCACTGCTAAAACAACTGATCAATATCCATTACCATTCAGTGATGGTTGGAGCCAAAATGAGATTATATTGCAAATGAGCCACAGACAAGGTAATGATCCCTCCACTTTGATATATTTAAAGGCATTCCCTAAAGCAGACCATTTCCTTAAGAGAGAGTACAACTTTTCTATCAAGTCTCCAATCTAGGCAAATAAAAATGTCTCGTAATTACAAAAACCCTTATGTAGTATGGTTTATAATGAAATAATAGTGTTCTTGCCAAAGATGACCACTGCTGGGTCAATGAAATTGTTTCTAGTTTCTGTCTATTGAGTTTTACATGTTATAAATGCTGTGTTATATAGAGCCTGTATTTGCCAGATTTCATTCATTTTATTTTCCAAAGTGAATATTGTTTTGTCATACATGGATAAAATACAGTTTCCTCCAGCCCTTTTACAACTAGGACTTCTGTTTCTTTGGAATTCAGCCTTCTGTGGTTTTGAATACACTTCTAGAATTTTAATAACACTCTAGCCCTCATCAAGGAAAACCAACTTTAAAAAAAAAAAAAAGTTTTTACTTTTGATACTATAATGACTACTTGGGAGAAAAAATTAGTAGTATTCATGATAGTCTTACATAGGCATTTATATACTAAGTATAAATACTTCCTGTGGCAGAGGGAGTTTTTCCAATACTGAGGTAAAATATTGGAAGTCTAATATCTCCTTTTCACATGCCTATATTTGATTTTTCTGTCAGTCTTACTTTCTGTAACACTGTTCAGTCTGAGCTCTGCAGCAAGGGTCTGAGAGACTTCTGGCTTGTCCAAAAGCCAGTATCTCTGCAAAGGTGTAGAGTAACAGAGGCAAAGAAGTTTAGCTCTTTCATGGATAACAATTAGGCCACTCTCTTTTAGTCCTATGGTCCTCTTTTATACCCATAAAATAGGGGCTGCAGTTTAATTTTCTACAAAATGGACACATTGTCCTCCTGAGCTATTCAGTAGAAAAAAACCTTGTTGGATATAGGCTGGGTTCCAGTGGTAACCTTTGTCATTGTTCTTTTCTTTCTTATGTAAAGCTAAGAATACCTGCAGTTTTTGAAAAACATATTTCTAGCCCATTTCTTTGGACATGTCATCCTTAGCTTCTCATCTGTCTGGCTTGTTCTGTTCTTCTCAAAAGCTTTTTCCTCTTACTGACCCTATTTAATACCTCTGTTTAGTGAGTACCATTTGGTTTTCTCCACCACTGCCTCTGGGGCTGGAAAGAACTCTGCAAGAATAACCACTTCTTTGCGAAATCTCAGCCTTACCCCATGAAACCTCAAATGAAAGCATTACTAGATAGGCAGCTGGTGTCCTGTCACTACTGTGCATGTAATACTGAGCCTCACTGCTTTCTCCACTGCCTGCCTGCCTATCTCACTATCACTTTGTTCCATATCTTCTTTGTGATGTTGCTGTGCAGCCATCAAGCTGCCTGGATTGGCCACCACCACCCTCACTGTTGTATTGCATACTGGAGTGGGAACAGCATAAGGTCATAAAGGAATACGGTGCTAAGATCACATGGAGAACGGGCTGAGGCAGCCACAGTGCATGCTACAGTGGTGGCACTGCTCCTGGCACGCATGCTAGAGTGCGTAAAACTGATCTGTTATGTTGCAGTCACATCTTTGATTGCTCTCTAAACATAAGCTCAGTTATAAATTCTTTGGCAGTGGTGTGTGGTAGCAAGAACAATTGGATCATAGTGCATGGCTACTCTGAGGAAAGATGATAATAGTACCAGCAACAAATAATAAAAAACAGCAATAACCTTGCAACATCTAACAGCTCAAATGCATATTTAAAGCTAAAATTAATAAATCATTGTTGTGAAGAGACTCTTACAGTGCCTTCTATACTACTATATTCTGCTTTATTTAATGTAAAGTACGTAACCCAGCCTGACAACCCTGACAGTAAAACTGTCAGAAGACTTAGTGGAATTACGTGATTTTCCTTCTCTGATCAAACTGAGAAATTACTTGTATTGGCAAAATTGTAATGAGGTTCTGAGTGTTGACAGAAAAAGGGCATGCTGGGGAAAAGCACAGGTCATAAACACTATCTAATCTAATAAATGCTCTAATTCTTAATGACTTTTGTCTTGGTGGTTTTCTTTTTTCTTTCTTACACAGTTGTTTCTAGGAAGTTTTCTACTCTTAGTTTATGTTTTCCATATGAATACATTAACTGCAGCTTAGCTTTCAGAGATCTAAGGGTTGGCGCTGGTAGCAAAACTAGATGCTCCTATTTATAACAACTGTTTGATCAATAATGTATTGCAGATGCACAGCCCATAGTATGTTGTTGCAAACACAAATGGAGTGTTTTTCTCCTACACACACTCTGCAGCTGTTCACTTTGCAGTGCCCAGCACTATTCTTCTCAAACAGAGGCCAATGAAAATCTGGCTGTTTAATTGCAAGTCCATTAGAACACCACCAAAGGTTAAGTTATTGCATTACTGACATTTAAGTGGCAAATAAGCGAGGCCTGAAGAGAAGAAAGGAAGTGTGATGCTATTTTTATTACATTAAAAGAATAATTTTACTGAAGTCATAAAGCTATTTCTGTTGTTTTCTCAGAGCTGCATTCTCATTGGCTGTGGCTGAATATAACAAAAACCTGTTGAAAACAGAATTTTAAAAGACTTAAATGAAAGAAGACCTTCATTCCCTTTTACTTACACTTGTCTCAGCAAGACTTCCTGCACTGAAGGAAAAGTGTCGGTGAACTGATTCTGGTGGATTGGTTCTCTTTTATGACGTGAGTGCCAGCTGAACAGAATCAAATTCTGTCCATATTACTTCACCGCCTTCAGTTGGTACAAAGGAGAATAATTTCCAGTGTAATGTAACACAATATAGACAGCAGGCCTATTCAGATTTGATGTCATTACTATAGAAAACGAAAATTACTGCATTCTGTTCAACAAGTAATAATGACCAACTGTAGGCTTTAAATGTCTCAGCTTATAAGAATGGCTTACATAGCCCTAAGCTGCATGCATATTAATGATAATGCTTTCTCTTTCATAAAAAAAAAAAAAAAATCAAAATGCTTTTTCCTACCCAAACCGATAACATCACTCCAAGGAATAACAAGCCTTCATCATTACTTTGAGGTCTTAAATCAGCATTAAAAGTCTTTCTATAGCTAAGGGCTGGGTGCAAGAACTGCTTGGTAAAATTCTATGGCTTTGATTACAAAGAAAGATGTACCCATCTCTTTTAGCTTTGATATCTAATACTATTACTTTCCATACATAAACAGCACAGTCAATATACTTCATCAAGATAAAAAAATGTGTAAAAAGAAGAGATATCATTTTAATTCTTTCAGAAGCTACACAGAAAACAATTAACATACTAAGCTGAATCTTTTGCTGCGATTTTTAGTTTCTAAAATTTTTTTTTTAATTCAGTCAGTTTTTTTAATGTTTATTATTATCACTACCTTGCATGACTTTAATTTTCAGCCATTTCCTCAGAATTTGACATAATCTGCTTTACTCAACAGATGGTAACTGGAAAAGGCCATTCTGGTGTTTGAGAATGATTCAGAAAATAAGTGGGTTTTGATGACTTTCAGATACCTTAAAGTACAATTTATTATTAAGGTATGTCTTATGAATTCAGAAAATTACATAGCCAAGGCTAGTCACCCTTCTTAGGAAATTTAATATATTAAAACCCAATATCAATTATATTCCCCTTAACATGTTAGAACTTTGACTCACTCTGTTTCTGTTACCAAAAAATACTCATTGTGCAATGAGGTAAATAGAGTTCTGTTTTATACGAGCAAAATTTCACTACTAACATCAGTCTAAATAGACCAAACACATAAACTGAAGTTTAATGCCTGGCTGCTAATCATAAGTCTATCATACTAAACTTTCTAAGGTTGGTCTCATACATTTTCCTGTAAAATTATGTAATTATTTCCTTTGTTGTTTTGTCTTGTTGCTTTCCTATCAGGTCTTCTTATATGCCTGAGTTTAACAGGAGAAATGATAGCTACACCATGTTTTATATCTCTGCAACACTTTAGTTTATAAAGTGAAAAAACCAGACAAACTGTACCAATTCATCTGGGTCTTCTTGCCTTCTGAGCACATCACTGATGTGTGTAGTGCTGTCTGTGGGATAACACCAAGTGATTGATGGTATTTTTTTTTTCTACCTAAATGCTGTGTTATAAGTGTTTAGAATAAAATTAGTTTTTCTAATGGAGGTTACTGGAGTATGAACATCATTGGGGAGTGTACTAACACAGTTTTTCAATAGTCCAGTCCTGCTCCACCTGAAGCAATTGGAAAACATACATTAATATTCAGAGAGGCAAATTTCAGCCACAAGAAATTCATATAGAAAGACATACAGCATAATGATAAATTGTCAAGATTCCAGCATCCTTTAGACCAACTTTTTAAAGGTATAACTGTCAACATTACTGGAGCTGCTCCTGCTTATATTGATATATATAATCAAATTGGTCCTATCAAGATTAGATTAAGTCTAAGATTTAAAATAGTCACATGGAGCATTACCTGATTCGGGAACTGTAAGTCATCAAAATAAACATTCTAATTACTGCAGGATTACCTACACAGACAAACAGATACGAAACTAAATCCAAAGCAGTAGGAGTCTACAGATTTTTTTCTGCATCATTGGTTTAATTATAGTGAAAGATCACATTACGGTTTTATGCATCCATATGTACATTTGACAAGTCTCTGAGGAGCTAGATGTTTATTACTTTGACCTTAAATAAAAAGGAAAAAATGCTTCCTTTTCTTTTAAGAACTTGATCCTCCGCAGCACTGAGCACATTGTAGAAATGTCAAGGGCTTTGAATTGCCATTAAAGCCAGAAGCTTGAAAGGTTGAGCCATATAGACATTTATTTTATAGCAATTAATAACCTGAGAAATTAAGTCACTAATATACTATACATCTTAATTAGAAGCCTCACCTTCACTTCAATTTAATTACTTCCCTTTAACTTATCTTCAGTTTAATTACTTTCTTCTGCAGCTTGCATAACAAAAGTGCAGATTCTATGTAGATTTACAATGGATTCAATTGTTGTTTTGTTGTTTGTTTATGTGAAACTTGATGAGAAGAAAGATGAATGCTAAGTGATCTATTTTTACTCTCTAGTTGACATGCACAATTCTCACTGATCCTGGAAGACACATCGCAGAGAATACTTCCCAGTGCCTTTAGGAAAGTATTGAATTACCCTGTATTTCAGATGGCTAGTATGTTTTAGTTTATTCCTTCACACCTTTTGCAATAATTTATGTTGTGGTTAATATTGCTGCATGTTCAATTACACTTATAGGCTCAAAAAAGTGAAAAAAACAGAATGGAAAAAATTTGCTTTAAATACAAATTTAAAAGAAAGACATGGACTAAAGCAGATGTCTCAAATTTTGAAGAAAATAAGACAGACAAAAAAACCCTCAATCCAGCCAAAAAAAAAAAAAAAAACCAACAAACAAACCAGCAAACCCTTCCTCCAGTGTAGTCTAATGAATTTACTAAATTAATTTATCTTTTCAGGCTTTGCATAGATTTGTTCCCTTTTTCACTAACTCAATGCTACACGTCTAACTAACACACTGAATTTAGTCCACTTTGATACATACCTTACTTCACCTATCTAATTGTGCCTTTACCTATCTTCTACTCAGATTACATAAACTATCTTGCACACAGGCAATTTGAATACAATACCATATCAGATGTGCAATGGGTCCACCAGAATATATGGTCAGATTCATCATGAACCCAGTTCTTTGAATTTATAATAAGACAGTGAACCAATCTTTCTCAGCCTTTAGGCACCTTTTAGGTACACTCCAATTCTGTCAAAGGATCACGTACAAGAATTCCAGCCCTTCTAGAGCATGTGAATGTTGTTCCAGACCTGATAAACCTCTTTTCCCCCCTGCTGATTAGCCTAGATAAATGTCTACATCCACTTAGTGCTGATGCTATCCCACAACTGGCATGTTGTCTCCAATACTTGAATCTCCGTTCCACATAGAATCATAGAATGGTTTGGGTTGGAAGGGACCTTAAATATCATCTAGTTCCAACTCCCCTGCTCAGGACAGGGACATCTTTCAGTAGATCAAGTTGCTCAGAGCTCCTGCCAACCTGTCCTTGAACACTTCCAGGGATGGGGCATTCACAACTTCTCTAGGAAACTTGTTCTGGTGCCTCACCACCCTCACAGTAAATAATTTCTTCCTCATATCTAATCTAAACCTACTCACTTTCAGTTTGATGCCATTCCCCTTTATCCTATCACTACATGATCTTGTAAGAAGTCCCTCTCCATCTTTCTTGTAGGTTCCCTTCAAGTACTCGAAGGCTGCAATTAGGTCACCCGAAAGCCTTCTCTTCTCCAGGCTGAAAAATCACAATTGTCTCAGCCTTTCCTCACAGAAGTGCTCCATCCCTCTGATCAACTTGGTGACCCTCTGGTGGACTTGCTCTGTGGCTTGGCCTTTCCCATACAGAATGGTGTTTCTGGTTTTTGTTATGGTCACAGCATACTCCCAGGCATCTTCTTGCTCCCTCTGTTTGTTCCAGATGCCAGTGGTTTGGTTTTAGAGCCTCGGAGACACTTGTCTAGTGTAACAAAACGGTCAAGAAAGCCCTCATAATTTTGTAAGCCTGAAAGATCTTGGCTAGCTTCCAGCTTAAGCCATTTGGATGCCTCTACCTTCCCATTATCCTCTGTCAATGCTTGGGAAAGCAATTGAAACCTTCCCATTTGAAAGAAGGCAAAGATCTGCATAGAAAGCCTGGATGCAAAAGAAGGCCCAGCCCTTAATTCTTTTTTTGCATTTTGTGAAACAAAGCCAAGGTGCCTAAATCAGGGCCATGGATCCAGCTTCTAGATGACAAATTAACTTATTTAAGTTTGTAAATGTGTTGCTAAGGGATGCTGGAGAACTGAATGGGTGAATTGATTAATGGGCAATCTCGGACAATAGATGCATGAGTGCCTATTAGACATAATGATCCTTCACTTAGGTCAGGAAAGCCCCCCCAGTGCTCAGACTCAGTTGTGGGAGGGGGTGTGAGAATAAGGATACTCTGTTTCCTACACTATTTCTTGAGGCACTTATGAATCTCTTTCCAATACATCAGACTGGATGGGTTTTGTTGTAATCTTGTAAAGCGGTTCATACAGAGTTTAGATGCTTAGACTATGATACATTTTGATTTAAGATGCTCTGACTGAATTATAATATATGTCTAAAAGAATACTTAGCACTGAGGAAATTATATTTTTGTCATTAATACTGTCCTGGAGCAAAGGGCACAATGAATAGTAATGATTTTTAGATAACATAGTTTCTTCAGGGCCCAATGTAATCTTTTCTATCTCACTGAACTGTGCATTAAAAAGTTTAAATTAGTTGTATCAGAAATCTACAGTAATGGCAACTAAAGCTAAGCATATGCATATACAAGTGTGTGTATTTCTTACATTTTATTTTTTAAAATGTTAAACCATGAAGTGCTGATATTAAGGATTTACAGAATTTACCAACAAAAAATTAAAAAAAAGAAAAAAGGAAGAAAATACTCTTTAAAGAGTGGCTTTAAATTTTTTTGACAATATTAGGTATCTTGCAAGTACTCCGAGCCATTTTTTTCCCATAAGTTTTCCTAGAGCTGGTAGATTTTTCTTTCCTCTGATCTATTGTGTGGAAAACTGATAACGTAAATCTACCCTCACAGCCCTCCAAAGACAGTTAGTTTCTTGACATTTTAACGGTCCTGGTTCACACCAGATTACTGTTGTTATAATGTCAGAGCCATTCCAAAAGCAAGGGCACTCCCAGTAGCCATGCGTATAATTTCTCAGAAATGTTAGGCTGCTGCTTTTTAAAACAATATGTTGTAGTAATAGTGATCAGGGAGTGTTCTTTTGCTGGTTCATCTCTTGAGTCCCAGACTGCTAGATTTGTTCAAACTAGTAACAGAAAAACAGGGGGAAAAAAATTTCCCTAAATTCACAAAAATACGTGTTTAATTTTTAAAAAATATATGTAGCAGAGTCATGCCTATGAAGATTATGAAGTTATACATCATTAAGTAAGCCTTCACAACTCTCTTCCAGCTCCAAAAGAGCTCCCTTTTCCTTTTCAGTAAACAGGTGACGCCATGGGAGGGAGGAAGACCAACCACACAGGTAGGCACAATGTGGTCATCCTAGGGGAGAATGGCACAGAAAGAGAGACAATTTGGGGGTCCTGATATCAAGTAGCACTATGAATTACTGAGGCATATGACTGACCAAAACAAGGAAAGACATGTTTTTATGTAAATAAATATATAAATAAATAAAATTAAAATCTATTCTTCTGTGTCTTTCTTGAACTAGCTCTAAAATGGGACTTTCAAAAGGGTGGGTTTCTAGTCTTTGCAGGGGGTGTGCAAACATGCCCCCAGATGACAAGACAATGTCCTGAAGAGATTCCCTCATAGCATGGACTGAGCAGTCAAAGCCCCAAATGGTCCTTAAATGAAAGCCTCGACAGAATTCTTTCTGGACGACCTGTTTCTTACTCATGGTAGGAGGTGGCCAAGTATAACATGACTATTTATTCCTCAGAATATCTCATGCCCTCCTGGGGTTTGGTGGGTTCAAAATGGCATTTGAATGAGTTGCGTCCAAGAGCTCTTGACTCAAGCAGATCCCCATGCCTGCCCCTGTATTTCCTAATAATTACTTTCCCAGAATAATAAAGGTGCTTCAATTTGCAACAGAACACTCCTCTGCTGAAATCCTGCTGTCCCTTGTACATCTTTGCCAGCCTCTGCATTGGTATTGATTTCTCAGTTAGGTGCAGAGGAGCAGAAGAATAGCAGAGCAAGCCATCTCTGCATGTCGGCTTCTACAAATAAAATGAGAAAGGTTTTTCTTCCAGCTCAGAGCTGATGAGCATTCAGAGAATTCCACAGGTGATAATGCATCTTCTTGTCCTTTCCTCTACTTTGACACTTCTGAGGCAGCAAGGCTTGCTCGCTGTTGCTCACTTGGGCAGAACACAAAGGCCAGTGGCAGCTTGCCAATTATCCCGCATCCCACCCCAGTGTTATCTGTACGCTGCCCCCATGCCTTGAGAAGTCCTTCCAGTTGGAAGCACTCCTGATTTAAACCATCCAGCATCTCAATATGAGTAGCAATGAGTGCACTTGACTGGTTACCCACAAATTAACAGTGTCCAGTCCTTTCTGCAGGCTGCTATGGCATTTCCCATGAAAAATCACTTGCCTCTTGGGAGCTGAGAGCAGTCTTGGGTGTGTTAGCACAGATCTGGCTGACTTTGCCTATGGTGGTCTCTCAATACCTTTAGACCTCAGAAAACCTTTTCTTTCTTTACAGCATCATTTCATGTCCTCACGTTCTTCATGCATCTTAGTTTTGGATGGTTAAAGTCTGCTTTCCTAAATGTAATGTGGTCAAACCTTTGCTTTAAAACAGTATTTTACCAGGACATAAAATTATGCACCAGGGAACTCAAGGCTTTTGGAAGTGATTTAGCTTATATTATTACTTCTGAAGACATTAAAAATAATAAATAAAAACATAGCAACCAGGGTGAATTCAAGAGACAATGAAAAGCATTCAGAAATTTATATATAATACATTTAATTTGTTTTTTTAGATGGTATATATATGAAAAAATCTAGCATCAGAGGTTCCTCTGCTTATGTCTTATGGCAAAACAAATGCCCATGCTTGCTTGATAGCAAAGAAGGGGAAAGGAGAGATAGTTCTGGGAGTCACACTTTCAGCTCAGGAATAAGAAAGCTCACATTTAAACAAAAGATTTTCTTTCCAAGATTTCAAAAGTCCAGGCATAATGAATATTTGCTAAAAAAATTGTATTTTTAAAAAATATATTTAATGACATGAATGTGACACCAATATTAAGAAATGAACAGTAAGCATCCAGGTAAGACTATCAAAGGTGTTTGTGTATTTTTTTAATGCCAGATGTAACTGAAGATTCCTAACTTTGCACTGACTTTTAAACTTTTAACAAATTTCTTCCAATATAACCACTTTGATAGATANAAACTTTTTTTCTGTTGGCTCATGATCAGCTCATTTTGCTACCATATCCATGATGAAACCATTACAGGCTGATCTCATAAAAACTGAAACACAGGCAGCAGGCAATTTTGGCTCAAAAACATGCAGAGAAAGTTCAAAGCATTAAGGATTACACATCTATTTTGTTTTATTACTTTTTTCCCACTTTTTTTTTTTTTTTTTTTTTTTTTATATCCCATANTCACAAAAATACGTGTTTAATTTTTAAAAAATATATGTAGCAGAGTCATGCCTATGAAGATTATGAAGTTATACATCATTAAGTAAGCCTTCACAACTCTCTTCCAGCTCCAAAAGAGCTCCCTTTTCCTTTTCAGTAAACAGGTGACGCCATGGGAGGGAGGAAGACCAACCACACAGGTAGGCACAATGTGGTCATCCTAGGGGAGAATGGCACAGAAAGAGAGACAATTTGGGGGTCCTGATATCAAGTAGCACTATGAATTACTGAGGCATATGACTGACCAAAACAAGGAAAGACATGTTTTTATGTAAATAAATATATAAATAAATAAAATTAAAATCTATTCTTCTGTGTCTTTCTTGAACTAGCTCTAAAATGGGACTTTCAAAAGGGTGGGTTTCTAGTCTTTGCAGGGGGTGTGCAAACATGCCCCCAGATGACAAGACAATGTCCTGAAGAGATTCCCTCATAGCATGGACTGAGCAGTCAAAGCCCCAAATGGTCCTTAAATGAAAGCCTCGACAGAATTCTTTCTGGACGACCTGTTTCTTACTCATGGTAGGAGGTGGCCAAGTATAACATGACTATTTATTCCTCAGAATATCTCATGCCCTCCTGGGGTTTGGTGGGTTCAAAATGGCATTTGAATGAGTTGCGTCCAAGAGCTCTTGACTCAAGCAGATCCCCATGCCTGCCCCTGTATTTCCTAATAATTACTTTCCCAGAATAATAAAGGTGCTTCAATTTGCAACAGAACACTCCTCTGCTGAAATCCTGCTGTCCCTTGTACATCTTTGCCAGCCTCTGCATTGGTATTGATTTCTCAGTTAGGTGCAGAGGAGCAGAAGAATAGCAGAGCAAGCCATCTCTGCATGTCGGCTTCTACAAATAAAATGAGAAAGGTTTTTCTTCCAGCTCAGAGCTGATGAGCATTCAGAGAATTCCACAGGTGATAATGCATCTTCTTGTCCTTTCCTCTACTTTGACACTTCTGAGGCAGCAAGGCTTGCTCGCTGTTGCTCACTTGGGCAGAACACAAAGGCCAGTGGCAGCTTGCCAATTATCCCGCATCCCACCCCAGTGTTATCTGTACGCTGCCCCCATGCCTTGAGAAGTCCTTCCAGTTGGAAGCACTCCTGATTTAAACCATCCAGCATCTCAATATGAGTAGCAATGAGTGCACTTGACTGGTTACCCACAAATTAACAGTGTCCAGTCCTTTCTGCAGGCTGCTATGGCATTTCCCATGAAAAATCACTTGCCTCTTGGGAGCTGAGAGCAGTCTTGGGTGTGTTAGCACAGATCTGGCTGACTTTGCCTATGGTGGTCTCTCAATACCTTTAGACCTCAGAAAACCTTTTCTTTCTTTACAGCATCATTTCATGTCCTCACGTTCTTCATGCATCTTAGTTTTGGATGGTTAAAGTCTGCTTTCCTAAATGTAATGTGGTCAAACCTTTGCTTTAAAACAGTATTTTACCAGGACATAAAATTATGCACCAGGGAACTCAAGGCTTTTGGAAGTGATTTAGCTTATATTATTACTTCTGAAGACATTAAAAATAATAAATAAAAACATAGCAACCAGGGTGAATTCAAGAGACAATGAAAAGCATTCAGAAATTTATATATAATACATTTAATTTGTTTTTTTAGATGGTATATATATGAAAAAATCTAGCATCAGAGGTTCCTCTGCTTATGTCTTATGGCAAAACAAATGCCCATGCTTGCTTGATAGCAAAGAAGGGGAAAGGAGAGATAGTTCTGGGAGTCACACTTTCAGCTCAGGAATAAGAAAGCTCACATTTAAACAAAAGATTTTCTTTCCAAGATTTCAAAAGTCCAGGCATAATGAATATTTGCTAAAAAAATTGTATTTTTAAAAAATATATTTAATGACATGAATGTGACACCAATATTAAGAAATGAACAGTAAGCATCCAGGTAAGACTATCAAAGGTGTTTGTGTATTTTTTTAATGCCAGATGTAACTGAAGATTCCTAACTTTGCACTGACTTTTAAACTTTTAACAAATTTCTTCCAATATAACCACTTTGATAGATAATGTAATAGGCTAGTTCTGTGGTATGTCCTTAATAGGCTTCTGGGACAGAATTTTAAATTTATATTTTTACACTATTTTGTTTTTATTTTAGTTTATTCTATTTTGTTATTTTTACCTTATACTTGCTTTTTCCAATAATAATACTAAATACTACAAAACAGTATTATGCAGTGAAAAAGTTCACAAAAGGTATTTAACAATGAAATTCTGTTATACTAAAATATTAGAAAAATTATTACTGAGTGAAATTTATATTTAAGAATTGTTCACCAGTTGTTGAAACTAGAGAGTTTTCGACAGCAATAAGAAAGAATAATAATAAAATAATATAATAGACTATTATAGACAAAATGGTCTCGTTAGATCACTTGTCTACCTTTAAGCAAAGAAATTGATTCTTGTTTTATATGCTTTAATTTTAATGTCTTCATGCCATTTTTCCTTACCTGTTTAAAGGCATTACTTAAAATACGCTATTTTGAATTATTTTCTGTGGCTTTAAACTTGAATAGATGAAGTTTTTGTTATTCCACTGACAGATCATGAAAANCCCTCATTAAGGTTAAGGAAAGGGAAACTTTTACCTTCAGCACTTTCTTAATATGAATTTTCATAATACACTGTAGGATCTGGATAAGTAAGGATTTTATTTTAATCTTATATAAGGTTGCTCTCTAGAAAAAAAGAAGATAGAAAGAACACATGGGAATTTCAAGCCTTGCAAAAATGCTTGAGTTTTAAATGCTCAGGGATGCAATCTAAGCAACTTTGACATCCTAAGCAAATGATTTATGGAAGGTGAGGGAAGAAACTCTTATGGCAAAACACATTTTGTAATTGTCTACAGAATTCCTGCTTGTTTGTGCTGCATTTTTTAGTCAACATAATTTACTTGTTTTTAAATCATGATATCACATTTTTTTATTTTCAGTTTAAATCTTTTCCAACGTATAAAGAAGACAACACTTCATAGCTTTTGCAAACATTTAAAATCAAGAAAATTACCATTCCTCAATTCTAAATGTATTTAAGTATCTTATGTAGGAAATAGCTGGCAACAGAGCAGATGCTCATCATGTGCCATAGGACACTAAGTTTTTCTTGTATCATGGCAGATAAATTATTTTAGATAATATTCAGTAAAGTCAGCTGAGCTGAAATAAATATTTTCTTGTGCATCCCTCAGAAAAAAACAGGTTACAGCAAAATGAAAAAACATCTCTCCTAGGACAGGAGAAAGGGAAGGCTTGGACAGAAGATAAATTTCAGAAGGCTGAAAATTAAGAGGCCTCAATTACTGAAGATGCCTGGTTTCAGTAACTGATTTTTCAAATTATGGGTAAATGGAAATCAATAGAGGTAACAGGGCACTGGTCACAACCTTAGCTGTGAGGACCCAGCTAATTTTCTAGCTAATTGGAGCTACCAGTACCAAAGCAGATCCATTGTTTATTGATTCCATCATTTTGATTTCAGAGTATACTTGCAGGTGTGAATCCTGCAGTGAAAATAAAAGCTAAAATACAGTAATATCAAATCAGGATGCCAGTTTCTGTCAGCCTTAATGTGAAGAGTATTAATAAAGAGAGAAAGTCAGCCAGCTTTGTGTTGCAAGTTATTTTCAAAGTAGAAGCTGGGGCTTTCCAATCTAAATCTATTGTAGTTTCACCAGTACTTGTTATCTAAATCAGTGAAGACTCATTAAAAGGAAAAGATCTGATTTAAAACTTACTAAAGTTACTGTGCTTGTCTCCACTAAATTCAATTGGCTGCAAAAAAATTAACTCAGTCTTTGGCTAAATTTGTAATTTGAAAGGGATAGATCATTAATCTTGAGTTCTCTGAGTCACAAATGATGGTTTAAGGTCAGATTTCATTCCTAAAGGTCTTAGTTTGAAATTGTAATCTACTTTTTTTTCTTTTTTTGGTAAAGTTTCTTTGCAAATAGTTTTTTTTTCCTCTTGTTTAGTTCATTGTTCATTTGTTCTATCAGAAGCAACACACAGTTTGCTTAGTCTCATTATCAAAGCTTGTGCTGTCTTAACAACCTTTCTCATCATTTTTCCTCATTTTTTTTCCTTACAGGACAAAAAACAAATTTGCAAAGACAATGCCCCATTAATCAGAATCATTCTGTGTCATTAATGGCTATTAATTAAAAAGCAAGAAGAAAGAAATGTACCCCTTTAACCATTTTGTTTCCTTCCAGAGTGATCTTTTGAAATTTAAATAATTTCTAACATAATATATTCCATCTCATCAGAAATATAATTTAATTCTAATTTAATATGATTTGAGATCAAAGTTCTATAAAGAATAACATGATTTTGCTACAATAAATGTTTTTTGTTTCTGCTACATTCATATTCTGTTTATTTTCTTCTGATTTTAATATGGCAAAAGCTAGCAGATTGTTCTCTAAAACACAAATTATTACTCCAGTCAGAGAGTCCACTTGCCTTATACATCAAAAAATTAAGACCTTTCAATTGTTTGGTGGAAATAGGTAGCTACCTGAATGCAATAACATAAAATCTTTACTTCATAGCAATGTTTCATACCACACCATTAGAAATCTGTCAAGGAAATAAGGACTTGTAATTTTGCTAATGGTAATATTGGTAAGTAAGAGCATCATCAAATTCAGATATTATTGCTAAAGAAAGGTAAAATAATAACTTCCACAGAAATACTTTAGATATCTGTCTGTCTGTTAGAGTCCCCAAGGTAATGAAAACTCAAGAAGACTGACTGTCAAAATACTTGCTAATTTCAGTGTGTCAGGATGGGCTCAGAAGAAACTCTTAATTCTGCTTTCAGAAATGGGAACATAATTTGCATTGGTAGGCTCTTTACATTTCTTCATTCATATGTCCACAGTCTGACTTTAAGTCAAAGATTAGAACTGTATTATCAGGGCATTAGTGGGAATGGTCCCAAAAGCTTTTTGACAGCACACGTTTCAATCTTTTCTCACACAGGAATAAGAGAAAAAGTAGAGAACTTCTGTCTGCAGATTACTGCTATTAATGGAAAAGGTACTACATAATGCTATGAAGTATACAAGGTTTTTAATATGATGGATGGCAAAGAAGTGGATGTTTAATGAGAGAGAAGTAGTTTTCTGAAAATTAAAATATAAAATGCTTTTGCATCAACAAATATGAAAAATCATCCATGAATTTAAAATAGAAGTCCACATTTTTCATTTAAAATCATAGAAAAGAAAGCTGACAGGACATATGATGTGGGAGTAAAAGTTATTGACTGTGAGATGCAGATCACAGAGGGAAAGAGATGAAAGAAAAATTAAATGGAGAATTTTTCTTGATAGATTAGCTAGTTGTCTACATTTTATATACGAGTAAATAAATTTTGTGTGAAAAGAAGGGGTAGTCTGAATTGCATGTCCCTTTTGGAGTGATATGTCATCATTTGTTTTAAAATATGGCTTAGTTCTCAGGATATATTTCAAAGATAATTCAGTCAAAGTTTAGTCAATGCATGCTGACAAGTGTAAACAGAGAGAAATAAGAACATATAATTATAATAAAACTACTTTGAAAAAATGCAAAGTTTGAAATAAATAATGAGAAATTTGGAGGGGCTAGATGGGAAACCGAGTGTGTGTGTTGTTTATTTAGCAGAGCACATCTATTATAAGGTCTGATGTGAGTGCTGGACAGGAGGGAACTCCAGTGGCAGTGAGACAGAGAAGATACTGCAGGCAACAGGAACTGAATTTAATTGCAGTGCAGGAAACTGAGATCACACAGATCAACAGCATGTGACAGGAAAGCAGGAAACTGCTCCATATAGGATGATACCTGCATGTCTTTGCCCTCTAAAGGGTGAGTTCTACATTTTTTCACGTATTCACATTCCAGCCTAAACGAGGGAGAATTCAATGGGAAAGTAGAGGCCACAAGTGCCACCAACAAATGTTTAGAGACAGTGATAAATATTTGTGTTAAAACAATCCCCAAGATATATCCTTTCTGGGCAGCATGAAAGAAAACATCTGTTCCAGAGAGTGCAGAGGCTTTGTATTCAGATGATGTTCAATCTTTTATGTGCAATTTGGTCTTTTATGCATATTACGGGACATTTTTAGTGATACCTCACATAAACTGTGTCTCCCTTGTGGAATCTCACATTGGGGTAGGTTATTGGAAGCCAACAGCCATTACACTGGTAATTTGAGCTGGGACAGAATAATGGCATTGCATTATGAACCAATAACAGGATACTAATGTTTGTACTATGCTCTTGCAGTGCATAATAATGAAGGGGAAGTATAAATTTAGAATCAATCCTTAATTAGGCAGATGACTTTCTGATTCTGACAAACACTGAAACTTGCCCAGAACTTCAGGACTGATTCAGGGTGCTTGCAGTATTTCTGCTTTAGGACACTCAGATCCCTACCAAGCAGTATTGCAGGGTCTGTTTGCTTCAGGTTTTACTGAATAAAACTATCTGAGCTACTGAGCAGCTTTTCCAATGGCTTAGATTTGCATACGGTTTTATTCCTGTAGCGCCAGTGATCTTATGCCATTTGGCAGCACTCACTGCTGTGGTGAACACATGTCATGATTTCAGCAGAGTGAGAAAGGCAAAGGAAAAGAAAAATACTGGCATTTTGGGAGCAGTTGGTTTACTTTCAATCAGTGTGAGGAAACAGACATTTAGCTGATAAAAATTATTTTAGCATATCCTCTAAAGATATCCTCTGAAGTTTCAGATATCCTCTAGAGTTTCAGGTGGAAAAGGTTGTGAACCTTCCCAGCATGGGTCATTTCTGGCTACAGGACACCTCGTGTGGGGAGGGCAGCATTTAAATCAGCCTCTTGTGTTTTATCCACTGTGAAGGGCACCCACAAGGAATGTTGTGGATGCAGCTCTTTTCATATCCTGGAAAGCCTCAATATTGTCTGTTAGTCATATGTGGAGGAGGAATTGATAAAATAAACAAACATATGGAAAGATTAAGTCTGCCACAGTACTTACACACTGGCCCAGATTCCCTTCTGTTGCATAGCAGCATCAGTCAGAGTTTATAGTCACGTGTCATGTGAAAAGAGAAGACTTCCTTGGCCCTTAGTGTGGGGAGACTTCCTTGACCCTTAATTAATTATTTGTCTGTCAGTACCCCAGGAAAGCCGAGACCCTTGTGCCCAACCAGTCTGTCAGCATCCCATTATGGGGACCCTTCACCAATCAGTCCTGCTGGATTGGAGGGTGATTAGACTGCCCTTTTCAGGGAGCTAAGCCAAGAGCATAAGGAACACCCCTCAGCAGGTCTTCCCACTTTATTCAAGTGTGCTACCTGCTGCCGGCAACTGCCAGTGCCCAGGAAGGATCATCACTAACAGCTTATGGAATAACACTCTTTACTAATATAAAACTGTGACAGGCCAAGGTTCAAAAAGTGCTGGTAATAGTATCTGACTACCAAAATGTATTTAAAGCAATATGCAGACAATTTCTTATCCCCAGTAAAAGTATTTAGCACACAAAGTACAGTTCTTACCAAAGGTGTCCCAATGGGGGAGAAGACAGGTTTGACCTGTTGACTGAACTCAGTAGTTATGATGGAGTCTTCCATAACTTTTCCTCTACTCTTGACTTGCTTTTATGGTATCTCTTTATGTTTAGGTGTAGTTTGAGTGACTTTTGTCATAAATACCTTTGTTGCTAATTGGTGTAAAATTCTATCACTTCATTTTTAAAGATACAGTCAGAAAAAATATACAGCGCTTGCCCAGTGGGGAGTGGTCATACCTTGAAGGTGGGTAACTTTGGGACGGAGGTGTGTCTTAATATTACAATTAGGCTTTAATGAACCAAGTTCATCTGAGGAGAACAATTTTGCCACCATTGTTGACTCAGCAGAAGGACATCTCCTATCTCCCTTGGCTGATAGGTGCTGTTGAGTTTATCAGCTGCAAAGTGTCCCTCCCTGCAAGGATTTCCACAGGGCCTGGCCATGGTGTCTCCACTCCGCTCCATCCTCTATTCCATCCCCCTTTGACTGGTGCTTATGGTTGCAGATTGCGTGTATAGGAATCATCATGAAACAGGTTTCGAGCATGCCAGTCACATTCCATCCAGGGAGTAGCAGCTGCATTTTACCCTATAATTTCCATACCATTATAACTTCTGCTAGGATGTGAACATAACTTTTCAGTTTCCTCTAGTGAACTCTGCTAAATATCTAGGAAACATATCAAAATCTGAAGATCAGAAAGATTCTGTATAGAGCACATTCATCAATCCATGTCTTCAAACATCTGTGACAGCTGACAGACTGCCTGCTGGGCTAACACACACAGTACAAAGGAGTCAGGACTTAAGTGAGTCAGGAAAACAGAGCATCAGAAAGAAATCTGGCCATTTAGCATCTCCTGCTTTATATGCTTATATTGGAAACTCCTTTATTTAAAATGTTGTTTGAAGCCTTTGAGTCTTCCTAGAAATGAATGGAAAGAGATTTAAAATGGTAATCTTCACTGGCCAGGAATTATTTAATACGTTATTTGTATTTTCTATAGAGAGGCATTCTCTACCCCTCAGAATATACATTTTTTACCAATCCTCAAACGGGTTGTTATTTACTGCCTTCTCACAGGTCAGGTCAACCAATTCAATTTTTTAATGTCCAACCATGACTTTAGGTCATTTAATTTAAGGCAATTAGTAAGTTGATAGAAATTTCAGCACATTCCAGGTTAGTTCAATAAGTTTCATAATTCTTCTGAAGTTTAAATTTAACACTTTTCTGATGAATTACAATCTAATTAATTATCTTCTATGCTACTCATCAAAAGGACTCCTCTTCTCCTATGTTAACCTGCTAATAAATGCCAGTGTTTGTGAAGAGAAAAGTGCTGGATTCTCATTTGCACTAATGCTCTTCACAAGGAGTGACAGTAAGAGAGGCCTAACAGGCGTGTAAATTCTTTGTCTCCAGTTTTAAAGACCCCTCTCTACTGATAGAATGGACAGCTGTTCTGGCAGTGTCTAAATAAGCTTGTAGAGAGGTGAGTAGACAGTGATGACAAATGTTAGTTCTAGGTTTTAGAACCCAACAAATCTGTATACACTATTTTTTCTTTTATAGACTGTTCATTTATTACAATAGGAAGAATTTTTTTCACCATAATCCTAGGGACATGCCTAACTCTCTTCCTGTTGATAAGACTTTTTAAGGCTCATACTTTTTCTTCTACCAGCCACATTGTTTTTAAAAGTCAGTCTTAGCAGTTACATAAATTGAAGGGGGAGGGGGGCAGAGAATGCAGTTAATTTTTTGTTTCCCTGACAAGAAGATATTTCCAGAAGCATGCTGACATTTCATCATCCTCTGGACTCTTGTATTCTGGAAGAAGGGCTATATTTTGTGGGTGATTGCTTCCAATACACAGAGTTACAGCTTCATTCCTGTCCTGCATTAGTTTAAGCACATAACCTTTTTGTCCCTCATAAAATTATTATGAGCTGTTTCAAATGCAAGGAAGGAGAAATGAGCAGTGAACAGAACTGTCCAAGGCAGGTATTTTCACAGCTTCTATTCCTTCACCTGGAAAATACAGAAAAATTACTTTTAATTAACCACAACTGTGATGACAGACATTTTTGCTGATCCTTCATTTTTGGGAGTATTCCTCTACTTGTTTTTGCTACTCTAGTATTCCAATCTTATTTTTCTTCCTAAGAATATATCTAGCTGAACAGTTGCTGTATGCATATACATTGTCTATACATTGTCAGGGATTATGGTGGCTTCCTGGGCAGCAGCAGGGCAGGAATGGGCAGCCAGGGCCAGTCCCATCATCCCAGCCGGGGCCCAGGGACAGTCCCAGCCCTGGGCAGTGTGTACCACCCTGGGGATGGAGATTGAGGCCAGGACAACGGCTCATGGAGGGGGATTCATAAAGAGGCAGACTGATCGCTTTGCTTACAATCCAGGCATGCCAAATCTTGATTAAATTGTAACTCACTTGCTGCCCAAACCTTCAGGTATCTGTCAATCTATCATCACCTACCTACCCCAATGCTGCAAGCTGAGGACACATCAAATAGTTACACCGCAGTCCTTGTAGACAGGAATAGTCCCCAGCTCTTCCAGCAGAGCATCTGGACAGTCACAGCAGTCACATCCTGGAACCCCTTTGCTGTTCTGGATGTTCCTGAAAGCCTAATTTTATTTTATTTTTTATTTTTAATGAGATGAGGGACATTGTCAGGGATGGCTCAGTTAGTGATGCTACAGCTGAGCAGTTGCTCCCCATCACAGATCCATGTCTGATACACAGCACTGTTACAGTGCAATCAGTCGAAAGGCAGCTGATGAAGAAAGCACTATGAGTGGATGAGAAAGGGGGGGGGAAAGCCACATCTGTGCTGGGAGGCTGTTTTCAGTTCAGTGAAAGGGTGTATTAATAAGAAAGTTTTCTGGGCCAGACAAGGTTGGCAGAACTCAGAAATGCCTCCCTTCATTTCCCTACTATTCAACTTAATTTCCTTTGGAAGGCATGTTTGTACCCTACACAGCTTGCAAAGGAAGAAATCAGAGTTTGCTTCCCATTCCACTCTCATCATTCCCTTACTGCATAGTCACTGCTTACTTTAATGCCCTTGACTCCAGTCTCAAGTCCCCTTTCACAGCCACTCCCAAATGGCACAGAGGTGCTCTTATCTTCCCCACAGCAAATCCACTGATGATTTCCACCTCAGCCTAGGAAAATCATGCTCTCTGAGCACACTGCACCTGTTTCTGGTCCATCCAGGACCCTCCACAGCCACTGTCTCATTTGTGGCAGGCAGGGAGAGCCTAAATCCAGCTGGTGCAGGGGGCTGTAAACCCTCTCCTCTTGCAGCTATGTGCCTTGCAAGTTCAGGAAAAGCCAAGATCAGTTTATTGTCATCTCCACCTGGGCTCTGTTTGGTGAGGGGCCGTGCATCTGCAGGTGGCTACATCAGTATGAATGTTATGTAAGGCTCCTCCTCAGGGGCAGCACCTCACAGCTTGCTGCACCTTGGGGGTACGTTTTGTGGTTGACATAAGTTGCTGTGTGATCTTCCGTTGTCCTCTCCACACTTCCCACTAGCTTTATCTTATTTTTATTCAAGGAGAGACAAAGTTGGCTGCCAGCCCAGATTTGCAGCTGGTGTCTCTAGAAGAAAGCTTACAGAGGGAAAAAAACCACAAACCAGTAAACAAATAACCTAAATTCCATGCTGAATCCACAGACCATTCAGTTGGCATCATTCAGCCTTACAAGACATTGGAGACTGAGAGGAGGTTAAGGCTATAACTACTTTCTCCTGTGATGGAAAAAGCAGAAGTAGATGCTCTCTCTCCTCAGTGGTATCCAATAAACTGCTCTAGGTGGGAGCAATGCTTTTAGCAATGTTATACAGTGCAGGAGTTAGAGCCTGAGAAAGGAGAAATAAAACAGGAATTTGCTGTGAGGTCTTGGAGAGAATATACTCTGCCATTGCCAGAAAACATCCCCACTGCCAGAAATAAAGTTATATCTTTCAAGAAATTTTTAAAAAAAGATGCTTGTTTTCCTACCTAGATTGCATCCAGAACAGCACAGAAGGCACAGATAGGGTGATTCTCCAAGGAGGAGAATGCACCTTTTCTAGGATGCAGCATTGCACTTGGGTAATATAAGTGGGCTTACTAATGTTAAAAGTCCCAACAATTAATGGTAGTGATGGGCCAGCAAATTGTTTCAGACAAGTGCCTTCCACAGAATTTGGGCAAACCCTTTCCAGGTTTGCCTTTGAGGAACTTTGGGTGGAATGTGTGTTGCAGTCAGGGAACAGGAAAGTGCCCTCCAGCAATCTATCCCAGTTCTTCTGCCTGGTGAATGGGCTTGCATGGGCAATTCAGCCATGTGGCATTAAGATGGAGTTCCTGTTTTGAGTTTCTAGAAAGGTCTGGGTCTCCATTCTTACAGGTAGCTGAGCTTGCATGTTCCTCTTCTAAATTGTTTAACCAGTCTTTCTGAGGAATGTGGTGCTCTTCCATCTACCCCTCTTCCCTGTGGTAAGATCCCCTGGCTACCAGCTGCACCACGATATTGCTCTGCACTGCTAGCACTTGAACAGATGGTAAACTTAAGGACTCAATTTTAAGGAATTAATCCTGCAGCTGGATACCCAGGGACAAGTACCCCATTCATACCAACAGACCTCTGACGAACCACAGGGTCTTTCTTGGAGTCCTATGAAAAACTATCCTCATCCATTCAAAAGCTTTCCTGCTTAGTGGCACATGATAAAACTTCTCAGCTGTCACACACCAAACAGGATGTTCTGTATGGGAATAGACTGTGTGTGAGTGCTTTTGTCTTTTTTTTTTCTATTTTGTATTCTTGTGTTATAATTTCTAAGTTAGTTCATCACACAGTTGATGAGCAAACAATAGAGCAAAGTAATTTGATAAGTCTTAAAATTATGAAGGTGTCAAAAAGGAAGACGGGTAATTAGGAAGATTTGGTGCAGAAAAGCATGGTCCAGACATGACTTCATTTAACTCACAAGGGGTTTCATCAATTTAAAAACAAATGAACAGACTGCGATCATACCCCACACTGTAATAAAATTTAAACAGAGCCATTCTAAGGAATACTAATAGGAATTACAATTTCTTTGCATTTATGTTATATTCATTTCAATGGTCCCAGTTCTTGTTTTGCCACTTTCAATTGTCTTGGGGCAGGAGACAAGTCTTTATGCTTAACTGTACATCACTAAACATGCATCTCATGCAAAATAAATATAAAAGTGAATCATGACAGGCATTCAGTGATATTAAGTAAATCAGCACATACCTACTGCATCAATAATCATTCTTACTGAATATCCATGGATGACTGAGGAACCAGCAGAAAATAACACATCTTCAGACCTGTGAGGAAGCATCAACCAGATAATTGCCTAAGAATGTGACAGCTTAAAACCCTGGTAACTTACCAGTGAAAAAGAGTCCTTTAATCCTTTAATGTTTATAGTAAATGCAAGATACCATAATTCTGGACACGGATCCTGCATAATATGGCAGTTTTACTGAGATTTTCTGCAGTCAAAATCATGATGGGTTGTGGCACACATCCAAAAAACATAATTCATGGGAGTAATATGTTGCACTTGCACCATTGTTATAGCATGATCTATTACAGGTATGCTTTCTAAGGCGGGATGCTGATGCAGTTCTGAAGATGAGGCCCTTGATGGCTTCTATGAAGTCAGCTCCTGAGCACCAGCTAGGAACTATTCAATAGTCTGTGAGCCTCAGTCTGCAGGATATCCATCAGTAGATCATCAAGGTAATCATGTGAGGATGATGAATTTAAAGTACCTAAAGATCTCACTGCTTCTCCAGTTACTTGAAGATGGGAGGAAACCACTCAAATCACTTCCAAAGCCATGGAGGTTTTTTTGTCCTGTTCTTGATCTAATTTCCCTTTATTCCCCCCCCTGGCAGCTTCACTGTGTGTGGACTTACAGAGAGACACAGAAGACTTTGGAAAACTTCTGAAGGTTTTCAGAAACACTGATGTGCAGCTGATTTATTGGAAGCTTGTATGTGTAAGAGTTCTCATTTCTGTACCCGATAGTGCAGCACCATTACTTGCCTCCTGCTGAGATGCCTATCACAGATTGGCTCAGGCAATTGCTGTTTACCATGGTGTGGGAACAAGACAGACTCACTAGGAGCATTAAAACATAGCTCTTGTCAGACAAACTTGATTGATTATTCCTTTCATACGCACTACAGAATTAGTGGATGAAAGGAATAGGACAGCATAATAATTCCTGATTTCAATGTCAAGAAACCTTACTTGTAAAATTAATTCAAATTGACTTGGAGTGGAAGTGGGAAGCTGTAGTTAAAGATGATAGACAGGTCTTATTCAGATGAAGGGAAGGGCATATGGATCACTGCTGAGTGATCATGAGTTTTTCAGAGTAAGTAAAGAAAAAAAGAATTATGTGCCCAGGTCTCAGTTAATGCCACAGGGAATTAGGGATCTTTCTGTGTGCCTTTAAAAATCTCTCTCCCATATGTTTTGTTTGCCAGCTTCTCTAATTATCTATGTTAAAGTTAGTGGGATGTTCATGAAATTCAGCTAAAAAAAAAAAAAAGAGTAAATATAAACATAGAGACATGTAAAATATGACTGAACATTTGAAGAAACTGTTCTCTTAGAAATAATTGAAAATCTGGGGTATATATTTCCAGAGGGTTGAAATAACCAGGAAAAAGAGATGTTAAAAAAAAAAAAAAAGAAATAAAAAGTCAAAAAAGTCAAAAAAGTGACATGTTTGCAATTAAAAAAGAAATTAAAAAATTCAATAATGAATCATATATAGAAAAACACCCCATCACAGTGCAGAAAGAGAATACCTTTTTTTTTTCCTATCTCTGTCCTTTTATTACTGACCAAAACTAGAATATGTGCATTCTCCTTCCCAAAACAGTATTGAACAGTTGGAAGAAGTTCAAGGGGAGTCATGAGACATACTTGAAAAAGCAGTCCTTAACTTGCCAGGGAAGTCCCATGTAATTATTCACATAAATGTAGTGACTGTAATGACAAAAATAGAAGCCAAACTTACTTTCTCATCAGGGACCAAGAAGGTGATGAGGACATTCAGGACTAGCATCATAAAACCTGTGAAAGAGCAACTGTTTTTCCCCAAAGACTGATCTTAGTTCTGCAAGCTTTCCCTTTTCCCCTTGGCAAAGGGTATGCAAGGCCTTCCTGTCTCTCCCTGTCCAGAGAAGGAAGCATCACATGTCATGTCCTGGAGGGGCTGGGACTTTCATCCTTTGTGATGCCTCCAAATCCTCACTGACATGGATTTAACCCTATCTTCTTTAAGCTCTTCTCCTGACTGTAGGTGTTCAATCACTCAGCAGTCATCTCAACTGCTGATGTCAGAAGCTTACTAATGTAATTTAAGTCAAGGATAGGTATAAATCAGAACAATTCAGGGCCAAAGTGTCAGTGACTACTTTGTGCTGCATTGAATCTAATGCTACCTTCAACATAAAAATGACACCATGTGAAACACACAATTCATCTAAATAGGAAGAGAAACAGGGGAAAAAGCTTTTTAGGGTCATTGATTGATGGTTTTCACAATTCCTCCTAGGCCAAACTAGCAATCCAGTAGGGATGAAAAATATTCTGTCAGGTATTGCCTGCTGTCAAATTTTCCATTTACTATATACAGTATAAATTTATGAATAAAACAATCTTTCAGTAATATATCAGCAGGAATCTAAGTTTGGATAATTTTTATCAAGTATCAGTATTAAATTAATAAATTGCATGCAAGTTAAGTAGATAGTAGATAAAGTGATAGTATTTCAGAATTAAATGTTGCTTTGGAATCTGGAAAGATTATTTATTGCCTATTTATGATCTCCCTTTCTTTTATGTTAATTTAATTTACTTCTTGTTACTAGTACTCATCTGTTCTGGGGTGACTCCCTGCTAAAAATTACACTGCATTGTAATTGAAACACTTAAAATGCTCAATGCTAGAACTTCATCTGTGTACAAAGGATTTGGAGTCTCAGAACTAATCCCATCAAGCTATTTCTACATTTTCTGTAAATAAAGAAACATCAAGTAACATCATGAAGAAACATAGAAATTTTAAAAGGCAGTGCAACATAGAGGCATGGATATTTCCACTATCTCCATATGGTCGAATTTAGTTTTTCACACTTCTTTTTCCTTATTATCTGAGGATTATCTGAGTGGCCCCAGTAAGAACAGGAGGAGTCTTTAGAGGAGGGATAAACCCTCAAATACTTTTTCTTTTATATTCATTGCTAACTGTATTGAGTCCGTTTGTGCTTTCCCCCAGTGTGTCTTACACAACCTAATGTCTGCAGCTAAGGATTGCCAGGGTGCCAGGCTCCAAACAGATGGGAACACAGTCAGCACGGAGTTTCTCTTCTGGGCACCATTTGTACTTTGTTTTCTCAGTACCCCATTTCATGCTGTCACGAGCCCAATTTCAAAGAAGGAACAGTGTGCTAAAGCAAAAGAGATTGCGATCTTTTTCTGGGAATCTACATATAAGATTGCTGGGATTTGGTCCCACTTTACAGCTGTTTTCTGTGCAAACAGAGATGGTCCAGCAGAATAAAACAACAATCCCAGTTGAGACATTGATGCAGGGTGTTCTGAAGACAAATACTCACTTGCAGCAGCCTGCAAGCAGTCATATGTCCCCATGAATGGGGACATATGTAAGAAGTATGGCTCTTACAGCCCTCACCTGCATCAGATGCAGCCCAGCCCATCTCTGAACTGGGATGTATGATATACCTGCAGTGCCAACACACAGCAGGTGTAGGTGGCCAACTGGATGCTGACAGCATCAGCAGTTCATTTATCGGTGAATACTGTCTCTATGGCTTGCTTCACTAGGTGACTGGTCAGTGCTGAAGGGATCTGGCACCTGACAGTCTTACAGAGAGCATGAGCTGTAGTGCAATGTGACTTTGCCTTCCAGCTTGTGCTTTATGGCATGTTCTTGCCAGCAGTGCTGAAGTTATTCAAACCAGCAATATTGCCCGTGTGTCCAGCTTCCCCCATCATTTTTGAGTGTGGTCTAGACTCTCCTGAATTTAAATATGTGTCTTCAAGCAAGGAATAGATAAGGTCTCAAATAAAAGTGATTGTATAATGACCATGGTAACAATGGAAAAGAGAGGGGTAGAGTGGAAAATAAGAAGCAGGCTGAAAATCACTGATAACAGACCCTGGAAAGGAAGAAACTATTTGCTGGCCTGTAATATTTGAGCTGAAGTAATGTGTAAGTGCTATTTTTACTGTGAGCCAGACCAGTGGTGTGATCCTGCAAAAAACTGAAGCTTTAATAATTTCTAAGCATCCCAAAGAGCTTGGTTCAGGACGTGAGTCACTTGTAGAAGGAGCCCAAAATTCTCCCCTTGTTACCAACTATACTAAATTGGGTTTTCCACCTCCGGTAGGAAGTATATTTTTGAGTATCATTACTTGAACAAAGACAGCATTAGCAAGTCAAATGATTTTGTATAAACTTTTTTTTTTTTAAGGAGGCCAGAAAATTATGCTTTTTATACAATTTGGTATTTTTTTATTAATTCAAAGGAAAACAAAGTGAATTCTAAAATTCAATTTCAGAATTAATTTCAATTATTCTATGACTTACAAATTTTTGTTAGTGGAAGCAGGGCTCACAAATAATCTTTCAGCAATAGACTAGTCCAGCACATGGTTCTGATCTTTGTTCACACATTTTAAAGGTGCAAACATCATTGTATGGCAAAACTGTATCTCTATACCCCATCTGCTCAGTTAGAACAATCAGTATGTAAAAATTGGTGGACATAACATCTATCACAAGGTGTTAAAAGTCACTGTTCTAATGAATAAACATGGGTAATACTAACATTATTTTTGCATCAGATTCTAATTCATTATGCTTGTGATATATTAGCTTAACTGGGAGACTACTTATGAAGGGAGATTTTATTTTTATCAGTCCCAAAGCTTTAAATATAATCTGGAATATAGCATTCTGTATTTCTGAACATATTAAGAATTAAATTCATCTGAAAAATTTAAAAGGATATGTATTTCATGTTAAATTCCCAATAAGATCATAATTTAAAGGACTGGAAAAGAATGTAACTTCTTGCAAGAACTACTTTATAAGAATTCCTTCTATGAGAGGCTTCATTTACATGTTATATTACTTCTTCAGATTTTTTATTTAATTTTAAAATAAATTTTGTCAAAGCAATTATCAGTTATAATTTATTATAATGACTAAAAACTACCTGGTCTTTAATTACACTAAATCAAATTTGCACCCATCTTTAAAAAGGGTAGAAAGAAGGACCCTGGAGACTATCAGTCTCTGTGTCTGGGAAGATCATGGGACAGATCCTCCTAGAAGATATGCTAAGGCACATGGATGACAGAGAAGTGATTTGAGACACCAGCACAGCTTCACCAAGGAAAAGTCCCACTTGATCAACCTAGTGGCTCTCTATAATGGCTTGTCCCCATCAGTGGACAAGGGAAGAGCTACGGATCTATCTGTACTTTTGTAAGGCCTTTGACAGAATTACCACAACATCATTCCCTCTAAAGTGGAGAGACAAAGATTTGAAAATATGAAAATAAAAAGTTGTATCATTTTAAGAATGATGCAGGCAAACTTTTCAGTAGGACCTGTTGTGATACAAAAAAGGTTAATGGCTTTAAACTAAGAGGACAGATTCGGACTAGATATGAGGAAGATGTTTTTTATTATGAGGGTGGTGAGACACTGGAACAGGTCTCTGAGCAACCTGATCTAGATGAAGATGTCTGTGATCATTGCAGGAAGATTAGGCAAGATGACCAAACCATTTAATAATTCTAAGTGAAGATTGACAAATGTCAGTATTTTGACCTTTTTTTTCAGAAAAACATTATGATTTAATATCTCAAGCTTCAAATGGAGTGGAATTTTGGTGTACTGACCAACTCCACTGAAGTTCTATAAATGGCACAGGTTCCCATGGTAGACTGTTTCTGTGCATAACAAAGTAAATAGCTGGAAAAAAAGAGAGAAAAAAGACTCAAATTCAAAAAGAAAAAGCAACTATCATAGAAAAATAAGGAGAACATAAGACAAAAGGAAACAAAATTCCCCATGAGCTTCTAATACACAATTCTCTTATAACACCTGGGAACTTCCTACCAACCATAGCCATCTAAATGCCCACAAGCTCCTGTTCCTCAGAATGTCTCAGCTTGTGTTCTCCCTAATTATCTGATAACTGTAGATTAATAACTACATAGATAAGGTAGCAGCCGTAACTGGATGAACTGGATGAAAAGTGTGATGGGAATTAGAGAATATGAACGAAGGATTAACATTAGCTGATGTCTCCTCCCCTCTCTCTCCAACTACAATGCATCCCAATTTTTCACTCTGAAATAAAGTGTGCACTCTCCAATTCCAAACCAAAAGACTTTGTCTTAAGCTGCTGGTGTGCTTCCTAAGTAACAGCAATGTCAGTTATTTACCACATCTTTCACAAACACTTGGAAAGCAATTATCAAAAATCTTACAGTAGCCATGTATTAAGATATGTATTAAGATAATACTTCTCCTCATGAATGAATTAAAAATGTTCTGAGAAATTTTGGATAGTATGATAAAAGAAAAAAAAAGCTTATAAAAATATTTAAATATTGACAAGTTAAAATTAATAGGTGAAACAATCACCTAAGCATATCTCAGGCTATTACTACCCGGAGTACTGAGAATAAGTACTAGGAAGGCAAGACAAATCTACAAACTCAACAGCAAGGTTTAACGGGAAGGTTAAAAATGCCATCTGCATGTAAAAGGTATAATCCCAGATGGAAACAAAGCTGTCTGTAATAGTCTAACATTAGACTATGTAACACCAGAATTGTATCCTCTAGAGGTAAGTAATGGTTAAATAGTTTTAAATTTCATCAGGTAAAGACTTGGAAGCCAAAGATTAGAAAAGATAAAAAGTAAATGTTGAACTTGTCTAAGAAGCAATAAACTCACAAAAGAAAGAATGGGTCTTTTGGACCAGAAAGAAGCGAGCACTGAACATAAGGGTAGAGCTGAGAATCCAAAAGATTTCACATTGGACTGCATCAGTTCAGACGACTTATCCCAGATACAGTCTTTCAAGTTATTAAAATGTTCTCGGAAGATGTTGAAGCCAACTGATTAACTGATAACTGAATAGGAGAATGACTAGTTCTAGATAGGTTAAGAAAAGAAGCAGTGAGTGAAGTTGCAGAGTTACTGTTGGAAGTGGCCTCTTGGAGGACTCAAAAGTAACACAGGCATCAGGAATAACCCTGGAAATTATAATACAAGAAGTCCTTTTTAATTTAGCTAAATGAGTTCAAATTATCCTAAGACAAAAAACATCTTCTGACACAACTGTGCAGTTCCTGCTATAGAACATATATGGGGATGAATCCTTCCAAATGTGTATGTGTACATTTGTGTGCTCAGAATAGTAATTTCAAGTCTGTAAGGACTCAGAAGCTCTCTTGCAAACTCCAGCAGTCCTCACGCATTTCAGCTATGGCTGTCTGAACCGCAGTTGTCTTGTTGGTGTTCTTGTAATGAGAAAGGTATTTACTTTTCTGTGCCTGGCTGAGATAACAGGTTTGCCATATAGAGTTGACTATTCTCAGAAACTTTTCATTTGTAAATGTAGCAAACTCTGCTGTGATATTTTAAATCTATTCCTAAGCTGATTTTTTGTGAACTTGTCATATTGGAACTACTTTCCTCTCTGCTAGTAAAACCACTTAATTTTGCAGTTCATTCCCTGCTGCTTCTTAGTGTAACTCTTCCTCTTGGAGAATCTGTATGGTGGTTCCAATTAAATGGCACTACCCTAAATATTTTTGCCTACTCTTGAAATATGTTTTTTATTTTGTTTTTTTTTTTCCTTTTTTTTCAGCAGAGTAGTTATGAAACATTAAACAGAAAGCAACATTTTGCTTGATTCTATTTTTAAATAAGAGAGGAGATAACAATAGCCAAAAAGAATCTACCAGATGGTTCTTTTAATAAATACATTAAAGTACGTTTTATTTTTCTCCATTTTTAGCGACTAACATAACAAAAACTTTCAGACCATCAAACCAGTTTTCACAATCAGCCGTAAATTTGCATTTCACAGAAATAATCCTGACAAGCACTAATAGATGAACATTGTTGGTGCAATAATAAAACAGTATAAGGCATATTTACACCATCCTTACATACAGAACACTGTACACACAAAAAAATCACAGATCCAGAACAAAGTAAACTCAATCCCTTAAACGTTTTACGTTTATAGGCTTGGCATCAAACAAGTAATTCTCCAAGCAACAGACAACCTCTTGTTCTTGTGTGATTTATTTGTAATATTGTGCTCATGCAAAATAGGTATTTGCTTTATTGCATTAACATTGAGAGAACGTTGGGAATTAGTTCTGAAACCAGTTCAATTGAATTTTAAACCCTGTTTCTCTTCATCCTTAGCAAGTCTGAGTCATCTTTATTGGTGACATAAAATGAGGTGTTAGCTGATGATTGAGATTTTTATTTGGTAAGTTCCAAAACAATAATGAAGCCCAACCGATTACAGTTCGAAACCCATCTTTCTTGACCATGCACATTTTTCTTTGCTACTATGAAGTGGTTTAGATGAGACGCCTCTTGCATTTTTAAAATTTTCTATCTTTTTTTATATATATTTTTAAAGAAAAACGTACTATCCAACATCCACTGTTCACAGAAAGAAATAAGCAGCAGGAGTAGCTCTGGTGGCAGAGTTGACCAGGAGGAGGACATCGGTAAGTTAGCGGCAATGTAATAAACATCAAATGCCCCAGAGATATGTCATGAAAGAGTTGATTACTATAACCCATATTTCTGTAAGAGTTCAGACTGCCAGGGACGTTTGCGCTCTGGAAAGTAATCTGGAATGTGGATTTTTTTAAAATCTTGGATACATTTTCTCATTTCTTCCTCAACACTCAGCTTCTCACACACCTTCTTTTTGGAAAGATTTGTTTCTCTGGACTTGCTAATGAGAGTTTGAAAGAGTTCACTGTTCCTGCGTTTGTCTGGTGGTGGCATCCACTGTACTGGGGCCTTCTTAGATGGACGATCCAAAGTCAGAGTATTTGGCTGGTGGGCTGTGGATGGCTGAGTGCTGGTGGCATTTTCTTGAGGAGTGCTTGCTTCCGAGTGGCTGTCACAGCTTGAGGTGGACAACTCATTACAGGAAGTCCCACTTTCACTGCCCTTGTCCAAGACTTTGTCATGCTTCCTTTCTTCATGGTCTTGTTTTGGGGAAACAGTTCGCTGAGGGGGCCCTAATACAAGGCAGGAGAGAAAAAGTATTAAGCAAGCACTGGTTTACACAGAAAACGGAGCAGATAACATTTAGAAAAACATGATTCAGAGTCTTGGCTGGCATAAATTGGTGGCGTTTTCTTGTGGCCAACAGAACTATACCCAACTGGGTACATAAATTGAAGGTCTGGTCCTCAAAATTCTCACTCCTAAAAGTGTTTACAGCAAGAGTAACTTCACTGCCTGCCTGAGAATCCAGGTAATCAAGCATGCATAATGCTCACAGATTAGCTGCACTGGAAATCCTTGCAGGCAAGTTTAAATGAGCTAGTTCGCTATTATACTGAAGAAGTTTATTATGATAAATTAGATTTTGTTGCATTAGGGAAATACTGCTATAGAATTTTCAAGGTCTTCACTTGAGTAAAAATATTTCAAGGGCTTAGCTTTCTTTCTTTTTTGAAAGCTTTTAATTTACCTTCCCTGAACAGTCTACTGATACTATGGTTTGCCCATGTCAACTCTGCAGAAGCCCCAGACAGATAAAGGACTATTAAACCTAGAATAACAGAGAGATTGCTCACTGCTGACAGTCTTTAGGCTTTTTTTTTGTACCCTGTAGTGATTTCACCATTCTTCTTTCTGTTAGTCATTATCCCAGCCTTACCTTGGTGCAAGCTGAGAATTCAGCTGTACACCTCTTACCGCACAAGCTGGCAGGAGGTTATGAAGTTATGGGTAAAGAGTCCCTCTGCCATGGCTGGGGGAGCCTCTTGGCAGGCACTGCTCACCACTTCACATGCCCGAAAATCAAATCTAGACTGTTATTCTCTCCATATATCATTTTTGCTTTGAAGTCTTAAGCAAAACATGAATGTGAAAATTAGGTGGTAGGTGCTAAATCTGTACAAGTATTTTCATTTTTGAAGCCTTATTTCGATACTCCAGCTGTAAAGTGAAATGATGCTATGCTGATATCACATAAACGTCACATCTTAATTTAGGACATTATCTAAAGCTGACAGAAATATCTATGGAGTTTAAGAGGTGCTGGATCAGACCAAAGGGAAAAATTTCAAAGATGTTTAAATATATAAATAAAAATGTAGAGTGGGGCTTCAATGGCAGTTGTGTGTTTGCTACAAATCCTGAAAGTGTCCAAATAGATTAGGTAACTAAATATCTTAAGAAAACTAAATTACCCTTACAGTCTACCCAGACACCACCAGCATCAGTTAGCTGCCTTTGCCAGTACCAAAACTCAGTGTATGAGAGCTCTGCCTTGAGTCATTGGGACAGAGCTGCCAGGAGATTTTTGATTCACTTAGTATTTTGTTCAGAATTACAAATTAGAAATGCAATTACGATTATAAAGAATGCAGAAGCAATGTGAACACTCCAGTGTCTTTTTGACAGTGTAGTTCTATGACTTAAAGGATTCTAAGAAGATTGCAATATTTTATGAGACCCTGGGAAAAACAAAACAAAGCAAAACACAAAGGAAAATAAAGTCTAATCTAACAACAGCAGCATTCAACAACCTGCTCTTCTCTTGTTTTAGCCAGCATCCCAGGATGCCATGTCATGTTTCTGTAGTCCATCTAGAGAAATCCATGAATAACCAAGAGCCAAAGAGAGACAACAATCCATCAGGGCTTGTATACATTATGTGGAGTGAAAAACAAAAGCAATTTTCTACTTCATTATATTCAGTCCAAATATTTAACACATGGCTGCAGTGATTTCCCTCCTCCTTCTCGTCCCGAAATATGTTCACCTTCTTAAATAGATTTACATGCCTTCCTTCTTATTGTTGTATCTGGCATTTCATACCTCAGACTATTATATGAATATGCTAAATTGACAGTCAGCTGGCATTATGGAACTACTCTGGCTTTGCAGCATGCAATTATAAAACTGAGTAGTTAATCAGACAGTGATTTCAGTATTGTTACTCTGATTTTCTATAACATGATTAACATCAATATCTAATCTAGTTTACAATCTTGGCTTTCTCAAATATAACACACTCTGTGACTAAGAAACTAAAGTTTTCTGCTAGCAATATTCTGTAGTCGTCAACTCTCTTTCCTGCTTTTTTTTATTCCCGTAACTTCATACATCAAGATGTTATTTCTTGTTGGTCTCATACTTAGTTCAGTTGGTAGTCCTTGTTTTTCATGAGTTCAAACCTGCAATGTACTAAGGTTCTATTTCAAAAAAGCACTGAAATACACCTTCAAGAATATAAAAAAAAAAAAAAAATCCCTTTTCTGTTATAAGATCATTCAGGAGTGTGACAATAGGCAGATATTTAATTTTTTTTTGGATCACAGCCCTGAGGTTCAGTACCTTACAGCACTGAGCTCTGTATGCTTCACTGAATCGCTTAAATTCAGAATGACTTTAATCCAAACACAAGTTTCTCCCACACCTCTCCTTTTAAAAATTAACAAATCCTCCCTCACAAAGAATCCTTTATATGCCTCTGCACTGCTTTCTCTGTAGTGTGTTATTAACAGAAGCAACAGTTCTGCTAGAGGGGAGGTTTTTTCCCAACATTTTCTGCCTGCTGAAACCCAAAAGGCTTTTTAAATACATAAGAATCCTCAAAAGATTTGTTTAATTTTCAACATCAGGGATTATAAGATAAATTTATCTACATTTCTAATTCAGAAAACATCTCCTTATTGCCCTCTATGCTGCCACACTCTCCACTCTATCACCTCAGCCATTTCAGAATAACACCAAGGACATTCAGACAGGTCAGTCTCCCTGAAATTACTAATTTTTCAGAAGTGAAGAATAATTCTTAAAAACTCAGAGAAAGTATATTTGCTCCACTGTGCACACAGGTTGGGAAAGACCTTTAAGATCATCAAGTCCAACCTGACACTGCCAACTCCACATATAACACTAAAAAAAAATCACTGATTTACAACCTGTCTCTCCTGCTCCTGCCCCTTTTGGGATTTCCCACCTGCTGCTAGTCCCTCATCTTCGAGAAGCTGGAAGTGAGTCACTGCATCTTGTCCTCTCCAGCTTACTCTCCTCTAAGATATTTCCAGTTGCCCTCTCTCCTGTCCAGTTCTCTAAACAGCTCCCAGGTCACACTTCTCCTCCAGGCAGTTCCAGTAAACATTCACCTTCCCAGTTCTTCTTTTTGCTTTAATGCTTTGTAAATGGTTGCACCTCTCTTAGAAAGCTGAGCTGGCCCTTCAGCTGGGCTTGCTCACCACCTCTGCTATGGTGGTGTCCTTGTTTAATCCCACCCAGCAAACGAAGCTCCATGTAGCTGCTCTCTCTCTCTCCCCTACCAGCAGGACTGGGGAGAGATTCAGAAAAGTAGAAGCCAGAAAACTCGTGGGTTGATATAAAGACAATTTAATAGAGAAAGCAAAAGCTGCAGATGCAAGCAAACCAAGGAATTAATTCAATACTTCCATGGGCAGGCAGGTGTTCAGCCATCTCCAGGAAAGCAGGACTCTATCACATGTAATGGTGGTTTGGGGAGACAAATGTCATCACTTCCAGTATTCCCCCCTTCCTTCTTCTTCCCCCCCCCCACCTTATATACTGAGCATGATGTCACATGGCATGGGATAGCTCTTTGATCAGCTGGTTTCAGCTGTCTCAGCTGTGTCTCCTCCCAGTTTCCCACGCACCCCCAGCCTCCTCCCCAGCGTGACAGTACAAAAAGCAGACAAGGCCTTGGCTCTGTGTAAGCCCTGCTCAGCAATAACAAAAACATCTCTATTCTGTCAACCCTGTGTTCAGCACAAATGCAAAACACAGCCCCATACCAACCACTAGGAAGAAAATTAACTCTACCCCAGTCAAAACCAGCACAGGTGCCTACTAGACTCTCAAGTCTGGTAGACTCAAAAGAACATCTCAAAGACATTTCTCTCATAAGGAAGGTATATTGTATTTACTTTGACTGTATTAATTCCTCATCTGTGTTGCTCTCTGCACAGATTTTAGCCAACATTTCATGACAGAACTGACTGATAAAAGAATGACTTTCAATTGCTACAAAATATGCATAGAAAATTATGTAGAAACTTATAAAATTAATTCTCTGAAGTGAAGATCTGCTTCTAACAGCTATGACAACCAAAACAGAAACCAGAAGAAGTCCTCTCTGAATTCCTTGTCAAACACTAACTGAGCCACAGTCATTAACACAACATGGCAAATACCACAGCAAACTATCCACCAGCAAAGAACTGTTGGTTGAAAATTGTATACATGTACTTCTGGACGTCAAATAAACATTACATAAATTGCTGCAAAAAAAGTGCAGTTTCAATAACTATTTGAAGGGGTTTTTAGATCTCTCTCCTGCATCAGGGAAAAATACCACACTGGACACATTAAAAGCATAAAACAATGATATTCTCTTTATCTATATTTCAATTTTTGTATACACATATGTATTAATACAACAGCCTTAAAATAAAGGAAACCATGTTCAAATCCAATTAACCTGAATGCTCCATAACCTGGCTTCACCAAGAGCAAATCCTGCCTGACCAACCTAAAGGCCTTCTATGGTGGAGTGACTATATCAGGAAGAGCCATGGATGTAATCTATCCAGACTTTTTTAAGGCTTTTGACATGGTCCCCCACAACATCCTTCTGCCTAAACTGGGGAGACACAGATTTGATTGGTGGGCTGTTTGGTGGATAAGCAACTGATTGGACAGTTGCATCTGGAGGGCAGTGGTCAATTGCTCAATATCCAGATGGGCATCAGTGACAAGTGGGGCTCCTCAAGGGTCTGTACTGGGACCAGTACTGTTTAATGTCTCCATCAATGACATAGATGAAGATGAAATAGAAGAGTCATAGATGAATCGAGTGTTCCCTCAGCAAATTTGCAGATGACAGCAAGTTGAGTGATGCAGCTGACATGCCTGAGGGATGGGATGACATGCAGAGGGACCTGGACAAGCTCAAGAAGTGGGCCCATGGGAATCTCATGAGGTTTAACCAGGTCAAGTGCAAGGCACTGCACCTGGGTCAAGGAAACCACTAACATCAATGCAGGCTGGGGGATGAACAGATCAAGAGTAGCCCTGATGAGAAGGACTTGGGGGTGCTGGTGGATGAGAGACTGGACATGATCTGACAATGTGTGCTTCCAATTGCAATTGGATTTACATTTTTAATGATTGGGATAGCTATTGGACACTATATGATTGCTCACGCTATTGTTTCTGCTGCTTCTGTCTTTTCTCCTACTCTCATCATCCCTGTGGACAATCTGTGAACCCAGGTAAAGTCCCTGGAAGACAGTGTTTCAGCTACAGGGTAGTGTAAGGGCTTAAGAGAGCACAGTTGCCTGTCTCGAACACTGTTAAGGCCACAGAAGAACTTTGCCATGAGATAAGCACAGAACGGAGCAACAGGATGGTGGTAGCTCCTGGCCTGGTAGAGGCAAAATCTGGTGAGCACATTCCCAGTAATTCATCCAGACGAAAATTCCTATTGTGGCAAACTGTGTAAAGAAGCAACCACTTGTAGACATATTGCCAGTCAAACAGAGATCACCCCAAGTTATGGGACAGGTAGCATCTGCAACCACCAATGGGTGGTACTGAAGCTCTCCCCTCCCCCAAATACGCCTTTGTGGATATCTGGAACTTGGACTGTAAATTAAGCCCCCAGAGCAGGAACTTGAGATAACATAAAGATGGTACTATTGTCTGTGTGTTGTCTCAGACCTAAGGGAGACCTAAGGCACACCTAAGCAAAGCTGGGGGAGAAGAATATATCACTTATACTGGACACAAAGAATGTAGAATATACAGGTCACAAGAAAAGCCAACTCAGCAACTGTGCTGAAATCAGGTCCGACTGGGTAAAAGGTAATTCTGGCAGAGGGAGATCACAACCACAAATGTAAGGTCCACAGACCCAAGAAAACCACTGACTTGAAAGAAGAGAAAGATTGAGCATGTGGACTAATTACCATTAGAAGTGAGGGAATCATTTAACCAATAGAATAAGAGAGCTGTGTAGACAATGAGCATTAATTCCCTTGTTTGCTAAAATGTATAAATAGTAAAAAGTTTGATACGACCTTGGGACCCCTACCACCAAGAAGCCCAGGGTGAGGAAGGACCAATGGGATGTTGCTGGATCCACGGGTGGTGACTACCTTCTGCTTGACCTCTCTCTACCAGCCCCTTTCCTCCTTTCACTGCCCTCCACTCTCTGTTTTGTTTCTTTCTCTTTCTCTACCTCACACTATTGTTAAATAAAATCTCTATTATTGACTACAGCATATTGACTCATTTGCACCTTAATTTGGGCAGGAGCATCTCTCAGTAATCGGATCTTAACATGTTCATAGCTCAGAAAGCCAACCATATTCCGGTTGCATCAAAAGCAGCATGGTCAGCAGGTCAAGGCAGCAGATTCTCCCCCTCTACTCTGCTTTTATGAGACCCCACCTGGAGTACTGCATCCAGCTCTGGGGCCCCTAACACAGGAAAGACATGGACCTGTTGCAGCGAGCCCAGAGGAGGCCACAAGGATGATCAGAGGGCTCAAGCACCTCTCCTAAGAAGACAGGCTGAGAAAGTTGGGGTTGTTCAGCCTGGAGAAGACTTATTGCAGCCTTTCAGTACTTAGAGGGGGCCTACAAGAAAAATGGGGAGAGGCTTTTAAGTCCTGTTATGATAGGACAAGGAATAATTATTTTAGAGAGGGTAAATTTAGACTAGATATAAAGAAAGTTTTTGCAATGAGGATGGTGAGGCACTGCTGCCCAGAGAGCTGGTGGATGCCCCATCCCTGGAAATATTCATAGTCAGCTTAGACAGAGCTCTCAGCATCCTGATCTAGCTGAAGATGTCCTTGCTCATTGCAGGGTGGAGTTGAACTAGGGGCCTTTAAAGGTCTCTTTCAACCCAAATAATTCTCTGATTCTATGATTCTCTCCTCTCTCTGTAGGTCAAATGCCCGATTTCTTGTATGCACAATGTCAGATGCATGAATTAACTTCCTCACTCAGCTATTTCATTCCTACAGTGTCTCAAAAATAATTTCTTTGTTTATGATTCAGTTTATTTTTACTGCAGAATGTAAAAGAAGTTATGAACATATGCATAGATTGCTGTGATTAGCTATTTTAGTAACTACCGTGTTGACATGAAGAATGGAAAATCTTAGCTCTGGAATGCTACATCTATAGCTGGATGCAAGACATGTAGATAAGAGTTGAAGCTGATATAAAACAGTCATCTGGAAAAAAAACCCACAACCAACACTTTAAATATGTTCAATATGCAGTACCTCAATCAAGAAGAATAGAATTACAGAGATGTGACCTTTTACTGTTTTTCAGAAAACATGCATGAAGAAAGTGATTTGAGTTTTATCAATCCCCCATGTCAGCACTGTAAATAAAGCATGTTTATTAATTTAAATAAAAACCTAAACAAATTTAAAAAAAAATCAAGCCAACAACCCCAAATCCTGAGTCTTTCTATGATGTAATTTTAGCAGAAACAAAGTTCTTGGGAGTATTTCATCTTTATAATCTCCTGTTTCTTCAAATGTACTTAAAAACCCAAACCCCAGCTCTACTAGACACAGTCTACTGAGTTAATGAAATAATCCAATTAATTATATCAGTCCCTTTGAACTGATATAAACAAAACTAACTCTCGCATAAGCAAAAAAAAAAAATAAATTAGTAAGTACTTTACTGAGAACTTAAAAAAAACATATTTGAGAATGTTTCTTCTTTCAAGAACATCATCAAAAAATTGCAGCAAAATTGTTCATAAGATTATTATGTAAAAAAAAGAGTAAAAGAATCCCATGTTTCTAATTGATTTCTGAAAAATAAAAACAGAAGGGCAACAGGATTTTAAACTGATTCTGTTGGATGGCTCAGAAACATAACAATGAGAATAAAGGTTATTTTTATTTGTACCTGCAGAAGAAATGATCTCTAATCCAACAATATTATTAGCAGTTTGAGTCATCATTCTTGCACCCTTGAGAATACTGACATTATGTGATTTGCACATGATTTTATACGAAATGCAATTTTTTCCACATTGCTTTACATAGTGAAAATTCCTTTTACAAGCTACAGAAGACCTTTACTCTGGAACACAAATATGTTAAACCACTGAATGAACTTCTCCTCTACCTGCTATTTCAAAATATACAGAGAGAATGTAAGATGAAACCTTTTGTGTTTTATGATTTAATCTTAAGAATCTAAGTAAAATTAACTATAATTAACATACAATTATAGAAAAAAATACTCATTAAATCTCACATTAGGATAGATTTATCCATCTAACGTATCTGGGGGTTTTATTACCTTCCACCATGACTAAGTATTAAACTCAAAGCTTAGAGAGAAGTCACCTGTGAAATCTGATGACAAGTTATGGCTACTGTGGGAACACTTTCATTACCAGAAGTTTGAGTACTTAATATCACACTTCAGTGGTAAATGATTACCTTTTATGTCTAATTTCACTTTATTTATAAAAAAGATTATTTTTAAGAGCTGTAAAAGGATAGCTCTAAGCCCCTGACATTTTCTGTGGCATATTAATGTTATTTCCAGTTTTAGAAGAAAATCCTGTTCTTAGAGCTCAGCTCAACACATGAATTCACTCCTTGAGATCAGCACAGGATTCAGCTTGCTTCCTACCACCAGAGCCGTAGGTTAAAACTGCAGCTTTATGGCTGGCAAATTTACAAGGCACTTCTTGACCATTGCACTCTGTCTTATTTAATGCATTACAAAATCAAGCTAAGTCCATTGCTTGGATCTAGCAGTGAGAGTTTATGTGAGTTTAACTCCATACAGATTGTCAAGGAAACTTTTCACCTAATTTTAGTTATTGCAATTCACATCTGACTTAGTTCTGGGGGGTGGAGGCAGGAGGGGAGAAGGAAGGCCATGCCCCACAAAAATCTCTATTTTAAGGATAATATGGAGGCCTACACATGAATTAAGTGGCATGTAGTACTCAGATGTCCTCTGCCCATGGATGAATTTTATCCATTATGAACATTCCAAGCAAACAATTAAAATAACTAAGAATATAATGTGAGAAATACCTAAGTACTCTTGCCAAATTCTGTGCTTATGAGAAAAATTTAAGAATTCAGCATAGAAATTTCTGTGGAATAAAACTTTGTGTGTGAGTCCTTATGCTGCGTGGCTTCAAATTGCTTCAAGTGAAAAAAAAAAAAAACAGTATATATTCCGTTACCAGTTTGGGTCTCATCTGGTACAAAAAAATTTCAAACCACTTTTTGAATTAAAGGCTTGATCCAAAGAATGCTTAGTATATAATAGTGAAGTATTTTTGAGAGAGGAGGATTGAAATTCAGCCTTTCCTATTTTCTTCCTCCTTTGAGATGAGTGATGAATTGCTATGGATAGCCAAATGCTCACACTTTCATGTTCTTTGCTCCAACTGAGGCTTGGCTTTAGTCATTGCAAAGTAGAATAGCTTCAAAAAAATGAGAAGAATGTTCCTTTCACTTTCGATTACTTCAGGGTAAAATATTATTTTGGAAGAAGCAAGTTTAACTTCCCCCAGGCACAAGCGAGAATTAGTATCTGTGAGGCTTTGATTTATTACTGTGCTAAGTTGTGAACTCTTGCGTAAAAGGCCAGCACTGTTGACGTACTTTGAACAGAACCTGAATTTTACATGATTTAAGAAAGCCAAGCAAGTTGGCTTGCAAATGAGACTGCCACAGAGAAGCTTGTGAATTTCAGCAGGGCTTCCTTGACATGAAGAATAGCACTTAGGTTACTCACATTTTGTCAAAACAGTTTTGTAAACATGTTCTATGCTCTAGCAAAACTTCAAATTCATATCTACAGGGCATGTGAATTGGTTTGGCTTCACCAATAAGCTGATTCTAAGCTATGAGCCTGGGTCCAAAACTGCATTCATTTAAAAAAAAAAAGTTTTAAGACTTAAATGCTGACCCCATTTAAGTCAAAGACAACACACTCTGTGACACTAAGTTCCACAAAATTAATTAAAAAATAAAGTCTGTTCATTCTAGTGTGAATGCAAAAAAATTATCTTAGAAGGAAAGTAATTTAATGGTGAAAATAGAAAGGGTGAAAAATGCTGTCTCCTCTTAATTAAAATGATGTCTAAGGATTTGATGTGTATTTTGTAGATTTTCATAGTTATATAAGTTGAATAAGTTTTTCTAAGTGTCTCACATTTTAGGTGGTATTTAGAAGTTACTGAACACTTTCTCACACATCCTTAAACTTCTGTTAGACACACATTACCAAGGACATGCTGTTTTGAAGAACACCTGCAAGAACTCCAACTGAGACAATAAGATAGCCTGTAGTCAAAACAGGAGAGTAAGTTCCAAGTCCTTGAGGGGTTCCAGGGGGCAGTTCTGAGGGTGGGCACCAAGGGAAAACAATATTATAGGTTGGTTGCAATTATCAAATATGTTAATTACTGAAAGTTATAAAAACTGTAACATCTAGCTGATGGGCGAGTGTGTACTTTCGTTGTGCACCTCAGAAGCTTCTAATAAGGAAACTATCTATCTATCTATCTATCTATCTATCTATCTATCTATCTCCCCTAATGTTCTTTTGAAAGTCTTTTGCAGGATTTTAGGCATAATAAAAAAAAAAAAAAAGGAAGTCAGAATTATTTCTATAAGTTTTCAGTACTTTATTCTAAAAGCATATTTTTATTGACATCCCTAGACAATTCATTTTTAGATGAAACCAAGCAAAATTACTGGAGATAATACTTTAGACCCCAAATATTTGAGTATGACCATATTAATACTATGTTCCAAAGAAACTTCATTATAGGCTTAATTATCAGATTTGATAGAATATAGAACCTATAATAAGGTTTTCAATGTAGATTCAATGTTCATTTTAGATAAAGAAATTATGATAAATTCTTTTTTAAAAATCATGATGATTATGAGAGATGAAGGCAAAATATACTGATTATTTTGAACTGTATTCAGAATTTAACAGGACATGCAAATTTTCCTGTAATATTTCCTGTCCTCTACTGCTACGCCCATCTCACGTACTTTGTTTCCATCACAAAATTTTGAAGTTTGAACCGTACACTGAAGTCTTCTTGGTAATATTTCAGAGTATTAAAATTTTTAGGAGTGTTTATTTGCTATTTCATGGATATTTCAATAGGAAGAATATGTCTGCGATTTCACTCTTGATGAAGCCTTTTATTTAAACCTCCTTACCTGCCATGGAAAGATAAAAAGACACTGTGCAGCGACAGCGGCTGTATTTGGCATAGCTCCCACAGGGGAAATTACCCTTTAATAGTGTTAAGCTCGATGGTGTGTGAATGGTTATGTGGTACTTGAAGTGAATGAACCAATTCATCTTTCAGATTAGGACCACATGCCTGTAAGTGATAAGTGCTTTGTCTCAAAAGCAAAAAAGAAAAGAACACAACATAAAAATATTTTTCTGTCACATTTACTACCACCTGATGCAAAACTAACTTCTAGAAAAGGTACAGTAGAATGAATGAAATAAATTAATCAAGAAAGTTTCTTTCCTTCTTTCCAGTCAAGCTGTATTTTAAATATTACTATTATTCATGATATAAAAAGACTAATTAATACACAGGGAGGAAACTATTTTTGTTATTTGAAATGACAGAAGATACACAATAAACCATCTGTGCCCAGCTTGAATTCAGTAGATATTTCACCTGAATATTGTTTTGAACAAATAACCAACCCACATTCCTTTCATTTGTTACTTTACCAGCTGGGTTTCGTGCTAGGCCAAACATTAGTAGAGAGAAGAGACAAAGTGAAATGCCGACATGAACAATTTGTTGCATTCCAGTAAAACCAATAAAGAGTCCACAGTTTTGTTTAATATATATTATTTTAAAAATTTGGGGTAATTCTGAGAAGTGTCTTTTCTAAACAGATAAGCTAAAGACAGGAAAGGGCAGCATTTTTCATATCCAACTACACTTTTCATCCTTTCTGTTTTCACCATTAAATTGCTTTCCTTCTAAGATAATTTTTTGTATTCACATTAGAATGAACACACTTAATTTTTTTATTAATTTAATTTTAATTAATTAAATTGTTTTAATTAATTAATTAATTAATTAATGAAAGACAAGCTGAGAGCTGAGCATGAAGCTACTCTATCCTTTGTAAATGAATGACGATATTTTTAGTTTGTGAAGTCAGAGATGGCTATAGCATTAATGCACTATTGGACATATCAGAAGAAAATGAAAGTTTTAGAATAGATAAGATACAAGCTGAATCAATATCAAAAAATTCAAAGCTAGGAAACCACAAATACTGCATGACAGATTTTATCCATTTTGGGATTATATCACTAGGTCAATGCTTTGTAGCCAAAGATGCCAATCTGCTGGATTACTCTTGAAGAGAACACTGTTTAGCAAACAGATTGCATATCTTCTGCAACATCCTAGAAGCAAAATTAAAAAGTCTACCCCAGCTAAAGGAATATTGTAAACTTATCTGATGAATTTCCAGCTGGCAACACAAGCTTCCAGAGTCACCAGATGCTTCATATTTTGTATGTTAAGTTACTTTGAGAAACGGGACTCACTGAAGCAGTATAGAATTCTCTTCCTGAAGCAAGATTCAGGTAAGTCATCACATTCTTCAGTGGTAGACATACGCTATATCACTCTTTTCTAACAGCAGAGTAATAGCAATAAAATACAAATTTTATATGAGTAGCAGTATGACTGAGCTTGATGTTAAGATCGGAGGGGTTTGGTTATTTTAAAATGAAAGTAACTTGACACAAATATATTTTACATGTAGAATGGTTGATTTGTTCTCTCTCTGCCTGTAGCAATACTTTTCCCTTGCTCAAAATCTAAAAATGTAGGTACTTTAAGTAATTTTGATGCTTGAAAAAAATACATCTCAGAAATGAATGCATTGGTATACATGAAAAGTGAATGCAGCTTTTATAAAAAGTCATGTTTCTTCCATAACTTCACTTGCTACAGTGAATAGCCCCAGTTGTTTGTATTTCCGTAGCATCTTGGCAACATCTGGCAGATGTTCCTGTCATTCATTTACAAACCATAGTGTAGGTTCATGCTCAGCTCTCAGCTTGCCTTCTTTGACTGGTTATTTTTGAGTGGTTATCAATTAAGAGCTAAAATATTTTGTTCTGTCCATGAAAAATGCTTATTAGTTACCTATTAGATGTAGCATTTTGCTAAAAGAAATAGTTATTTGATATTAAAATCCACCAAATTATAAATTTGACCTTTGAAAGTTAGTAAGACTGATATAGAGTGATACTCTCAATATGCCAAAAAAAAAAAGAGTTAGGGGAATGATCACAGGCGGGATATTTGTTTATGCTTCTCTGGTAAACTCCCTTAAGATTTTGGTGTTTCCTTCCCCTAACAGGTGCTGGCAGAAAGTTTACTGAAGAGGCTTATTCTCTACTTCCCATCAGCTAGCAATGTGTGTCCACTTCCCAGGAAACAGGGCTTCAACATGCATAGTGGTTTCTCAGCAGGCAGCCATTGTAAACAAGGAATGTCCCCCTTCCTCCTCCTTTCCTTAGCTTTTATATCTGAGCGGATGTCAGATCGTATGGAATACCCCTTTGGTTAGTTTGGGTCAACTGGCTTGGTTGTGTCCCCTCCTCGGATCTTGCCCTTGATTGAGGGAGGAATGTACAGTACTGATGCTGTGCTCAGCCTTAGCCAAAACACTGATGTGTTACCAACTTTCTAGCTACCAATGCAAAGCACAACACTCTGAAGGCTGCTTTGAGGAAACTAACTCCACCTCAGCTAAACCCAATACAAGGGCACAAGTGACAAAAATGAAAGACAATCACTGCATCTTCACATTACAGATACACATCCCAGATCCATTTCCCTCCCATGATTCACAGGACAAATTATTAAATGACTGCTTAACCTGTGGCTGTAGTGGCTCAGTTCTATTTCCTATTCTATTTTAGTATCTTCAGATAACATTCAAAGAAGATAGCTGTTGAACTTCTATATCCCTCTTTATCCCTGTTATAGCTCCCTGTTCCCTGGGGGTTCCCCCCTGAGGTTGCTAGTTATTATCATTCCCTTTTCGCATATTCCCCTTTCTTCTAAGGACACATTTATGTGTATGTCAATCAGGAATTTCAGCCTGTTGTCAACCACATTAATGGCTTCTGCCTTCTATTTTGTAAATATTAATATTGGTTGGGCATTTGCCCAAGTGTAAAATAGTCTTTTAGCCACCAGTTTTGTGTTTGGCAAAGCCCTAATCATGTGAAGCTGAATCTCTTTCCACTCGGATAAGCAACACTCTTCTTTGAACCACTCACATTTCTTTTTTCCTAAATGCATTTTAAATTCTCAGCTGTCAGATGTGGTTCCCTATGTGGCCACACAAATGTTTCTGCCAGAACAACAGTCAACAGAGAAATGGGAGAGCATATTCAAGGGAAATGACTGCACTTCTCAGTGATGATTTACAGCAATTTGAAACATACATGAGCCTTCTGACACACATATACATTAAATATATTGACTTAATAATGTCCTCATCAAATACAGTTTACTTTCAATAAAACAATACATGGAATGCAAAAAATGCCATCTCAAATAAGGTTTAAACAGTCAGAAACATATTTCAGTGGGACTTCAGGTATTCAGTCAGTTCCAAAATCACTGTTTATCTCTTAGAAGCTCCAACATGAATTAAAGAAGAGGAAGAGCGATTAACACAGCAACTGCAGGATTTTTTTCTTTGAGAGTTTCTTGGAAGGAAGTTTCTTTGTTCTAACAGCATGAGCAACAAGAAAAAAACCCCAAACAATAAAAAAGGGACAGGATCAAATGCCACCTTTGGTGGCTTGCTTCCCCACTCAATTTCAGATACTAAACTAAAATTTTCCTCAATAGTTGTTATTTCTGTTTGTCTAGTATCACCTCACATCCCTTATCTTTGTCAATTACATTGTGAGTCATTGTAGATAAAACATGAAATCTTTACTTCTTCCTTCTAGCTCTTTCAATTTTACAGGTTATGTTCCTAATGATATTCAAAGTAAATTAATGTTAATGTAACTTTACAGAATGTGTATAAAACATGCTATTAGAAAGTTGTCAAAATAATGTGCACCAGCTTTGGCCTTAGAAAAAGTCTCATGTTAAATGACTATTTCAGACATCATCCATCTTGGCAGGCTTACATGATACTTATGATATCACTTAAGGCAATAAGCAAGTACAAAACAATGGGAAATGCACACTTGAATCAAGGCTGCATTTTATTTTTGATTCCTGAGAACTAGCAGTGGATGATATGAACTGGGAAGAGTCCACAGTGAATGACCCTAAGGGTTCAAGCATTAAGAGAGAAGTAATTCAGGATATATTCAAGATCATGTTTGTAGAGTTTATGCCTTTCCTTCCTGGTCCCTGGGATAATAGAAACGTTTCAATTTGCAAGAATTCTGTGAAAAGAGGAGAAATATTTGCTGAAAGCTTTCCATAAGTAACAGTGATGGTCATCAGTGAGGTCTTTCTTGCTTCTGTGTATGCAGCATGAAGTATATTCCAGACTTACATTTCAACTATAGCAGTGCCATTCACCTATTTTATCATGAAGGTCAGGTACATGAATAATAAAGTAAAACAATATGAAATTTATGGCATATTGCATCATAAACTATGTAAACACATGCCAATAATACTCACTATCTTTAGATCCAGATTCCTAGATCTCCCTTATGGATCAACTCAAAGCATTCACTCAAACCAAATAGCTAGAGAAAATATGAAAGCACATGCTGACAGCAAAACTTATTTTTATGATATATATTTAAGTTAAAAAAAAAAAAATTGAATATATTAAAGGCTAATGAATACACTCTGCACACAACACCCTGTCCTCTGCAAAAAGCAAAATAGTTTGTAAACCACCTGCACGTTAAAGTGTTATATATGCATACAAAGTATTATTACTATATGACATAAACTCACAAACAAATAAAATACCTGAAGGCTGAATTCATTAGATGAATTCTCCTTGGGAAACAGTGAAACTGCAGAGATTAAAACTATAATGTAGCAAAGACAATGAAGTTCTTAACAGAAATCCTGAGTATTTGCATAACAAATTAAATTTCTGACAAAATGAAAACAACACCATTAAAGGGATGGTACCATAGTGGTCACACTTAAAAATTGAAAACATAGAGGTATGCTAACATGAGTTGCAAAATTTCTTTAGACACTTCTTATATAATGCTTGAAAATAATACTTAGATAATACTTGCAGACTATGTTCTAGTAGTAGGCTACATTGTGCATAATGTAGCTGGGCTGCACCATCATTAATTAAGAGATGAACTTTGCTCTGAACAGGTTAAAATTAGGTTAAAACATGACAAGAAACAATGGATGGGGAGAGACAGAGAAATGTGAAAGTAAAAAAAAAAAAAGCAAAATTGATCATCACAATAACTAGTTGTCTCAGACCAAGAGTTGCCTAATCTTCTGTCAAAATTTGTATGAGCAGTATAAAGCCAGAGAGTTTTAAGGAGGATTTTGTAGGGTAATAACACAATAGCTTTGCAGATGTTAGTGGTACATTCTCCGTCAAGTAAGAAGCAGCCTTATAGGTGACATGAACATGAGCAATAGTTACCATGGTCTGGATGGAGATAAGAGTTTCCGTTGCAACATCAAAGACAGGGACTAGGTGAGGACAGGCAGCGAAAGGCCTGAAGCATGAGGACAAGCAACTCACATTTGACATAAAAGTGAGAGAATTAATGTGGGAACTGAGAAACAACGGTCCAAGCAAGGAACTACAAAAAAGATTTTCTTAATGACACAAAGCAGATGCTCTGCAAGCAGATAAAGTAATATTTTTCCCTGCTAGTTACTGAAGTCTGAGTGGAAGACGTGTAAAACAGAAACTTTTCTAGAAATATAATTCAATTCATATTTCTAAGTAAACTTATTTAAGGCTTAAAATCTAGGTTGATTTTAGTATTAACAAAAGCACCCATAAGCAATCTCCATCCAAATACAAGACCCTGCTTCTTCAGTGTATCTGAATTTAATGTGGATATAATTGAAACTGTCAGTTGCCAGAAAATTTTCATTTGTTCTTGGTTAAGCAGCTACATAGGTCTAGAGAAACCAGCTCTTGGCTGACTTTTTCATGCTTTCTTCAACACTTTCTACCACATTCTCTTGCCTCAACATAGCTCTTCCCAATGACCTTCTCCCACTTCCTGAAGCAAAACTCAAAAGTTAAACAGCATCAGATATGTTCTGAGTGACTTTAGGCTTGTAAAATCGGTCCTACAGAAACTATATGCCCTTCTGATTCAAATTTACTTGCTTATTTAACATGATGTGTAATTTGTTGCCTACAATATTTATTTATTCCTTAAATCAGTTAAATATTTTCTCTAAGGTCATCACTGATTGTATCCAATAGTTGCATTTACATTCCATCCCTGACCAAGCAACAACAAATCTGATTTACTAGTCCAGGTGTAACCAGCACTGGAAAGAATAGGAAAACTTCATTGTCCTCTTATGTCAAATGTTTCAGATACTTATCAGGAAACACAATACACATAACTGAAGTATTTACAGAAATAGAATCACAGAATCATAGAATCAACCAGGTTGGAAAAGACCTCTGAGATCATCAAATCCAACCTTTGACCTAACACTACCCTGCCTACTAAACCACACCACTAAGTGGCACATTGAATCTCTTCTTAAATACCTCCAGGGGCAGTGACTTGATGACCTCCCTGGGCAGCCCATTCCAGTGTCCATTCACTCCTTCTGTAAAGAACTTTTTTCTAATGTCTAACCTAATGATGGACGCAGTCTCCTCATCCAGATCAATAAAGACATTAAACAGGATTGGGCCCAACACTGACCACTGGGGATCACCACTGGTGACTAGCCAATAACCGGATACAGTCCCGTTCACCATCACACTCTGGTCCTGGCCATTCAGCCAGTTCTTAACCGAGCACAGAGTGCACTTGTCCAAGCCATGGGCTGCCAGCTTTTCCAGGAGTGTGCTATGGAAGATGGTGTCAAAGGCTTTGCTGAAGTCCGGGTAGACACATCCACAGCCTTCCCCTCATCNATGGATTAAATGGGCACTATTCCACTCCCCATTCCTGTCCACTGGCTCAGCAGGTCAGTTGTCCTGAGGAGGATCTGTCTTATTGTTGAAAATGGAAGCAGAGAAGTTGTTAAGTACCTCAGCCTTTTCCTCATCTTTGGTAACTATGTTCCCCTGTGTCCAACAAGGAATAGAGGTTTTCCCTGCTCTGCCTTTTGCTATTGATGTACTTATAAAAATATTTTTGTTATCCTTAACAGAAATGGCCAGATTAAGTTCAAATTGTGCTTTCGCTTCTCTAATTTTTTTCTACAAGACCTGATGGCATTCTTAAACATTTTGTTAGTTGCCTGACCTTTTTTCCAAAGGTGGTAAACTCTCTTTTTTTCCCCTCAGTTCCAGGAAAAGCTCCCTGTCCAGCCAGTCACTTACTAGACTTTGCAATCAATAAATTATGACAATCACAGACTGAAATATGTTTGTTTAAACTCATTCTTTATTTAAATATTAACTATAGTTTCAAAGTTTTTAAATAATAAAACATGGACTGATTTTCTAATATTCTGCAAATTGAATACCAAATGAGTAGAGAAGGCTATCTAAAGAGAGTGATAGTGTTCTTTGGGGAAAATTTAATTTCTTACATTATTCTTAGAATTATTTTTTTTAACAAAATACACCGAATCTTGAGAGATTCACAAAACATGCCTTAGCAATACTGAAATAAATGCACTGTTAGTCAATAACTAATTTAGCCCTAATGGACAAAGAAAACAACAAAAAAAGCCCTACAAGAAGAAAGCATGAGAACTTCAGAGGAGAAATACACGGTTCACCACAATCTTACATTCCAGTAAATTATCTGAAGAATATTTCAAGTAGGAGATGAGTGGCTTTTGTAGCTTGGCATAGGAACAAAAAGAATGAGAGCAGGAAAGAAAAATACATTTAAAAACCAACTTGGGAGAGCGAACAGACAGTACTATTGAAAATTTTCACATCAAATTTCATTTGTCAAACAAACCTGAGCAATTTTAATTTTATCACAGCAACCTATCTTATAGTAAACACATTACAGAGAAAATAATAATCTCCTTCTGATTATCACTAATAGTTGCTCCTCAGTTTGACCAAAGGCACAGTTAATAATTGTTTTATTAGAGTTTAAATAAAACTAACCTAATGTACTTTGCCTTATTGTCTTTTTTCATCTTTGACTGGCTCAATGGCGGATTGACCAAGCACATGGAATATTTACTTTGGAATATTATCACAAAAAGAAAAAAACAAAAGTCAGAGTTAGAAAATCAGCATTTGATATATTTATTACATGAACATTTAGAATTAATACAATCTTACTTTTTATTAATTGGCATTTTCATTGCATTCAGAGAAGAGAAATAATACTTTAGTTGTACAAAAACCCTAAAACACATAAAAAGTGAAAATTAAAAAAAAAGGCAGGTGATATGAAAACACATCTTTCTTCTAATGCCCATAAAGCTTGGCAATATTCAGTCTTTCAGAATACAAGACTCATTTGTTGCCTTACAGATGTTGACGTGAATCTGCAATAACAGTTGCAATTCTGCATTTGAAAGTTCCCAACAGCAACCCAAACTGAAGTCTGCTTCTGACTACAGCTGAGGTGGTGCTTCTTTTCTGTCACCATCCAGAGCTGACAAAAAAAACAGTGTATATGCACTAGGACTGGCAGGGGCCAATGATGTAACTTCAGTGAGTCAGATCTCCACGTGCAAACTGTCCAGTTATTAATCAGGGAAGGGGCTGTCCGTGCCCTTCTCACTTTTAGTATTCCTCAGAAAGGAACCCAGCATCAAAATACTCCTCTGTTGCTATATTCATTGGTCTCGAGCTTCTTGTGGTGAATTATTTTGCTTCCTACATACTTGTTTTTCCTACTATTTTGATTCCCTTGTAAGCTAACTTAATTTAACCAAGCTTTACCAATGATATTACATCTTTCCTATTCAGCTGTATGTTGATATTCTGAATACAACAAGGCAGTTACCCTGAACAAATTGTTTTTGTGTCTGAAAATGAAATTTTCTCTTGCTTTTCAATGTCAATATTAAAGTCAGGGATCTTCTGTCTCAGTGCCTGAGTTTTTCCATCTGTAAAATGTTAAGTTGTCCCTTCTGTAAAATGCTTCAAGACCTGCTGCTGAAATTGTCTATGACAACTGGATACTAATAATATAGTAGATTACTTCTCCACAGACACCCCC
>VXBX01005865.1:0-18458 GCA_013400415.1 Scytalopus superciliaris
GTTCCAGCCCCCCTGCCGTGGGCTGGGACAGCTTCCGCTAAACCAGGTTGTTTAAAGCCCCATCGCGCCTGACCGTGAACACTGCCAGGGATGCGGCACCCGCAGCTTCTCTGCGCAACCTGTTGCAGTGTCTCACCACCTTCACAGTAAAGAATTTCTTCCTGCTGTCCAATCTAAACCTACTCTCTTGATGTTTAAAGTCATTCTTTCCCCGGGCCCTGTCACCACATGGCCTTGTATTAAGTACCTTCTCCAGCTTTCTTGTAGCCCCCCTTTAGGTAAGCATAAAAAGCCGCTAAACATCGTGTTCTTGCATTTTTCCCGGCTCTAAAGAGCTGGAATTTTTTTTTGTTGTTGTTAATATATATTGAATGTAAGTGCTGTTTGGGAAAAATAACGAAACTCCTTCATATTAATATTTCACTGCCATAAAGTTAATTTTTCATTACCTTTTCTAATAAACCCTGCTGCCATAACTACACATGCCCTTTGCACTGTATCCTTCTATATTTTATCCCAGGCTTATTTACATAATAAGAGCGTGTGTGTAAAGGTTGTGTAAATACTGAAGCCAAGCATATGATAGGTCCTATTTTCTCAAGGTGCAGATGCTAGGTAGCTGCAAACTGTGTTGATCAGAGCGGGGTTCTGGAAATTAAACTGCCGCATAGTAGCCTAGTTCTGTGACTTGGGCGGGATGAGCAATTTGGAATTTTCGGAGAAGAGGGGAGAGAGAAAAATAGTGTGCATAAAAGTTTTAGCTGGGGGCTTGATTTCGTGGAGAAGGGAGAAGTGAGGTGAAGTGTGATCCCACCCTAACAAAGGGAGATGCACTAAACCAGCGGTTTATTGCGGCAGCTTTCAAACAGGCTGATGCCATTACGGCGTTGTGGCGAATCTGGGTTGCAGATTCAAAAAACGGGGTGATCTTAACCTTAGTTCTGTGTGAATATTACTACCATGACCTAAGCTGGTTAATTTTTGGGTGCTCAGTGCTGCTGTGACTTTTGTGTCTGCAGGGTAGGCATAATCCTGCAATTGGTATGTAGTAGGTTGTATCTTCTGGACAATTGGCAAAGGGTGTTGAAACAGTCTTTTGTGGGAGGAGAGTAAGCTTTTCCCGTGGGCAGATTAGCAAGTTAACTGCATTCTCTCTGTATGAGTCAAGCAGGGTGAAACTCGACTTGGAAAAGAGCTCGATTGTTATGGAAAACGGCAAGTGCTGAAAGAGTAAGGAAAGGATGTAGAAAATGCACATACCTAACAAAGGCTGCAAAGAAACAGGGCACGGTGTCCCTGTGCGGCTGCTAGTTGGGCTGACAAAAGCAGACCGATATCTGTAGTCAGAACTTTTGAGGCTCGAACTAAAGTCAGCATAAAATCAAGTCTTGGTTTCTGAAATCACTCATTTAACTTGACTGTGTCTTAAAAAATAGAATAAAACAAACTTTTGTCTCTATTCTGCCACTCTTGCAATACTAAGTCCTCTCTGTGGTTCATGCATATGTCAGTCCACTTTAGTACAGCACTTACTGTGTGAGCAAAACACCTGGGGGGTTTTTTGTGACCTTTGTTTTTTTGGTTTTTTTACCTAACCTTTGAACAATTGCAAAGCATTGTTTTATATCTGGTCACAAAACATTAATAAGAACAAAATTGTAGTATTTACTCTTCTAGTTTTCTACAATAGTTCAAGTCTTTGGAATGGAATACAAATAGTATGACTGCAACTTGATAAGATTGACCACTTTCTGATGGACAGGTGCTTAACGTAGCACTGCACACTGCATTTTATTAGGGTGTCCTGAGAGCTACTATCAGCTTGCAATAAAGAGTCTGTTTCCAAGCGTCTCCAGGATCTTTCTCAGCTAAGCTGTAAGCCTGAGAAAAGAGGCATTGCTTAGCTAATTGTCATTTCAGTATCTGATATCTGTCCTTCAAGCTGGTTTTATGGCTTCTGTTCACAGCTCAGGTTAGGGACCTGGGACTGCTGCATTATACAGCAATTACAGCAGTTAAACTTTGCAGTCTTTAACAGTGTTGCTGATGTAATCAAGGGGCTTGAAGATCTGAGAGCAGGATTTGTATAATTCTCCTTTATTTTAATTACACCACATATAAACCAAAATGATTGTTTGGCATTTGAATTAATTTTCTTTAGGACGGTTGTATTGCTAGTGTAATTCAACCTTCAGTCTTCATGCAGTCTACTGCAAAGACTTGTTCATGTCATTGTATTGGCTTGCCCATATGGTTTGTAAGTTTGCGTTCAATGAGGCAGAGCAAAACTTTTAGTACAGCTGTTCCAAGTATGAAGCAAGCATAGCTGTCAGCTCTACCACCTGGCACTTTGAGCAGAAACTGCAGAGATTGCATGAGCACTTTACTTGTGAATTGGAAGGAGATCCCAGATGACTGGCCCTATTGCATCTTCATGCACAGAATTAGTATGTTCACGTTTCAATCCAGATACGCAAAAATACGCATCTTTGCCCAGAGATCACTTGATCATAGCTTTGGATATTTTACTCTGAGTTTCGGTGCTAGCTTGTCTGAAGGTAACTCACTTTCTTTTTGCTGCATACTTAGTTTTTAAGGCCATCTAAACTGGGGGAAGCTTCTGGTGCAATTACATTACCCTGCTGCAAAGTTTTGTAAGTCCCAGCATTGGGTGATCTGGCACTGCTATGTGGAAAGCTGATGGTGGCCTGGGGTACCTTGAGCACTTTCTACTGTAACTGTTCAGGTGGTAGGAGCACCTGATGGTCTGTGTTAGCAAGACATTTTTAATATCACTGGTGACGTGGAAAACCATTTCAGTTACTGGTAGAATCCTTGAATAAGGATACAGGTTGTCCTTTGAATACTGAAACAAGGGGAAGATAATTTGTCAAGTGTCTAAAAATCAGTCTTAGTTTTTCTGTTGATAAGGTTGTCTTTAAATGTTCAGAGTAAATCACTATGTCTACTTGACTTTTTAAAATCACAAAAAGTCTACTTCTGTAACAACAACTTCTTTTTTTTTTTTTAATTTTAGAGTCTAGGGGAGCCAGGAGTCCAAAAGGAAGAAGTTTTCTTGGCCAGAAAGTTACAAATGCAAATAATTCTGAAGAGTTATATCAAGTGGATGAATTTGCAGCACAAGTCCTCACAGGAAAGCTGACTACAGTTTTTCTTCCCATTGTCTATATCTTTGTCTTTATAATTGGTTTGCCAAGCAATGCTGTGGCCCTCTGGGTCTTTTTTTTCCGAACAAAGAAGAAACATCCAGCTGTGATTTATATGGTTAACTTGGCATTGGCAGACCTTCTTTTTGTTGTCTGGTTCCCACTGAAGATTTCATACCATCTGAATGGCAATAACTGGCTGTTCGGTGAAGGTCTCTGCAAAGTATTTGTCGGATTTTTCTATGGAAATATGTACTGTTCCATTCTCTTTATTACATGTCTCAGTGTACAACGGTACTGCGTTGTAGTGAACCCCATGGCGCATTCAAGAAAGAAATCAGAAATTGCCTTAGGCGTCTCCATTGCTATCTGGATACTGATTTTGTTGGGCACCATTCCGTTGTATCTTGTTAATCAAACGGTATATATTTCAGATCTTAACATCACTACCTGCCATGATGTGTTACCTGACAATGTTTTGGTTCATGATATGTTCAGTTACTTCCTCTCACTTGCAATCGGACTCTTCTTAATCCCAGCTATTGTCACTACTGTCGCATACATACTAATGATTAAGACTCTGAGTGCCTCCGTCATAGAAGATGGGAAGAAACGAATAAGAGCAATCAAGCTCATTATTGTTGTCCTGTCCATGTATCTCATCTGTTTTACACCTAGCAATGTGCTGATTATTGTGCACTATTTGCTCATCAAAGCCTACGGCCAGAGTTATGTGTACGCGTGGTACACAACTGCACTGTGTCTTTCTGCTTTGAACAGTTGTATTGATCCATTCATCTATTATTATATTTCAAAAGACTTCAGGGACAACCTTAAAAACGCTCTTCTTTGCCGAAGTGTGCGAACAACACAGAGGATGCAAGTGTCTCTCTCATCTGGCAGATACCCCAAGAAATCAGATTCTTACTCTTCAAACTTAAATAGGACCAGTAAATCAACCTACTGAGTTTGATGTTAGAAAAGTGAACTTTTAGTAGTACCGATGAAAGGATTTAAGTCACAATAGAGTTCTTTTGTACAAGACAGTCTGAAGAAATGTCTCTGCATTTTAATTACATTGAAACCTGGAATTCAGAACTGACAGCTGTTTATTCTGTGTAGAAATCAAGCAGATAAATCTTCCTACTAGACTGGAAAAAACCCCACCAAACATTTCAGATGCTCTGCAAAAATGCTGCTGACTTAGAAGTGAGTTGTGGCTGAAGACATTCTTGTTCAATATAAAAGTTTTAAAGAAGCAAAATGTCTGGAATGTTATGTAATGTTGCTAGTATATTTACTTAACAGCTAAATCTGTTTTGTTTAACTGTAATGTATTAAGAAGCTGAACAGACTATGATCTTCCTCTGTACCTGCTTACACTGAACATCACTTGAAGCTGTGGAGAGAAGAAAGAAGAATCCTTTTCGCTGTCTTGGTGTAGACTGCTTGTTACCTTTAGTATAGTGTAATTTCTGTATTGTTTTCCAAGTTACAGTGCTGTAAATACTAACATGGCAGAAGCTTATAATCTTATCCTATTGAGTTGGTAAGCTGAATTTATAAAATGCTAATGGAGATTGTCCACTGTTACTTAACACTTGCCAGTACATGATCTTAAATGGGGATATGTAACAAAGTTTTGATAAATAGCTATTCAACTTTATATAATGTGCCTTGTATTTTTTAAGATATCTAAATAGGATTTTTTTTATTACGCATTTGAGTTGGATGCTTTCTTTGATTCTTTTACATGAACTTCAAAATTATGAGTAGTTCAACTTGCCTGGCTTCATGTAACAAAGATATTATCCCTAACAGTGAATTAGAAACATGACAATTGTAGCTGTAATATCTAAATGGGTGAAGTAAAATTTACCTAGTGAGATATTTCTTTAGAGAACAATGAAAGTAGGATGTTTTGTGATGGTATTTCAGAGCACCAAGCTCAAATAGCAATGTATATTAACATGTGTCACTGAGGAGCAGAGAGTTTAAAACTCTTTGGGTGATGTGGAACACAAATGCTTCTTAGACATAGACAGTTTTCTCTTCCTGTTTCCTGACAAATTCAGGGAATTAACTGCATATTTATTGTTGAACAGAAGGTATGATGCAGCATCCTTACTGAAAAATAACGGTGCATAAGCGGCCATAGTTCACTGGAAGGATTTGGGATGAAGAGAGTTGCACCATCTTCACAAAAGGCTGTCTGAACTCTTCTCTTGCTCTCTGTGTAATAAACAGAATATGAGAATATCCCTTATCTTGCTAAACAGCCCAGGATGCTTCCTGGTTCGTATATGGTAGCCAGTAGTATGAAGGAAGGGCATCCAGTTCATGTCCTATCTGTGCTCTGTCAGGAGTCCACGTGTTGCAGGTTGTATGTTGTGAAGCAGATAAACTGTCTGTGCCTGTCTATATAATACCACAAAGAGGTTGCTCATGATTCATGGATGACTGTTAGATGGTGAAAACATAATACACTTAATAGAGCCAGTTTTTTGGGGACAAGATTTATTTCATGTTGTTATTTAATCAGAAGTGCACCAAGCACTGTTTATATATCTATACTCTCACTCTGTTCTTCCTTTCCTGTCATTCCTGTCAAAAAATCAGACAACTCCATTGCAGGAGTGTGAAGTGAGAACTCATGTGAAGGAGAGTGCTGATCCTCTTGAGCATTTCTCCCTTCTAGCCTTCATCTGCGGATCAGCAAAGCAGGTTGCAAGAAAGGATCTTTCTTACCTGCAGCAACAGTGGAGGACTACCACTGCCATGAGTAAGAGTTAGATGGTATTGCAGTATATTGGAAGCTTTTTGAGAAAAGAAGTTTTAGTGAATACAGTGAAGCTGTACAATATGTGACAAATTTTGGAGAATACTATTCAAGGAGCCCACAGCCACTTAAGTGAAGGTTTCTTCCTGTTAGGTACGTTGCACATCCTTGACCTGAATTTATTGTTGTATGAAATTGTTTTGCTCCAATTAACAGAGCAAGTAGACCAAGCTGGTTGTTCAATCAACTTGAATCATTGCCTGTGCAGCCACATAGTGATGGGGTAAGAACATGTAGCCTAGGAGGGTGGAACTGGTTGATTAACATTTTTTGGGGGGGCATTGTACCCTTGGACCAGGTTGATATACAGATGGCTGTCTTCAGCTTACAATAAATAGAGTCCTGAACAGTGCCAACTTTGCAATTCAAACACTGAGAGATACAAAAAACTAAAGGAAATAAGGAGTGCAACATCCATTAAAGCCTCCAGGAATTTGGTATCAGAGTAATCCATGTGCATGGTGTCAGGGTTTCACAAGCAGCTCAGGTAGGTGCTGCAGCTAAAAGAAGTAGAATAGCCTTCCCCCTAACCCAGCTGTGTGATCACACTTGGATTATACTGTCACAAACACATGTGACCTTGGGGTGGATTGGATCAGTTCTGGGTTAAAGTTAAACCAGGAGAAGGGAGGAAAGTTTATTTCTCACGTGGACCAGCGTTCGGCTGGTTTGCTCAATGCACTCTTGTCTCAGCACAAGGGAGAGGCTCAGACTCTGTCTTTCATCACCAACACAGGCTTGCACTGTGCAAGTGCAAGGCACGTTGAAGCACAGTTGGTGCAAACCCTCTCCCTAACCTTCTAAACAGCAGGGAGCAAGATCCCACCTGTGACCTTAAGAATGGCTCTGCTTAGTCAGACTGAGGGTGCATCCAGCTCAGCCACAGTAATCTTCACACCTGTGTCTCTGAAGGTCAGCAAGACAGCAAGGTGTCAGGACACATGTCAAAAAACCAGTAAAACTGCTGCACAAGTCACCTGGCCGACCTAACAGCTGCACAGATGATGTGGCCAGCCATGCTGTGCTACAGGATAGCTGAAATGTGTCCTCAAGCTCAGAAAAGGAGGAGTTGAAGGCTGAGGGAGCTGAGCTCATTGTCATCTGTGAGCAAAGCTGCTGCTGAGGACTGGTCTGTGACAGAGTGTGTGTGTGTGACAGCAAAGAAGTTAGAGGCAGAGAGGAGTAAAAATAGTAGAGCCAAGTATGTCATCCCCCATGATACTCTCCCAACATTAAGCTATTTTCAACATATGAATTTCCTTAAGCCTTATTTGGCTGGTCCAATTAGTAGTGCCTGTTAGTGTCTTCTTGTCAACTTCCCTTTATTCACTTTGAATCAGGATCCACAATCGTCATTTGGTGGACCCCTCATTCCTAAAGCACAAGAGAATGTGAATGATTCTCTACTGTCTTGTCCATCCACTTGAAGTTTTGTAAGCCAATATCATATTCCCTCTCAGGTACTTCCCACATTAAAATGTCATAACCAATTCCATTCAGGTCAGCCACTCTCAACAATAGTCCTCTTTCATTCCTGAGACCTTCCCATTTCCATGCATGGTCTCCAAACTACACCCAGTATTCTAGCTGCAGATGGTACAGTGATGACTTCTGGTTTGCTCTGTGTTGCTTCCCTAATAGCCCCTAATATTCAATGTTTGTTTGGGGTTTTTTCTCCTGCTCCTTAGAATTGAGTCGATGTCTTAGTGCTTGTAACTACATTTCTCTCTTGATTGGTTGCAGTAATTTTGCCAGCCATAGTTCTGTATGCCAAGTTAGGATATTATCCTAAATGTTTGTTCCTCAGTGCTCAACCCTCTTCAGACCATTTATGAATGTGTGGAACAGGACAGGTCTGGCACCACACTGGTAATTGGCATTGTGAAGACTGACCCTTTTTCTGCTACCCTTTATTTCTTCCCTTCTAATCAGTTACTCATACACAACAGGACCTTGCCTCTTATTCCATGGCTGCCTAGTTTTCTTTGAAAGCCTCTGATCAGAAATTGTGTCAAAAAACCTTTTGGAAATCCAAGTGGACTGGATATGCTGGATTACCCTTATTTCTGCTTCTGTTTGACCTCTTCCAAGAACACCATAGAGTTGCGAAGTCCAGACTTGTCTGTACAAAACCAGTGGTGACTTCTCCCAGAAAGGTCCAGAAGTTCCTCAGTGATGTCCCTTATTGGACTCTTCACTAACTGCTCAGTACAGGTGTTGAGCTCATGGAACTATATTTCCCTGAACACCTCAGAACCTTCTTTTAAAGTGTTGATTACAGCATTGGCTCCCAGTATTCAAGTATAATTTTGGCAGGAGGTAACACACTTCTGTTATTAATTCAGCTATTTCATCCCAGTTTTCTCAGAACTCCTTGATAAAAAGCACCCAGGCCCACCACATTTAGCATTCATTTTGTCTGACTGTGGTGTGATGACTGAAGACATTTACTACATTGTGTTGATGTGTAGCTGTCCTGGGAATCAAGCAGCATAATGCCTGCTTACCATAACAGCCATTTGGGATGCAAGTTTCGTTACAGCTGCATTTGATCTGTCATAGGCCCTTTGAACATGGTTAGTAAACAGCATCACTATTATATACAGCATGAACACAGCAGTCACGGTCATTTTGATTCCACAGCCGGGAGAGTATGTATTACCTATGTGTTTTTCCCTTGGGAGTGATAGCGTTCTTTAGGCTTACAGGTAAACATTCTCCAGGCACTTTTTGCTAGCAGGACCAGTACAACAGGCTGACTACATCATCAGCTCTCTGTCATCCAGGCCAAAGGAGATAGAGATGCTTCAGATACTGGAAAAAAGACTAGTGATTGTGAGGGGTGGATGGAATACTGTGCAGAGGCATTGTGACAACTCCCTTTGATTCATAAGGACTCACTGATCCGATGCTAGATTTTGTGACCTGGACTTTTCAGTTGTTGAAGTGTGTCTGAAACCAGCTTTCCTGGTGGTCCAGCTGGCTCTTTGGTGGCAAGGAAAAAGGGGAAAGATACATCTGCATGTACATGGAGGTTGGTTTGTAGCTGCACTGGAGTTTGTAAACTACCCGGGATTGCTGCTGTGGTACAAACACCTGAACAGAGTCAAGTCAAGGGTACCAAGGTCTACATGGTACTATCTGTGACTTTGTCAGAGCCAAGCTCCAGTGTCTATGCTCCAGTGTAGATGCAGCATTCCAAATGCAAAGAAGGCTAAAATGTGTCCACTTCCATCTCCCTGGGTACCGTTTCCCTCTCACATACACTGCCAGCTGTTGAATGTTACATGCAACTTGTGTCAGCTTGATGCTCACCTGGATATTGCATTTTGCCAGAGCATAAGAGCATCCACAGGAGCAAACCAGTGCAATATCTGATTACCAGATGCATATCAGCAAGATCCTTAGTGTAGCTGTAACTCAGAGACTGCGCCTTTTCTGGTAAAATTTGCTGCATCTGGTCTCCATGGGATTATTATGGTCCTGCTGCTAAAGTATCTGCATTTGGAGCACTTCTCCAATGCAGTCTGATGGTAGCACACATGGACTAAGCCTTTTTCCTTTGTTTTGAAGGTATTAATAAGAAGCAGTAAAGAGCATTAATGAGTACTTGTATAATGCAGCAAGACAACAAAGTCTAGGAGGAGGAAAAGGCGCCTAATTTCCCCAGTCTGTATGTGGAAGTTAAGACAAATGCCCCAATAATAAATCTCAGCAATATCAGCTGCAATACCTGAAGGTATTACAGTTCCCATGATGTGTCAGTTAATGCAGACAGCTCTGTTGAAACAATGGACAAAAGGGATGCTTTCTGTATTTTATGGCAGTTCTAAAATCAATGCACAGTAATTCTTAAGGCTGGCAGGATTTTAATTGCCAAACCTCCCATGCATCAAGTGACTAGTGTTCTGGCTGAGAATAGGCATGAGTGGATATGGCTCTGTGCAGTTAAGAGCTACATTTGGTTAAGCCACTGCGCTCCAGCTTCCTACCTCAGCTTCAAGAAGCAAAGTGCTGGTAAATGAGAGTTCATCATGTTTGAGACAGAGTTGCAGTTTATTTGATAATACCTTCCCCACCCCCACCACCCTTACAGAGTGCACTTGCCAGCTCTCAGCTGCTGGAAGGAAGTAATGCATGGCTGTGTAGCAGTGCGGAACATCATCAGCATTCATGTATTCTCCACACTGAGTCTGAACTCAGGACGGTATGTACTCGTGGTGTTGTGGTTTAGCAACTGGGTCCATGCTTCCCCAGCTGCAATGGGGACTGCACTGTCACATAGTCCTGGACTGCGGGAAGTGGAGACATAGAGCCCGTTTGCATGGAGCCTCTGTCTGTATATCTGAGCAAAGGAGTAATTATCTGGGGAAAAGGAGTAATTTAAGATGGGGAAGAAATGGATATGCTGCTTCTTTGGAGGGCTAACTCACTGAATAAGAGGAAATGAATGAAATAATTAGCTTGAAGAAGGTAAATTAAAAGATGTGATGGGTAGAGGCAGTTTCCTTAATGTTCTGAAGAGTGTCCTGTGTCATGCATTTACAAAAGCCAAGGGGATATGAAGAAAACAGAAGAAGCAGTCAAAGAGTCACAATGGCAGTGTTGGCTCAGAGGGAATACCACAGCATGGTGTCCCCTGGCAGTGACTCAGAACTAGTGCATACTTGCAGCTTGACGCATCATGACCCCTTGACATTTTGTCTTCAATTCCCAGTCTGGCAAACCTGTCTGGCTTTCTGTGAGTGGATGAGCTGAACAACATGGTTCACAGTGTAAAAATACCTAGGGCAAGCGCTTAGCACTAATTCAGGACATGTAGGAGGCAAGCTGTATCATGATCAAATAAAGTTGCCTGCTTTTAGTCAAAATCACTTATGTCTCTCCATTAATTTCAGGACTACAACTGGTAATACTGGGGGTGGCTGTACTGTGGTGATGTATTTGTGAGTGGGGTAGAGGGTGCCATTGCTGTGAAGAGTGATTTGATGGTAAAATGAAGTGCTGAAGGGAAGTTACAGAAGTGATCTGTCATAATTTATGAAGACTGCATTGTGTGTGTTAGGCTGGTTGCCTGGAAGACCCCTTCTGACTACATGTGGTTAAATAGGTAGAGTCATGAATAGAGTCAACAATAGCTGGTAATGTAATCCTCAACAAACATCTGAGTGACTGCCAAACCCTGGGTGAGTAGACAAGACCAAGGAGCCTTGCTGAAGTCCCAGAGTCCACTGGCATGGCATTTTGGTTAGCAGGGTCAGCAATGGAGATAACAAAGGAACTCTCTAAAGCTGGTAGCTTGGTGCACTGCATGTCAGGGGTCTGTATGGTCTGGTGCCTCTGAAGAGTGCAGGTGGCTTTGTTCAGTCTTACTACTGAAGGATGTAGAGCTGGCTCCAACATCAGCAAAACAGCCCACAGTGAACTCTGCATAATCAGATTCTGNTTCACTTTGGTAACTGTGCTATGGCAGGACATGGGCAGGTGGATAGAGAAGGTACTGTCTCTAGGACATGAGATAACAGAGTGGAGATACCTCTGCCAGACATGGGAAAATGGTAATGCCTGACTGCAGGTCTTGGCTTCCACTGCCTCCACCTCAAATGAAGNAGCTGCTGCTGATCACAGCACCCAAAGACACTGAACCAGGCCTGTTAGATGTGACTGGGAAGAACAAGGGCTTTGCAGACCACTGTGGCCTGAGAACCATTTGGGTTCTTGTTCATTTTGTGGGATCACTATAGTGCGCACATGACACATATCCTGTGCTAGCTGATGCACAGTTTCCCTTAGCATGAACTCACAGTACTTTTTGCTGGGTAGTTTATTCCCCCTTCAAGGTGAGAGCTCTTCACAGAGTTTGCACTTGAGAGTGGACTGAAGACACACATCTCTGCTTTGGTATCTAAGCATCCTATATGGCTAGTTAGAGACCCAAAGGTAGTTTAGCATTCCTAGCATCCTCCCTCCTTCCCTCCCAGAGCATTCACTTCACTACATACATGAGGAGCCAAAGTCACTGTGTTGAAGTCAGAGATGCAAGGATCTCCTTGGCTCTTGGTGTTTCTGGGAGTAGACCATCCACCTTGAATTCACATCCTCACTGTTGTGCATAAACCTCTGAGCTTCAGGAGACTTGCAGTACAGTGAGAAAATGGTGCTGTACTGGCAAACAAAAGGCACAGAGCATGGCTTTTCAGCTAAGGGGAATAGGTTCATGTCACATGCCAACCAAGCTGTCAGCCCAAGTCCAGGATGATCAGTGGTTTTTGGAAGCTAGCTGAGGTCTCTGTTCATCAGCTGTTTTACATATAGTATCCTGTTTTAACTTTCTGGAAAACAGCAAAAAGAGCTGATACTGTGATTAAAGGTTCTCTCTTCTGTTTCTAGATGCTACTGCACATTTTATTTAATATGCACAAATGTGAAAAGCTTAATGCTTGTTTTGTTGTGCTGTGCTTTATTTTGTAATTCCCAATTTCAAAACACACATGCATATCTGATGTTAGAGGAGAAGGACTTAACAGATGGTATCATAAATCCCTACTAGGTTTGAGATCAGGGAAGCAGATTGCTAAGGAGAGGTACAGAGCTCCTGGAGAGTGACTTTTGAAGCAGGATTCTTACGATATCTTCCAGTCTCCTTTGGGTTTTTTTTCCTTGGATTTAAACCACTGTCAGAATCAAATCTTCAAAGCGTAATCTTTCTGAGCAAGAAGAAGTGTTGTTGTTTATCTGTTGTAATCCCCAGCTTTCTGAAATAGTATGACATACAGAATTTTATTGACAACAATAACTGATATTTTTCTTTATTTCCACAGTATCTGAGCCCATGTGAAGTTTTCCACAGTGGAAATGTTGCTTCACCTGCAACTGTCTGACTATAACTTAATGCATATTTACCATGGTCATTGTAGCTACAAGTAACTTTGAGCTGATTATGGTGGTGACTGAGACTGCTTCACAGGAGTGGACTCAAGTAAGAAATAAATGTATTTCTTAAATAAGGAATTAATCTTTGAGGAAACAAATAGTCTCATTTGCACTGTTTTTTTACCAGCCTGTTGTCTTCTTCAGTGAGGAGTTGGAATACCGTTGCAAGTTGCTCCAAGTGCTCTTCTCTTTGGTATCAAAGGCAGGGATACATTTCTTGAGCTGCAATCCATCAGATGAGTCAGAAAGAGCTGAGAGTGCTGTATCTGTCCCATTAGTGGGGTTGCAGCATTAGAGGAGATGGTGAGAACATCTGCCTGTCATTTTACTACAAACTTCTCTTGACAGTGAACGGAAGAATGAAGAATAAGGAATGCCTGGACTCAGTCCCCTGACAAAAGAATCTGCACACTTTGTAGTATCATTGAGGAGCTTTCCATGGGCCAGCATCTGTAATTTCAGTTGTAGGAAAGTTCTGTGAGTGGCATAATTTTACTTAGATAACCCCTAGAATAAAAGACATCAGTGCCTGTTACACTTGTTATTTCAATGACCACTGGAAGACACAACATGTGTGTGTCATTATTAAAGATACCATAATCAGAGGTTAAGTTACAGTTAAGGCAACAGTCTCTACTGACATGATACCAGTTTCTGCTACACTTCTGCCTCCATATGACTCCAAAGAGTCTTAACAGCCTCAGGTGTTTGAGATTGCTTCTTTCTGTCTGAAAACAAGGATAGTTTAACTTTTGTATCTAAATGAACATATTTAAACATCCAACTCAACACAAAAGAAACAAGACAGTGGCATGTACTTGCTCCTGTGAACCTGCCACCCTTTTGTATCTGCCAATTACCCCAAGAAACAGAAATTTCCTATAAAAAGAGAGCAAGTTAAGTGGTGATATCATCAAGCTTTTTAGTTCAGGGATGGCAGTGCTTTGTATTATCAAAAGTAGATCTAAAATCTCATTTAGTACCAGTCTCATCATTTGTGTCAGTGTATTGTTCTGCTCTTGCTGGAAAGAACAGAGTGACAGTGAATTTTTAAACAATGGCAAAAGAGTTAGTTGGAAATAGACTTTCCATAAAGTTAACATCTGATTTCACTCTAAACTTGGTGCAAAAACAGGCAAAAAAATACTTGCAGAGGAAATAAAAGCATAAATTAAAAAATTTTGCATATTATATCAGTCACTAACGACATTCTCCTTTTCATAGCCCAGACCTTTGGTCAAATATCTGAAAAGCAAATAACATAAATTCATATGGTTTTGATTATGAAGGAACTTCTTTTTACGGTGATATATGCCTCTTAGAAGGTACAATACAAATATTACTAAACTCTTAGGGATAATGGTAGTGGAAAGCTCACTGGAATTACAGAGTTTGAATGCAACCTGTACAATGCCCTGTAACTGAGAAAGAATGTAAACAGTGTTAGATGTTAGGCTCTTTGAAGGAAAGCAAAGACACACAAATAGAAGTTAGAATATTGTTCAGAATGGCAGGGAGGAGATGTGAATGAAGGAAGCTCTGTGAAGGCTTTGTCATAGGGATGCTTGGGAAATGGAGTGAGAGCAATAAAACATTAGTCATCCTTTCAGAAGGCAACAGAACACTGAATTGCTACGTGGATTTGTTCACAATTGCTCTGTTTCCTACTACAGACATGACAAGTGTTTTTAGTGGCACATAGGCAATATAGACAATTGCTTTGTGGGCTTTCTATCCTTCAAAACTTTTATTCAGTCATTTTATCTCATTTTGGTGATTGTGTTCCAGTTTATTTCCAAATTTTGATGACATATTCTAACTATTATGTGTATTGGTTGAGTAATAGTTCTGTTGTCACTTGTGTCTGCTTTGTCTCTTTCAACATCTGGTGTTTTTGTTTTTATGCACTGAAGGTGTTTGCTAAAACCGGTTGCATTCCCACAAACCCTGTGTCTCTAGTATACCAGACTTGAAACTGAGCTATCTGACCAGCAGCAAAATACAGGCTTCCTGTAACAGAATGATGGGAGATGATGCACGACCTTGTAAGAAAAACTCATGCTGCAGAATGAGATGCACTGAGGCCTGCTAGAACTAATAGAGTCCCTTCCTACAAACATAGGGTCTGAAAGACTTCAAGGGTGTTTTGCATGGGAGGCAGAGAAACAAGGATAAAAGTAGCAAGGAGAAGTGAAACAGAGGGATCAGAACAACACTACACAGCAAGCACTGGCAAAGGCTGGAGAATGGGTTTAAGCTGTATCCAGTGGCACACAAGTGCAAGTGTATTCTCCGTTGCTGTGCTGGTCTTATATCTACCTGCTCTGTATCAGACATGCTGGGTGACACAGGACTGTGATATGAGACGAGGAAGTGTGTGACTGGGGTGTGAGCCAGGGCACCAGCATGAAGCCCACAGGGCAATCAATTATTTGACAAGAAGGAACCTCCCCACTGGCCAGTGAGGTACAGCTTGCACAAGGTACCTGCCAGGGCTGGTCTAATGGAGGCCAGGTGCTCCTGCTACTGCCCTGCAAAGGGGAGGGTTGGAGGCAGAACAGCAGAGGGGGCATCTTGCTGATACATGTGAGGGTATCTGCACAGCACAGCATGTTCTCCATTTCTCCTTCAAAAGGAGAGGAAACATGCAGCTCCACATGCTAAGTAAACTCTAATGTGTGAAGAGGAAATTATGCCTGTTGGCCTTCTCTGTTCCTTCCACCATCTCAGCTGTTCCTGGTTTGCACATGCATGCAACATGTACCTGGGCCATTTATGGTATTCATTAAACTGGGAAGAACCACCTAACTTCCATATCTTTTAAAGACAATTAAATAAATTGTACCTTAACAGTATCAGCCTCTAATACTCAGGCTGGCTCCTGCTGAGGCACACATTGCCCCTGTACTGTTGGTACCATCAAAAATTCACTTTTTGAGCAGGTCTCTCAGGGCAACTGCAGCTGTAATAGCTATGAGAACATCCTGGGAGTTGTGTAAGCACTTTATGCTTTCAGAGTTTTTCCTATAACCTTGTGCCAGAAATCAGTGTTTTGTCTACTTCAGACATTTTAGTGAATTTTCTCCCTATTCAAATATTACTGGCATATCTGTTTAAACCACACAGTCCTCTTGGAAAGCAGAGACTATTTGTCACAACCAGTGATTATTCCACATTGTTGTTGGGACACATTTTTTATTTTCAGATAACAAAATAATATAACTGTCTTTTCACATCAAGCAAAAGCAAGTTCTTACCTGGTAATCTGCCAGGGACAGGGGTTGACACAGGTCCATAGGAAAGAGGCAAGGCAGGTACTTACCCACAATAATAACTGCGTTTCCTGTGATTTATGTTTTACAGAACTATTGATGACACAAGCTTTTGTATTTAGTAGCTCTCAATAAGTATTTTCCAGAAAATTCTCACAGTAAGCAGTTTAGCAGCTTAAAAAAATGTTCATCTGCTTGTTTTGAATTATGTTGCTGGGTTTTTTTCCTCCTCCATACTTTTGTATTGGAGAAGACCATGAATAATTACTTCTTGGCATCTCCATGCCACTCTCAATTATAAATAATTCTTCAACATTCCCAGATAGATCCCTCTGCAGACTAACATACCTTGTGTATTTAGCTGTTTCTAACACAGAAGCTGTCTCTTTGCCTCTCTTCTCCTTGTCTCTTCTAATCCTGCTGTACTGAGTGTAAGATGAAGGTTGGAGAACCACCATGGTGTTGAATAAGTGGGCTTCCCTTGGACTTACTTAGTGGCATAAAAACATTTCTGGTTTTCTGTGCTCCATTTCTTTCCTAATCCTGTTTCTTCCCAGATTCTTACTGGAACAACATTTTCACTTGCAGTAACCCCAAGATCTCTTTCATGAATTCTCAACTCATAACTCATAGATATTTACAAAAGAATTGATTTTCCCCACACTACTTTGTGTTTATTCTGTGTTGAATTTTTCTGATAGTATATGACCTAGTTTCATGAGGTCCTTCTGAATTCTTCGCAACTGGACCTTAACTTCCTGTCTCTGTATAACTGTATAACTTTCTCCTTCTGGTTCCCAGATCACCAGTGAGTATATTGAATAGAATTGGCTCCAGAGCAGATGCCTGTGGGACCCTATTTGATGTTCTGTTCTCTGGTAAAGCACAGTAATTTGTTCTTTATTTCCTATCTTTCAGTTAGCCATTTTCTGTGTGACTCTTTTCATGATATCCCATGGCAGCCTAGTTTCTTTAAGAGTGAGGAGTACTTTCTGGGCAGTAATCAGGGAGATCACTCATCATGTACTGCTTCAGGGAGTGCCAGTAGATTTGCATTATGACTCCTCTTTACTTTGCTCCAGTGTACTGTGTTTAGTCATGTTCTTACCCTTCTGGTTTTCAGGGTCATCTCTAGCTCTTTACCCAATATGACAGCAGACCTAATGCTCCTTGGCTCTCTGGATAGTACTTGGCATTGTACCTGCCAGTTTTCTGTGCTGCAGTCCTGAACCAGATTTCAAACAGTGGCTCCCATTGTTCATCCACCTCAAGTTCCTCTAGAGCTCCGGGGTGGATACCACCCAGCCCTGGCTTGTTACGTTTTGTTTTGAGGATCTGTCCTGTGACATCTACCTACACTTCAGTCTGAGACATGTCTTTCAGCTTATCTCTTTCTCCGTCCTGTGGGAACCTCTCCAAGCTCCACCATAGTGAAACACATGTAAAATACATAATTAGGCTTTCTGCTATGGCCTTCTCTTTTATAAGCATTCCTTCTAAACCCTGACCATCTACTGGCTCTTGATGCCCTCTTGAGGCTTCTTGATCCCATTGCACTTTGACAAGAATTAATGGCAATTTGCGGGCTGCTCTTGTAACTGCTCTGGAGCACATGTCATTACTCCAGTCTTTTCTTACATTTACTCTCCAAACAGCGGCATTGGTCCTAAGTGCTTCTGAACTTTGTTTTTGCTCCTGCAGGTGGTAAGCTAAGGATGAGTTGTTAAGGGCCATCAGTGGAATATACAGCTGGAATTCAGCGAAGCTTGTGCCTAAATTCTGTTATTTTAACACTGATCTGTGTCAAGTACTAATTTCTCTGCAGTGTTTATTCCTTCAGCTAACAAACTTTGGGCACTGGATATGTCTTTTCTCTGTATATTTTTATGATATTACTTCTCATTTTGCTTGGTGTTGATAATGCTGACCCTTATACAGAGCTTACTGTAGTAATGAAGTTATAAAATATCTAATAGTGTCTTGGAGCAGACAGGTCTGTCTCCTTTAGGCCCCTTAGCTTTAGTAGTTATTGCTAGCCTGAGATCTGGAAGGAGCAGTTCTTCAGCAGGACACTAAGGGGCAGCCCCAGACCAAAAGAATATTCCTCAGTTTTTATATACATACAAACTAAGAGGAAAACTGGTTTTACCTCATTTTTCTGTGTCAATTTAACATCAACAGTGACCAGAAATATTGAATCAAACTCAATCTGGAATGTTTTTTTTTTTGTTGTTTTTTTTTTTGTGT
>VXBX01005865.1:18507-53239 GCA_013400415.1 Scytalopus superciliaris
GTTTTTGATTGGTTTTTTGTTTTGTTTTTGGGGGTGGGGGGGGGGGACTGTAAGAATTTATTTTGGCACTTGTGATGAAGAAGGTGTGAGCTTATTTGCCAGTCATCTGCAAATAGCTACATTTGAGCTCACAGGCAAAGCAGAGAGAATGGAAGAAACGTGCTCACCTCTGTGACTGGAGCCTTGGTGGCTACCCCATATGTCACAGCATGACCAAGCACAGGTAGAAACATGTAGTTGTACAGCCTTCACTGCTCAGAGGTGTTCCTTGCCAGAGTTAGTCACACAAGCCTCAGGAGTGCCATTCCCAAAGTAGGAGCTGCTGCATGAATAGCTGGCAACCCAAAAGGAGGAACTGAGGTAGACGTAACTCAAGAGCTCCTAGGACCGTGGAAAATCTGTGTAAGCTTTTCTTACCTCTACACCTGGTAGGTGACTTGGCCACAATCCTGTGACCCCCTGCAAGGAGATGTCCCAGTAATTATGAAACATAACCTGAATCTATTTGCAAAATCCTTGTGGAAGGAAGTGTTCATTAGAGTGAATTAGAAGGAAGGCTGCTGCATATTGATCTGAGTTTGAATTTGAAAAAACGTGAGTCAGTCAGAACTAGCATGTCTCCAAGGGATAGAATTGCCTTACTGATCAGTGGATCTAATGCAAAGGGAATTAGTGTCTGGCTTTGTTCAGATGGTGATGTATTGTCAAATACTACTAATGTGAACTACCAAAACCAGCTGTCACTGGATGAGTGGTCTCTGGTTACCAGGTGAGAGGGCTGCTATGTAACAGGACCCCCTGCCACTACCTGAGGCAGAGCTGGCTCAGACTCTCTGTCTACACCAGGATATTTTACTGTATTTTGGCATCCTTCCTGGATGTGGATAGACTGCATTAAAGTAATAAATTGTTTGCTTGAAACACAGCTGGATGGATGTATCTGCCTCAAAGGCTTATGAAGAAGAAAGAACTGTAGCCAGAAATACCTCAAAACTCCAGTGTAGAGTTAATTAAAACTTTCTATGCTATTTTACAGATAACAGTACATTCATATACAATTTGATGTTGCCTTCATAGGCTAGTAATAGATGGCTGGTCACAGAGGGAGGAAATGGTGACCAGCTTTCTATGAGGAGGAGAAGAAAGTAATAGATGGTAACTGAAGTCAGTGCCTCAAGTACAGGCAATGCTCCAGTTTCTGTCCTAGTGATTATCACAAGAAAAATGACCACTGTGGGAACAAGCAGAGTTCAATGATCTGGACAGTTCAGTGACAAAGTAATTTATGTATTTGGAAAAGACATGTATAAACTTGTCCAAAACGGGACTCAGCAGAGAATACCAGGATACACTACAGTTGGGTAGCCCTTGAAGTGCAACCCATTAAAAAAGATGACTATAGAGTAAGTCACCAAATTTATGTGGTAAAAGCTATTAGCAAGATATTTAACAGTTCTTTGCTATTTTGCTGACTGTGGGATCACAGCAGTTAAAACAGTCTTGAAGATGTGAACTAGAACCTGTAGGGGAGGGAGACATGCCTACTGTAAATGAATAAATCAGTCAGCCATCCAGATATGGAAAAAACCCACTAATGAAAATGCTAACAATCCTAAAAATGTGAAAATGCTCATTATAATCTAACAAGAAATGCTGGTTGAAGTCTAAGTGTCTTATTAACTCCTTAATCTATTTAATACACTCTTTAGTCTAATCTAGGCTCTGATCTGACATAGGGTTTTTAGTGTGCAGTATAAATGTCCTTCTGAGCCTTGCAGTGTTCACTGTTGCTTCCCATCTCACCTTTTACCAGTTTGGGAGTACAATATTTATTCAAAACATGTGCATACCAAGAACAGTGTAAGTTTGGGAAAAATAAATAATGACAGGATGTAGGTGGGAGGATGACTTGCCTTCCCCAGCACAATAATTACTTGTGAGAAAATATTCCCACATGCATTCTGGCAAATGTTGAAAGCCAGATGCCCTAAGTACAAGATTCTTGGACTTAAGCTGAGTAGTATTTCACTGTGGCTTAGAATGGCACTTTATAAGCTGCTCTGGCTTAAGGGCAGTTTATGTCATGTTTTCTCAAGAAGATACCAAATTAAAATCCTGGTGAATAAGCCAAAGCTTGTCCTTCTCAGCTGTAGAGGAAGAAGACTGCTGACTTATGTCAAGGACTGACTGAATTCACATAAGGCAGAACTCTGTTCATTTATTTGAGGAGCAGGGACCTGCAGTAAGACTTTCTGCCGGTGATCTGACTGCCCTGTCTCCAAGTAGGAGGAGAGAAGCAGTCCCAAAAAGTATCCCAACTGGGTGCACCTTTACATTACCCCAACTAATATTAAAGTCCTTGCTGACTGGGTCCTTTCTCAGATTTACAGGGCAAGGAACAACCTCTATCTCTCTCAGCAGCCTCCAGTGAAATCACAGAATCATAGTGATGCCCTANTATAGCTGTACTGTTTCTCACACTCAAGGTAGCAGCTAACAGTTTGTAATAGTTTCTAACAGTTTCTCATGGTTTGTGCCCCATTTCTGAATTTCTGTTTAACTGTTTTTTCAATGGACAAGATAAGAGCAAGGAAGCTGTGTTTGGGACACGTGTACCTGGACAGGAATAACAAGACATATGGTAGTCAAAACAAGACAGAAGACTCAGAACCCTTGGAGGTGCTCTAACAGGGCAGTTCTGAGGGTTGTACCAGGGGTGAAAGGTTCTCAGGTTGGATAAACCAACTAGATATAATAATTAAGTAGTGTTATTAAGCTTTCATTAAAGGACTGCTCTCTAGCTATACTGATATTATCTTGAAAGTTTTTTTCTTTATTTTAGGCAACAACAGAAAGGTTTGGTTTGGAAAGGACTTTAAAGATAATCTAGTTCCAACACCCATGCCACGGCCAGGGACACTTTCCACTAGACCAAGTTGCTCAGAGATCTATCCAACCTTGCCTTGTACACTTCCCGGGATAGGGCATCTCCACCTTCTCTGGGAAACTTGTTCTGGTGTCTCACCATCCTCATAGTAAAGAATTTCTTCCTCATATCTAATCTAAACCTACACTGTCACTTTGAAGCCATTACCCCTTGTCCTGCCACTACATGATCTTGTAAAATTCCCTCTCCATATTTCTTGTAGAACCCGTTAGGTACTTGGAAGTGCTATAAGGTCTTCCTGGAGCCTTCTCTTCTCCAGGCTGGACAACCACAAGTCTCTGAGCCTGTCCTCATTGGTGAGGTGCTCCAGCCCTCTCATCATCTTCTTGGCACTCCTCTGGAAATAATGGTGACTGATTCATCCTGTAAGCCTAGCACTTATCACTTGCTTGAGCAAAGATGGCAGAATTCTGCCTTATGGAATATTTGTGCCATGCCAGGGGAAAATTTTGCCTTTCTCCTTCTGGCAGCCATTGGTTTCACAAAGCACACTTTAATATTGAAAGACTGATTAGGAGAGAATGGTTAGAGCAGTGTGCAAGGGTCAAGTACATAATATGAAGGTGACTCTAAAACATTGAACTAGACTGGATGAGTCAGGAGACAGGCTGTTTTAAGTTTATTCTTGAATTTGAGTGAGGAGTCAAGACTATTTGAAGGGAATTTATGAAGTCAAAAATGTCAAACTATTTGTGGTCATCCAGGTTTGAGCAGTCAGTGGGACTAGGCATGTTCAGAGATGGTTTTCCCACCAACACTGCTGTGATTTGGCAGTCTGTGATGGACAAAATTTGATCATGAATGAGGAAGGCACCAATATTCACCTGTCTCCAGTCATGCTGCAGTCCTACTGTCTCTTTCAGCCATATGCCTGGTGCTGCTCCTGTGCTTAACCTGGTGGAAACCAGAGGGCAAGGTGAGAATTGATGTGGGAATGGTGATTGCTGACACAGAGTTGGATCTTAGCCTGATTCCTTCACAGTCTGCATTCACTTCAGTTATCTCCAGTGCCCATTAGATATCCTACTAAACCAGATTGTGCTGGAGTGTTGGATGATGGATTTAAAGCAGTTGACTGATAGTCATGAATTTGGAGTAGACACTGGGACCTGCCTTCACAGAATTTGTGAGACCTTTGCTGCCACTGGAGTCACTGGCAAGATTTTACTAGCCAGAGAGGAAAGGACTGGACACAGCCAATTGCATGGACCTTTTAAGAAACAACCTCAGTGCAGCTTTTCCCTGTGTACATATCATCCACTAGTGTGGAGGGAAAAGTTGCTTACACAGTTAGCTGGAGTGAAAGTAGCTATTGAAAGAGACTGCATATTATATCACTGTATAAATTATTGAGCTGATGTCCTGAAGATGATAGAGGAAACCCTTCTTTCTTCTGTCCTGAGGAAGGTGACTCTGAAAGTTTATACCTGCTTCCTGGAAGTTGTACCTCCTGTAGAATCTGCTTAGATAGTTAATTTGCAATATTCATTAGCCAGAGGATCAGTGTAATAATATATAGACAAGCAAAAGGATTTCATACTTACATATTGACTCAGCTGTAGGGTTTTTTTCTGGTTGTGGCTGAAACTGTTGCTGAATAAATGGAAAAAAAAAAACCAAAACACACACACAAAAACTACAAACAAAACAAACCAACCAAACAAACAAAACCCCTAACCCCCAAACCAAGTACTTTTATGTATATCTGGTTAATATTTCTGAGCAATAGTTACAAACATTAGTGAATCACAGGCAAGACAGAACCCTATGACTGTAGGTACATACAGGGCTCCATGCTTCTTCTTAGTATCTGCAGACACAGACAATTCCCAGAATGGAGTGGGAGAGATGTGCTGTGTCTGGTATCACACGTGTTCTTCTCCCACATGCTGCATATGGTCCAGCTTGATCCCAGTGCTTACTGGAGCATGAAGACTTCTCCTATACAAAATCAGGCACCCATGAGCTATCCCCAAATACAGAAGAGCTATGGAGAGCAGCTCTCCTCCCCAGCTCTCCTCTGACTCTGGAAGAAATTAGGTTCCTCTGGTTTTCACTTGGACCTTTTCTAAAATTTCCCTGGGCACTGGCTCTCCCCTTCCCTGGCGAGCACTCATGGCCACAGGGATGGGGGGTGAAGGTGTATGCCCTACATGCAGCACTGTGCATGTCCACAGGGACTACTAAACCAGAACAGCTTACCTGTTTCAGAAACAACACTCTACACATGGTCATTTCCCATATCACTCGGATCCAGTATTTTTATGTGCCCCCTCCTTCCCTCCCTGTTTTCCCAGTGGCCCAGACAAGAGCCCTCAGATCGTTGAGACTTGTCAGAACTGCACAGGCAGAAGAAACTATGTCTGAAGGCAAAGGAGGCAGGCAGGGATGTGGGCTGAGGTCTATCAAGGCACTCAGAATTAGAAGTGCTTAGAGGCTTTCAGAGCTAAAACCAATGCCCATCTCATTCTCTTTCCCTCCGGCTGGAATGAAACACAGGAAGAGCTGCAGCTCTGCACCCTGTTCATCTGGACAGTTGTGCTTTCTGGACATGTGCATGCAACAGGTAGGTTTTACTGAAGAAAAGCAAGCCCAACACAAGCAGTTTTCCATTACATGTGTCTGCCATGCCTGGTATTTTGGGTGGTAAGTAGGCCCTACCATGGTGAAGCTGCCGTTTCCAACAATCCCCAGCCATCACTGCCACGGTCAACAAGACCCTGGCGTTGGGACAGAGGAAGCCTTCCTGCGGCAAGGTCATTTATTCAGACAGGGATGCTGAAATGTAGTTTTTGTGCAGGACTATAAAGTCAAGCCTGTTCATCAGTGCATACTGTAATTCTGGGCACACTTTCCTCTGAAATCCATTCTCTCATTTCCTCCTGAGGATACATGTACTACAGCAAGAATTTAATTCAGGAAGAGACAATGTTTTAGGCTTATGGAGATACCTGGCAATTAGGGTAGATGTCTCAATGGATATGTGACACTTAGACTGTAGAAATGTTGAAAGACAGATTAAAAAGAGTTATTCTGAAAATGGTTGGAAGTTATTTATACTGACTTGGTGACCATTAACATTTTCTAATTCTGACTTTCAGGCCCCTGAATGGGCATATTTGTAAAAGGTCAAATAATAAAAAATATCTCATATGTTCCAAACACAGCCCTCTGATCTGCCTAGTGAATATTTTAGTGACCCAGTTACAGCAAGAGGCTTTTATTGAACAGAGTAGGCAAATGCAGAGGGAAACAGAAGACTCGTCATCCTTGTGACAATTATACGTCTGTCTCTATTTGTGTAATCTACCCTCTCAGCCTGATAAACAAGAGCCTGTGCATGGGTTTTGAAAGGAAGGTGACCATCACCTTCTGTGATCTGAGTACTTTCTTATATACACCTCTGCTAGCCTGTAAAGCAGGTAAGTCTTAGCCTTTGCACGATGATATTATTCAGGACTCCAGTCTTTCCCTGAAGTGCATTCTGGCTTTTTAATCTTTCTTCCAGGACAGAATCAACATAGTGTTTCCCTTATACCTGATTTCTACTTTTAGTTACTTTTTGAGTCAGGTACTCTGCAAGTAATTGCATTTCCGTGTTTTTTCTTGATGTTGCTTCTAAGTGTACCTTCTCACTGTATGATCGATGAAGCAAACCTTGATGTGCCCAGCTCACATTTGTTTATATTGCAGGTAATTTACATGCAAAAGGATTAGCCCAAGAGAATGCAGCAGATTAAATGGAAAAGTGCTACTTGCATCCTTATTACTGGTGATCTTCCTCTAATCACCTCTGAACTGTGGATGTGGACCTTGCTGTATCCATGTGCATTCACTTCGGCTGCTAGCATTTGTTGAACTCTTTTTCTTGAGAAAACTTTTAAATGAGCGAGTAGGAGGGTATTACTTAATTTTCCTTGTGTTTTCAGCTATGGGTACAAAAGAATTTACTTTAGAGTAGCTTTGCAAAATGGATGCACAGTCGATCTTTCTTAAATAGCCTTCCTTTCAATTTACTTTTTGCAGTAACTGCTTGTGTGTTCAGGACAACGCTTTGTTTTACTACATCCTTGCTCGTACACAGCTAAGAGGGTGGATCAACTGAAAGTGCAACTCTTCAGTATGGGTAACAATTTCTCTCTTCAGCTGGCCCTCCAACCCTTCCCAGAGACTGGCAGTTGGTTTGGCTCCTCTGCAATGTCACTGATTCTGTATCTTTGCCCCACAGCTCTCCCACTCATTGCTATGACCACAGCACTGCAGGATGCAATGGACACCTTGATCAGGATTTTCCATCACTACTCAGGCAAAGAAGGAGACAGATACAAGCTCAGTAAAGGAGAACTCAAGGAACTTCTCACCAGTGAGCTCACTGACTTCCTTGCAGTAAGATGCAGCTCCTGAACCTCTCGAATTAGCATTTCATGGGTGGGATAAGCACCTATCCAAGCACTTGGCTAGGGATAGCATCTCCTTCTGCAAGGCCCATCCTGCCATAGCCTCTCAGATGGCAATTCTTTGTGAAGCTGTACAGAAGAATATGAGGTCAAATGTTCCTTTAAGAAGTGCTTTTTCAGAGTGTAGTTGAGCCCCAGTGCCCTGCCATGCACCAACAGCAGCAGAGATGAGTATTTGTGCTCTGCATGTTCATCAGTGCTTTTGAGCAGGAGGGCAAGGCCAGTCCAGAAGGAGCAACAAAATCAATGCTCAATAAGGCTTTAATTAGGTTTTTTTTTCTTTGTTTGTTTCATTTTCAATAATAAGGCATAGATAAGTCCTTCGAAGAATTAAATACAGCAACCAGTTCTCATGAGACAGGAAACCAGCTTGTGCACACTGGCCACACAGTACAGCTGCTTGTGTGCCCTGCAGAGGGATGCTAAGAAAAGCCTTTCAATTATAAGCTGCTGATCTGAGTATCTCGTTGCACATTTGTTATCTTCTACATTACACAGCATGCATGCTTTTATGGAATCATAAACATTAATAATATTTTTATGTGTCTTCTTAATTGTAAAAACTATTGTGGACCCTATGACCACCAGTAGGATTTTTCTTTACATTGTATCATTTTCTTGAATTGTAGTTTCTTTTAATCTTGGCTATTTATTATTTATTAATATTTATTATTTATTATTCTGAGATTCAATGTTCTTACTCCCACTGAATATGATGTGTTTTTTGCCAAGAAGAGATCTTCTGAACAGATGCATAATATGACCACTTGTGAATAGTTTGTTGACAATCTAAGTATTCTTTGTCAAAAGGAATCCATGTTTAGCATCTCCTAAAATCTGTTTGATTCATTTCAGTTTCTGTTTAGTACCTGTATTCCTTCTGAGTTGCATTGTCTTCAGTTTCTGATGCTGTGACTAGCGCTGTATTACTGTTCAGGCACATATTTCATGCAGTATTTTACTTAATAGCACCAGTCTCATAACATAGCAGTGGGTGGGTAACATACCAGCTGGATACTGCTGGGTGTGTCAGACTTACACACTCAATATCTGCACAGCTAAGTCGATTTTCTTTCTCTTTAGGGCCAAAAGGACCCCCTCCTGGTCGATAAGATTATGAAAGATCTGGACTCCAATAAAGACAATGAAGTGGATTTTAATGAATTTGTCATTCTGGTTGCTGCTTTGACTGTGGCATGTAATGATTTCTTTGAAGAACAACTAAAGAAAGACGGATTTTAAAAATCCTCTATATAATCAATCTCCTGGTCACAAATGCAAGGAAAGCATGCCTAGTTAGGTAGCCCTCATTGGTGTTCAATGTATGTAAGCCATCATTCCTCCAACTGTTGCTGCCTTAAGACCTTTATGGAGCTGATCAGCAGCTGGTGTCAGCTGGACCACAGTCGGCTTACACTACTTGAGTTCTGGCTTTTAATATTTTCAGTCTTTGTACTCCATGCATCTGTAATATGCCTTCATGTCTTGCCCAGGTCAAGGGTTTGGGGTGACAGGTCATTTGGCAGGACTTGAGACTTCTATTTCTTAAATGTCAGTGGAAAGTAAAAGGCACAGGAGTGTTTCTTACATACTTTCTGAATGGATAAATTTGGAATGAGACATAAAACTTGCAATTTTATTTTCAGTCATTTTATGATAACCATATTTTTGCAGCTTAAAGCCAGCAGCTTCTTTTTTTGCTCAGCTCTGCTTGTTCTAAAGCCCTTTTTGGATGCTGCTCTGTGTGTCCCCACACTCACATTTCAGATGTGGTCACAGCTGTCTCTTGCTGCCTGAGCAGACAATACCGCTTGCCATTGTTACAGGTTCATTTCCTCCATCTCCCCAGGTTCAATTTTGTTGTGCTGGCATTACTGCATCCCAGCAGTCAACCTCTTCCCCTGGCATAAATGAATTTATTCATATGATAAATTATTCAAATACATAGAAGATTTAGTCAGCAAACTGCTCTGAGGGCTGATGGAAGAACTGGGTCTTTGGGAGAAATGTGTAAATGCCTTCTTTCACTACTCTGGCATGGTTAAAAAAAGCAGGGCTTTTAGAGGACCACTTATGGGGGTTTTAATGATGGAATCTGAGGGTAAGCTTTGTAATGTGAGTGATCTTATGGAATAATTATTTCATCTCATGCCAATCTAACCCACTGCATGGAAACAGTACAAAATGGGCAGTCGAACCCCATAACCAGGCAAGGAGAGAGTAAGACAATCCCTTTCAGTGTTAACTTGCTCTTGGGTTGAATTAAGAGTACTTCTACACTCTTGTTTGAATTAAGTGTATTTCCAAAGCCCTGCAAATCCTCAGAGGCAGTGTTTGCGGCTTTTTTTCTTGCAAAGAGAACTCTCTTATTTCCTTGTTATTTTGTTGGTCACTTCAAACTGTAATAAAAGGCATCTGAAATAAATGAAGATTTTTCATTTGTGTAAGAGGTTAATAAAAAAACCCATTCCCCAGCGAAGATGTGCCCTCTTAGGCAACCTTTGAGGAATCCAGTTCATTTGTCTCCCCTTCCCAGATCCCCGAACATCATTCAGTAAAGACTACATGTGTATGAAATTATATATTATTAAGAATATGTGATTTATTGTAAGCAGGAGATTCTATGGGGTGTAATAAATACAACAAGAGGCAGACATCACTCTACAAAAGGACCATCACCAAATGATGTTATCCCAGAGAAAAAGCATAATTTGCAGTGATGACAGAGCCACAGTGTGCTGCCTCTTTAACCCTTCAGTGACGAATTTATATAGGATTCATAGAAGATCTTCTATACTAACACAGCAGAAAGCATTAATGTAAAACTGGTAACAACTGGACAACTTTCTGTCCCTTTTAACATCATGCATCTCAATATCACTGCAAGTGTTGGACCAGGATGGCAGAAGTAACAGCCAGAAAACATAAGACTGCCTTTATGGTTCTCTGTAGGTCCTGCAGACTTTCTCTAATCAAAAAGCCTTTTCCCTTCCTCCAAGAGAAGTGAAAGAAGAGCAGCCTAAAGCTTCAAATCCAAGCTGAAATATTGTCCCAGTAAGGACCAGTTTCTTCTTTACAACTTTTGAGCAAGAGGCTTTTTGGAAACAAGCTCCCAAAAGTTCATAAGCCCTCTGCTCATCCCTGATGAGCTGCTGGACATGTAGCAGCCCATGTGCTGAGCAGAATTATGCTAGGTCACAGCTGGTGGCAGCAATGTGCCCTGGGGTCAGGCAGCAAGTGTCACTGCCATGATGGAGAGGCTCAGTGGAGCCATCTCATCAACTGAATTTACTAGGGATTGTGTGCATCCTTGATTCCTCTGTGAAAGGGGCTTCCTTGCACATGAGCTATGGGTGAATCAGAGGAGAATGACTCAAATGATCTTTGTTCCAATGAAGTTTTATAAAACCTCATAAATCACTCTTTTTGGCTTGGCTGGTTGGGTTTTTCTTGTTGCTGTTTTAACTTCAAGGACAAATGTTAAGCGCCATCAGCTCTAAAGAAGAAACATTTCTGCACAAAGACTGGAAACCAAGCAGAAAAAGAAGAAAATGCATCAAACACATTCAAATGCTCCAAACCACAAAGCCTTAGCACAATTTAGGGTATTGGGGTAAGACTTGCCATCCTGTTCTTTGGCTAACTGTGGGCCGACCCACAGCACCAGTGGTCTTCTCTCATTCCTGTCCCACTGGAGCCAATTAATGTTGCCTTAGTAGACATCACTTCTGAGAAAGATACCTGAAGATCAACTGAAAGTTTTTAAATGCCTCTGAACCAGAAAATACCGTGAACTATCCCCTAGTCTGTAAGCACTCCTTAGGAAAGAGAACTACATTGAAGCCACTTACACTGGTTGTGCAAGATGGTGCTTGTAAGGACAACGTTGCTACTGCCACTTTGTCCTGCAGATGTGAACATTTCAGGTTTAGCTTCTCTCAGAAGGGAAAATTGTCTTCTTCAAACATGAAAGCAGGTATTTTTTCTCATTGTTTACTGGCACTTTTCCTGATGAATTCAAGTATTTCTGTAGTTCATGAATCTAGAAAGCACTTTGAATTTGTACTTGCAAAAAAACCCCTTGCAGTGTGGCTTTCTCCATAGTCCCTCAGCTTTAGGAACTATGTCTAACTACAGGCATTTTTTTCTATTTGTGTTATCAGACTGTCTGAAAAATCTATAGAAAATTGAACACGAAAATACAGCCTAATATTTTCAAGTTACATCAAAGACCCATAAAAATACAGAAATACCAGACAAGATCTTTCCTATATATTGTGAAATTGTTTTGCTTGACATCTAAAAAGCAGATTTTCAGAAGATAAATTATATTATCTTGAAAGCCTCAGCCTCCACCACTTGCTTTTATTTCAGTTCAAAAAAATCTTCAAGTGCCAGTGCAACTGTGTACAGAAAGCTTGATGCGTTACCTGTTAATAAATTTATAACTTCTTCAGATTCAATATCCAACTACCAATCCCAAAGAACTACATCTGACACCATCATCAAGACAAGTGGTCTGTAATGAAGCTATGCCTCCAAGCTGTGACTTACCAGCTATGTCCAGTAGGAATGCACTACCTTTCCCACTCTTCAGCAGTGTAGAGGGTGTCAAGCACAATGGGATAATCACCTTCCTGCAACACCATTTTCTCCTTGTAAATGTGAGAGACAAATTCGTCTGGGTTGTGGGAAGGAAAAAGAAGTGACTCTAGGAGACCCCAACAGAACAGGTGATGTTTCCAGTAGCCAGCAATGCCATTAATTACTTTCCACCAATAGTAGCAATGCAGATCGAGCACAAGTCAGTCAGACACCCAAGGCAGACTCCCTTTCCAGACTCCATGCTACAGTATAAAGCAGAGCATGGCCAGGAGGAAAACTCTCAGGGATAGCTCAGAGTCCTTCATTTCACCTCAGCAGCACAGAAAAAAGACCTAACTCCTCTTTGATCACAGCCTTGAAGAGGTTGGGTAAAAGGTCAAGAACAAAACTTGTATCTGGAATCAGATTAATCTATATAAAGGCTTTTGACTGGCAGGAAGATTTGTTAGACTGTAGTGTGACATCATGTGCATGTCTAATAAGGGGTTTGATTGACAGGCCAACAATTATTAGCTGTGTCTTTAGGGATAATTAAGTCTGTTGAATGGCACTGTATTATTTGAAGAAAAAAGGGTCACATTTTCAATTTTATCTTTCTTCTTCCACTTGTTATGGCATGAGAGAGAGTGTTTTATTTATGATCTGGTAATGTGTTTTCCAAACTAGGTCCATCCACATGCTTTTCCATGACTTGGTGTGTGGTGGTTTACAGGCCCTAGGCAGCCATCAAAGAAAGCACACAAATGAACTTCACCAGAAATACTGGGGGGCCAGGGAAGGCAAAAAAACTTGTCCTTTTTAAATACCAAATCTCAGCCACCTGCAATCAGTTGTGTACGAGGGGCAACTCCCAAGGAAGAGAACTGCAGCTGCATCCACTTATTTTGCCCTTGCAAGTAGATTCTCAGCTGATGTAAAATGACAGAGCCTATTGCACTTAGTGGCATAATTTTGCAACAGCTGAGGACATGTGCTTGAGACTTTAAATTAGGTTTCAATGGAAAGCTGTGTTTCTGTAAGCTGGTTGGCTAAATAAGGACATGTCTGTAAAACTGCCAATGTTGCAACAAGAAAGCTAAGAGGAAGACAGAAGAAGCAGTTCCTCAGAGCACAGGTATTTGGGGGAAAATCAATGAAAAATGTTCCTGTTATACATTTGCTTTAAATTCTAAGCTGTCCTCCAAGGTCCTAATTGCCTTCCTGGGTTATAAAGCAAGTTGTTAATAACATAGCTTTCAAATATCAGTGGACTCTGCCTTAAACCTCTGTGTGTTCCCTTGACTCTATGTTCCCAGCAGTTGCATGAATCCAGAAAAGTACTGCAGAATAAAGCCATGGCAGGAAAAACACCTGTGGGCAGAAAAAGTTGCAAAGAGCAGAAAAGCAACTGACCTGTGTATAGCATTATTTAATTTTGTGTTTTGGAGCTGAAATATAGCAAGAAGTTGAGAATGCTGCAGAAAGATGTAAAATCCCCTGCTCTGGCTGGGGACTTTAAGTGGCAGTAGCAAATAGATCCCCATGGCTGAGCAAAATGACTGGACAAGATGCAGGGCTGGAGAGCTCCATCCCATTAAACTATTGATACCTTGGCTATGTGAAAGCAAAACTGTTTTCCCCCTTGCATTAATGAGCTAATTCTGCAATTTTCACTTGGGGAACAGGGTTTTTTTTATTCTGGGGTTTCACAGAAGTGTGTTACAAGAAGGACAACCATCACCCTCAGCAAGTCAAGTACCATTTATGTTTTAAATTAAAAAGCCCATTAGTGCACCCAAGGTAAAGATGGTCTGTGGTATTGCTATCGGAGGTAAAGCTGCCTTTAGACTTCAGAAAGTTGATAAGAGCTAACCAGGTGATCCCAAGGTCCTTTGAGGTACATGATTTTTATACTGACACAAAATATTTCTATGCTTTCACATAAAAGCATTTAGAGCCTAACTGATCAAATTGACACTGCAGCCTCTACAGTACCGAAGATAACGGGTGAGGATTCACATACATGTGATAAATAATGAACTAAGTGAAAGGAGCAGTTGACAGGATAAATATACCATTATGCTGGGTATGCTGACATCTCTTTTCTGACTCATACTGACTCGTTGAATTGTGTTTCTGAAGTGGGGTCCATTACTGTGATGTCTAACAGTACCAGAGACAATTGTGCTGAATTACAGTTTTTTCCCAAATGAGAAAGACTCAGTCAAGAAGAATCATTTCAGCTGAGAAATACTTGTCCTTCTTTGTTAAGAAAATCATTTAAAGTATCACTTATGAAAGTGATGCTTGATCACAGATAAAGTTTGTACTTCACAGATTAAACAAATTTTGGAACATGATTGAGATTTCTCAATACTTCTGAAATTATATTCTGTATAATACACTGCTCTCAACATGGATAAGGTGACAAATGTTCTGGTAACCCTGAGTTGAGCAGGAAATCTGAGAGAGGAGGAACAGGAGCTGTTCCTTGGGGACACTCACTAGGAGAGTGTTGCAGCTGTGGGAGAGGCTGCAGTATGTCTTCTGCAGATCTGGAATGGGAACTGACCTGGGCCAGAAGGGTTACACTTCTAAGCAAAGTCCAGCTGCAATAACTGTGCAATGTTTTGGACAGGAGACTGTTCTTCTGCAAGGACACTGGTACTGATCAGAGAAGCTACTGCAGCTGGCAAAGGCAAATGTTTTGACTCACAGATGTGGATCAAAGAGGCTGATGGGGAGCCATACTGACAGCTGCATGTGGCTCCGGTGCTGAGGTCTTCTTGCACCAATCCTTGAGAGCTGAGGTGTTATGTGGAGGATCCACAGACAATGCAGGTCCAGGCTAAAATTAAACAGCTCAGTAAATGTGCGGCACCTCTCCTAAAACCAGAGTGCCAGCAGCTACTTTCAGTGGTTGCCCTCCCATATCCCTTCTCTCTTTTCTCAGAAAAAACGTTTCTCCCACTTCTTGGCCCTGACTGCTTTGTGTAGATGCAGAGTTGAGTCACAGGCAGAGCTGGTAGCGATAACCGCCCTCAGGGTAATCTCGGTGTCTGAATATAATGTTTGCTTGATTATTTGTAACCTGCTAAACTGCGAGTTTCACAATCTTTGCACTTAGTCAATGCCATAAATAGAGTTAATGCAACACTTATCATCAAGGCCTGCATGATGCTGATAGGCTTTCAGTTCATAAATCACATGTGTTTGCCATCCTTCTAAACCACTCAACATGACAGATCACACGTCTCTTGTGTCAAACTGCCCAGAATTAAGAAGCCATGCTTACTTTGCCTTATGGAAAGTTCAGCTCTGTTTAAATCCAATTTAAACTCACACAGAGAAGAAATAGAAGTGGTATTACAGAGAGATGTATGGTGAGACTTGTCATACCTAGCACAGAGCTCAGGTAGACAGGTAGCAAAAGAATCAGTGATGAAGATGACCACAGAGGGAGAAGTCCTGGTCTTGGATTGTATTGTGGACTAATGGGACACCTGCCTGACACTGAAGCCAACACAAGAATAAAGGAATGAAGCACAAACTGTGATCTCAGACTTGACGTTTCTGCTGTTAGGAATGCTCTCCTTCAGCCATCATTGCAACTCTGACTGCAAAAAAAGACATACCAAATCATTGACAGGGCCAATTTACTTACTTTATTCATGTTGAATTCTTTGGTATTTTATGTCTATAGTCCATGTACTTAAATTGTGTTTCCAGTAGTTTGCTGATGCATTTAGCAGAATAGTTGGTTACCCGCTGATAACTGCCATGGTAACAAACAAGTTTGTTTCTCTTACAGCACCAAAACCAGTCCTCAAAAGCAGTCATGACCACAGCCACAGTTACCATCCTGAGTGACCTGGCAGCCGCAGACAATGAGTGACTTTGGGCTCTGCAGACAATGAGAGCTTTGGAGCCGTTAATAAACTCCACGTGTTTGTTTTTTTTTCTAGGTCTCCAATCTGTTTTGCCTCCTGGCTTGGTCCTGGGCAGGGCAGTGACCATTGCAATGAGATATGATGGTGAGTGAATGTGCTGGGTATCTTGATAATTTGCCTTTAACAAGAATGATAACATGAAGCATGGTGCAACTTCTTTGTGGAGACAACACCTGAGGGATACTACAGGATGTGGCTGCTAAGTTTCTCAGGACTGATGTGAAGTATTCACTAATGGTTTGCAAGTACTGAGTATGAATTTAGTTACCCCAAGGTTTTCTCACCCAGTGGTGACTTTTGGTATGAGGAATGTGGACCAGAAACAGAAGCTTCTTATGTGTTTGGCTTTGGCACAGATAGTTTTTGAAGTAAAACTGCACAGGCCTGTATCAAGGACATGGCTTCCTAATGGCCTCCAGGGCTGTGATGAGCCATGCAGATAGAATCATGGAATCACATAATCGATTGGATTTGAAAAGACCTCTGAGATCATCAGGTTGTACCCTTGGTCCAGCTCCAGTCCGTTTACTAGATCACGGCACTTATTGCCATGTCCAATCTCAGTTAATAAACCTCTAGGGACAGTGAATCCACCACCTCTCTGGGCAGCCCATTCCAATGCCTGATTACTCTCTCTGTAAAGAATTTTTTTCTAATATCCAGCTTAAATTTCTCCTGCTAGAGCTTAACCCCCCTTGTCCTATTGCTGACTGTCCGGGAAAAGAGACCAACCCCCACCTGGCTAGAACTTCCCTTCAGGTAGTTGTAGGGAGTGATGAGGTCACCTCTAAGTCTCCTCTTCTCCAGACTAAACAACCCCAGCTCCCTCAGCGTCTCCTCATAACACTTGTGCTCCAGTCCCTTTACCAGCCTTGTTGCCCTTCTCTGGATCCCCTCCAGCACCTCAATGTCTTTCCTGAGCTGAAGGGCCCAGAACTGAACACAATACTCAAGGTGTGGCCTCACCAACGCAGAGTACAGGGGCAGGATCACCTCCCTGGACCTGCTGGCCACGCTATTTTTGATACAGGCCAGGATACCATTGGCCTTCTTGGNATGCAGCACTGTTAACCAGCACAGATTTCCCTTTGCTTTCTTTTCTGTGATGGTATTTCAAAGTAGTAGCAGACTGCTCACATGCAACTTAGCAAAAATGGGACCAAAAATTTAGCCCTTGCTGTAGCATTTGTGACACTTCAGAGCTACTAGAATTCTTTCTCATCTTAATCTGGGCTAACTGATCCCACTGTTCAGAAATACCATACTGAAAGATTTCTAACCAGTTGCATGTGTATAATAAACCACAAGTGTTGTGTAGCAATCCCCTGCTCTTCAGAGATACAGACATGGGTGTGAGAACTGCAAGGACTGACCAGCACTACTTCTCTGAGACACCATGAAGGAAATGAAAAGCTAATCCACTAATGAATTCCAAGTTACAGTAGGAACGAGCATAAGGGAAATAAAGGTAGCTCAGCACAATATTTAGCAGCTGACATGATACAAAGTTTAAAGTTCAATCAGATGTCTCACCCTATGTGTCACCCCACACAGTATCTCTTCAGCCAGCACTGAGCAGTGGTGAGAAATCATCATGAATAGCAAGGATGGACTGCCCAAGGCAAGAGAAATCCTCTTTGCTTGAGCACTTGCATAGCAGTTTCTCTGCTGCTCTACTCAGTTCAAGAAACCGCCAGTCACCGAGAAGCAGAGGGGGCCCCATGGTACATGCAGCAGGATCCCAAAGGAGTGGAGCCAGAGGTTGCTTGAGGTTGTGTCTGTACAGGAAATATTAACTCATGTTTAAGGCCCCAATGCTAGAGAGAGATTTGGTCTGCTCCAGCTGCTATGCCAGCAGCTAGGCTGCAGCTGAGGAGTGACAAGTGCTGTGTTAGTCAGCTGGGGACCCAAGGGACCCTTTTGGAGAGCAGAAAGAAGGGCCATAACACCTGGCCCCTCTTTGCTTCAGCGGGGAACCCCTAAGGAGTGTCTATAGCTCAAGTACTTCTCACTAAGAAATCTCAGTGTCAAGCATATCATCTGCATTCTTTCTATAACAATTACTCACCATTTAGGAGAAGAAACTGCATTTACCACCTGTATTATAGCAGAGGGCATGACTCAATCACCATGGGGGGTGGGGGTTAAAAGGGAGTTTATTTCACTACTGTCTTTATTAATCTTTATTTTCTCCACCTCTTATTGCATCTGGGATTTCTTCTCTGCTATAGTAGCTCACAAGACACCTACAAGCTTTGAGCATGAGGGGAGGTTTTCCACTGCAGGGCAGACTGGTCTTCCAAAGCATATAGCTGAATGGTATAAAAAAACCACCCACAAGTACTCCTTTAACAATCTGAGGCTCTGCAAAGGCTGGTGTGCCCCAGCAATACCATCCTGAGCTGCAACAGAGCTGGCTGGATGATACTCTGCACTCAGCCCAGCATCTCACCGGCACAATGGCATCCCATCACTTCTGCCAGGGAAAGGGGCTGCTCCCAGAGTAAGTTACAGTTGTTAGCAAATCAAGGTGCCAGAGCATGAGAGTAACTGGATTATCTAGCCTGTAGCAGGGTGTGACGGGGAATGCATTTTACTGTGTTAAATAGTTTGTTGTTAACAAAAAAAATTGTCCTACAGTGTGTTAACATGACTCAACCCCATGAAAGAAAAATGACACTGTCCTCATTTGCCCAAGGGCTTGTATCACATTGAAGGTGTTTTTCCCTTCAGAAATGCTACAGGGATGTTTTGAACCCTGTTTAAAATGACTTTGCTTCACTTTGTCAGTCACATTCTCATGTCTTGAAGAGCTCAGTTTCTGCCAGTGGCTTTTAACATAAGCAGTGCTTCATTGGGCAAAGGGAGGGTATAGGGGAAGAGGTTCTGTGATACCCTGTGAGGAAACAGAAGAGTTAAGTGAAAAGATGGCCTCCCATCCTCTCTCGCTCTCTGACCACTGGGATGTAGGACTGGGAGATGAACCCTGTCTTTCCATTTGCACTGGTCCCTTTTAGGATCCATTTGCCTGAGTCAGGTGCAGAGGCACTGCAGGGCAGAGGTCCTGCCAGCAGCAGAGGCTGCACATTCCCCATCCCCATCTCAAATACCTGCCTTCCCCAGGCATTAGAGCTGCACTAAGGGAACCATATGAGTTTGGAGGCTGAGGACAGCCCTGTGTTTGAGGACAAAGGGAATTACCCCAGGCACTGGTAGGCTTTGCAACATAGCTGGGCAGGATGTCATTGCGCTTTCTCGACTCCAGCTGAGGAAGGAGCTGAAAAACAAAGTGGAAAAACATCTTACCACTTCTGTTAAAATCAAGCTCCACATTGACAGCAAGGGTTGTTTGAGTTTACCTTTTGCACTAATGGTATGTAGAATATTTGTACACTCAAAATAAACTCCTGTAGATGTTGCACAGGAATTTCAAAGTCACCCATAGGTCCTGTGTGAGTAATAAATTACAGTAGGTGTGGAGGTGGCTCCTATCTTCCCTTCCACCACCTTGTTCATTGGAGAAGGACAGCTCCTCACCTCATCTTGCTGAGGGCTTCCTGCTTGACTGGGCACCTCCATCAGTGAATGTTGTGCTAAACCCAGGCCTCAGAGTCCTAGGCAAGAGTTTAAAATACACTGACAGCACTGTTCGTGTGTTTCATTCTGAGTAGATCAGCTCACAATCTGGTTTAATAGGCAGTGATTTTGGTTTAGCTGCAGTGCCATGTATCCTTCACTCATTTTTGGAGCTGAATTTAACTAAATCTTCACTAACTGGTCAAATTTGCACAAATTAAACTCTCTGTGTTACTGAAGATATTCAAGGACTCACGTTAAGAAAACTTTCCTGTCTGACTATTCAGGATGCATTCTGGAAATCACACTCCCACACCAGCAACTTTCACTGCTAGGACCAAAGCCCATTCACAACAGACAGCTCCAGTGAGCTGGTGGGTCCCCACCTGACTCCCTGTGCACCCCACACTCAAACAGTCAGACCAGGTTTCCTTACTGGATTGACCTCAGGTTTCCCCACAGTAGGATCTCAGGCCTCCGTTTCCTTTAAGTATTTTTAGAGAGGTGTAGCAACTGAATAAAAAGCTTGAGATGCTGCCTCTGAGGAGGGGCCCTGAACAAAGGAACCCCTGGGCTTTTATACTCTCACAGTCTATGCATCTGAAAGTCTGGGATCTTCCAGATGAGGACTCAGATCCTGCTGTGTCTCTGAGTGTCTGNATTGACCTCAGGTTTCCCCACAGTAGGATCTCAGGCCTCCGTTTCCTTTAAGTATTTTTAGAGAGGTGTAGCAACTGAATAAAAAGCTTGAGATGCTGCCTCTGAGGAGGGGCCCTGAACAAAGGAACCCCTGGGCTTTTATACTCTCACAGTCTATGCATCTGAAAGTCTGGGATCTTCCAGATGAGGACTCAGATCCTGCTGTGTCTCTGAGTGTCTGGTCACCTGGCTGGCGCCACAGGTTCCTGGGCCTTTTGGAATTCAAAGAGTTGGCAATTCACAGCCTCTTGCCTCAGGCTTCTGCCACCCAGAGCTCAACCTGCAGCTCACGCTACCTACACTGAATATATTCCTCAACACTCAGCATCTGAGGTCTAGGTTAGGGGCTGGCAGGGCAAACTAGGGCATCCCAGCCAGAACTGGGACTGGATTCTGCAAAATGCCTCTAAGATAGGGGCTGGAGGGGTCAAACTGCAATTCTAGCCTTATTTGTCTCTTCAGAGAATGAACACAAGTAAACAGAGTAAGGCTGGGCTCCCCTGCAGCCCCTTCTGGCCCCACAGGATCCTGTTAGTCTCCAGAGCACCTCACACCTCCCCGATTAACCTCCCAGCTGTCCTCTAATGTAAACTGGGACTAAAGCCTGCAGTTTTCCAGCAAAACTTGTAATTCCCAAGGAACTTGAATGAATTTCAGATTCCAAACTCCCTTGAATAATCTGATCATCCTTGAATAAAATGACAGTATTTAAACAATTCAAAGTAAGTACATGAAAATAAATCAATTCAGTCTTGGTTCATGAGGTAATTAGCTACTTTGTTCTTTAAAGCAGTTTTACCAACCTTTGAATGTAACCTGATACCAAAGTTCAAAAATAATGTTTTCCATTTCCTCAGTAACTTTTATGCTCTTGAAATCCACACAGATATGGCAATTTCACAGAAGTTCCATGCAGACATGGAATAGTTCACATTAAAGTAATCCATAAGATAAGAATTATAGCATAATAAGGTCAGAGCCACAGGTGTGTAGACAGAATAATAGTTTTTGTTTGTTTTTCAACCAACAAATTAGGCAAAACAGCAAGCAAATGTTAATGTCCCTAAGTCTTCACAAAGAAATCAGGAGCAACAAAGTTTAAACTTTGCAAGTCCAGCTCATGTTATGTCTAAGTTTTGTTGAACCAAAGTGACAATTTGATATGGAATCACAGAGCAGAAAGAGACACTAGCTAGAAGATTAAGGTGGGGAAAGGGTACTTACTTTCTGAAGCGTATTGATGGTTCATCCTGGTGAGAGGAAAACAAGAATATACCTATATGTACAACCTCTGATGAGTCTCTGATTTTTAGTACTCCACAGAGTTATGAATTTTCACTCCCCGATTCATCTTTTAAAGGTCTTTCTCAGGTTTCCCTTGAGGATCTGGGCTGAAGCAGTATCAGATGTTCTGTGGAGAATACGCCCTTGGGAGCCCCAAGTTTTCCTAATTTCTCTATGAAAGCTGTTTCTGGCAGGGAGAGCTGCCTGATCTTGCCTCTGTACTTGCTGCAGAGCCCTGGAGGGATGCTGGCCCATGGTACAAACCTGCCCGGGATGTAGGGGTGCCCATCCAGGCCTGGCCAGTGGGAAGCACCTGGCATGGGGGTGCAGGGAGCTGCATGTCACAGAGCAGCAGAAAGGAAGCAGGGAGCCCTGAGGATCCAAAATTCCCTAGAATTGGGAAGCAGAATAGGAGAGGGAGGCATGCTTCTTGTCCATAACTTTGGAGTAACTGGAAATAAACACACTGCATGAGTGCCCCATGTGAATGGGAATGGGCTCTTCTCCCCAGAGCTTTTCAGCTCCACCAGACAGATAAGGAGAAAAGACATCTGCCAGAGAGGGGAATTCGACTGACTTGAAAATTTGTGGCTGCATTTGGACCCTCGTCATGCCCACGTACTGTGTCACTGCGAGAGGAATTCAGTTACCATGGGTTACCCTATCAGTACAGGGACCAAGTGCCTCCCCTCCCAACAGCTCTATAAAAAGAGTCGCTCCAAGACACCCCAGCGGCTCCTGCCTACCGGCACAGACCGCGAGAAACTTGGCCACAGAGAGAGGGAGGGCCGCCAGAGGAGGTGTCAGCATGCCATCTGCTTTCCAGTTTCAGTGCCACTTCGTTCTCATCTTCCTGGCAGCCTCCAAGGGGGAAACCAGATACCTAGAGGTGAGCAATACAGTTGATGACTAAAACACCTTGCTGTGCTTTTAGCTGCTCTCTTCTAACTTGTACTCTCAGCTTTCAAGAATTATGGTTTTTTCTTTCTCCCCTCCTATTACTACTTCTCCTGAATTAAACCTACACCTGCGTAACATTAATGCAACAGTCCCATGTGTCCTGTGCTCCCCCTCCATTTGTTTATCCTTAGCATTTTTGCTGACTATTTAAGATACTCACTGTGCACTTAGCTGCTGGACTCACGTCTTAGGTGCCAGGTTTATTTCCCTTCTACTGCAGGTTGGCAGCTTTCTGACTGAGCTTTTCCACTGCTGCGCTGTTTCTGGAGGAGGGATTTAACGTGCTGTGCCTGTTCTTACAAAGTGCAGGGAAGGGACTGCATTTGACTTTGCCCCATACTCTTTTTGCCCTCCATCTTTCACCAGGTGAGGGATGCTGGTGAAGATGAGCCCTTCCTATTCCTCAGTGAAGATCTGAAGCGAGAGCTGTCTGCAGGACAGATCTACCGGCGGTCACTCCGTGAGTTTCTTTGATGCTCTGGTAGGGACCATTGGTAGGTGGGAGAGTCCTGGAGGGACCTCCGGGCTCAGGGAAGGCAAAGGGGCTAATTGGGAGTGACAGAGCTTCAGGAGCTTTTTGCAAGGCCAGGGAGAAGAAAGACAAAGTGTTAAAACCTCAGAAAAACTGTGGCTGAAGCAGAGGGTTGGGTGTCACAGTTGATGGTCCCAGATACTGGGAGTAGGATGGGGATTCTACACCCATGTCCCTTGGCAGGGTCACATTACTAAGGGAGGGGGCAGGTTTAACAGTTGTGATTAGTGAGAAATCTGAAGCATTAGAGTGTCTGTGCACTTGTGCACATACACACACAGAGTCTTCTGCTCAGAGTTGCTTTGACATGCCATTCCCCTGCATCCCCTGGTCATATGCCTGTGCTCGTGCAAGTTACTATTTAGCCTCTGATGCTCGGCAGTCTCCTAATTACTTCAGCTGGCTTTCCCTGTCCTCACTGCAAGACAGGTCTGTGTGGGAGGGTTTCTCCTATCCCTCTCCTTCCCTGCATTGTGGGAACTGGCACTGGGTGTCCCTCCGGAGCAGGTAGAGGCAGCTGCCCTGTGTCCCTGCTTCCCCAGGGTGCATTGACATGCTGAGTATAGAGGGGCAGTTCACCTTCACTGCAGACCAACCACAGCTGCACTGCGCAACCTTCTTCATCGGGGAGCCCGAGGAGCTCATCACAATAGAGTACAACTTTGTCAACATTGACTGCCAAGGGGGTGACTTCCTGAAGGTAAGAATCTGCAAGTCTCATTGTGCTTCCCCTTCCCTGCTCTCACCTGACTTGTGAGATGTTTGCTGTGTGCAAGGGGTAGGCAAAAGTGTGTGTGTGTGTGTGTGTGTGCGTGCGTGTGTGTGTGTGTGTGTTTGTGTGTCCAGAACAGGCTTTGATAAAGCAACTATCCCTGAAATGGCTCTTTCTCCTCCCTGAGGCACTCTGAGTTGTGTGTCTGCTCATCACCACCGTTCTAAAGCAAAGTTGGTTGCAGGGTGAGGATACCTCTCCAAACTGCAGCACAGACTCCTCTGAACTTTTCCAGAAGCACCTCTACTGAGTTTGTTCAGGACAAGCCAAGCCCACCAGCCCTGTTAGGAGGGCTTTCTCATTGCACTGTGAATCACACAAGCCCTGCAGATAATGACACAGGTCTCTGAACAGCCCGTACTGCTCTGGAACCTTTGCTCGCAGGTCACTTAGCATCAGATTATTAGTGAATGGATCATTGCAGGCTTTCTTTACAATTTCCACGCTAGAGCTCTTCAGGACTTTGGCTCTGAACAGAAAGAGGCTCATGACTCAGAGTATCAAAAAACTCTACCAGTGCATTTTTCTCGCATGCAGGAGTGTTGACCGAGATCTGAACTCGGTCTGGGAGAGAAGGGAAGGCTCAACAGTCCCCGGCTGCTCCACTTGCCTTGCACTTTGTCCTTTGCGCTGTTGTGGCCAGACACAGCATAGGCCCCATCCCACCTAGTGGCAAGCTAAGCTCCACAGAGGGGGAGGAGGAGTAGGAAAGTTGCCATTTAGCCTTTTACTTAACTTCTGCTCTTGGAGAGGTACTGCCCCCTGCTCACTTTTCCCTGGAGAATCCTGTCCCTCTCCCCACATGGCTACACGAGGCTGATTTAAGCCTCTTGTGGGTCCAAGGCTTTTGTACCTGGAATTATGGTCACTCATGGAGGCCAGAAAAATGCCAAGAAATCTTTGGCACTTTATTAAGGTTTCCTTTCTTTGGCCATGGTGTCCCGAGTTTCTGTGTCATACTACTGTATTTATACAGGCAGCTTTTTCCTGGCGTAATTTAAGCCCCAGCATCTCATTGCTACAGAAATTTACAGTGCTGGCAAATCTAGAGACTGATCCTGATTCTTTTTCATCAGGAAGTTTCATATGCTCATATTAGGATTACTGACTGAAGCAATGGCAGAAGCCAGTTCTTGAATTTTGAAATTATTAACTGGAGCATAAAAGGAATTACTGTGTGAGAGCAGCTAGGAGGGAATTGAAACAGCAAGGCAGGCAGCTGCATAGCTTTGCTAGAGCTGAGACATATTCTACTTCTGACACATTTCTCTGAAGATGGTGAAGGCAAATCTCTACTATTTTGTTGTGAAGGACTGATTTGTAGAGGTCAGTGCTTAAGATCCAGCCAAATATGCAGCCTTTGTTCTGCTTTCTAGTGGTTACAATAAGGTGAAAGAGCAGATGCAGGCAAGAGCAATTCCTCTGCAAATAATTCTTCCCCAAAGTTTTATTGTGTTCTCTGGGACCATTAATGACAAGCTGTAAAATGTGGATGGTGGAAAGTTACAAGCCAGATCAATAGAAATATGCCTAGAGTTTGAGAAGGTGACTTATATTTCTTGTGGCTTCCAAATGAAGCTGGTGAAAAAAATTACAATAGTAAGAAATAAAAAAACATGATGATACTGAAGCAAAAAGAGATACTTCCCTCAAAATGGAAAAAAAAACCCAAACACTAAAATTGTCACCTGAAGGAAATAAAGACAACATTAAAAGTTATATGTATCCCTTTCATAAATACCAATTGAAGTATGAATAATTAGTCAAATGCTAGAAAATAAATAAATATATAGAATTTTTGTTTTCAAATGGTGGCTTTGAAGAGGCTATCTGGTGTCAAAATAAGAGTGTCTGTCACAATTCATGTTTCTGTTCTCTGCTAACAGAGCAATAAGCAAAAGCCTTGTTTTCAATTATTGACCCCCTGTAGGTATTTGATGGTTGGATACTCAAAGGGGAGAAATTTCCAAGTTCCTTTGACCATCCCCTCACTACTTCTCAAAGATATGTAGACTTTTGTGAAAGTGGGAACATTCAGAGGACTATCAGATCATCACAGAATGTGGCAATGATCTTCTTCAGGATTCACCAGCCAGGCAATGGATTTACTGTCACAATCAAGAAAAACACAAATCTTTTTCGTAAGTCTGCATTTAATATCATTAAAGAGGCTTGCATTTTAGGCTGGAAGCAAAATGAATGTATTGGTTTGCATTGAATTCTCTGTCATTATCTGTACTGACTCAACTCCATTAAAGCCACCAGAGTGCATGCCTGTAGATTTGATTCAGGGTCAGTGTTTGTTCCAAGAAAAAAAAGAAAAGCAGCTTAAGAGATAACACAGGCATGGTTTCAATATACAGGACCATAAGGCTCTTTCTTTCCAATAAGATTTCTCCCAGTCTAATATTAACATGTTGCAACACACTGGGCTAGAACAAATAGTATTAATTTAGCGAGTTTAATCTCAGCAATTTCTAGATCTGAGTGAACAATAAGGTAAAAATATTTGAAAAAGTTCAGCAGTAAAAACAGTGTATTAAATAGTTGTGTAATAGTTATGAGCGATATATGGTCTCAAGGATTTATTTGCAAGTTCTCCAAGCCTGTGACCTGGCAAGGCAGAAATAATCATAGAATAATAAAATGTCTTGGGTTGAAAGAGACCTTAAAGACCATCTCATTCCAACACCCCCTGCTCATGGCCAGGCATGTCACTCACTAGACCAGGCTGTCCAGGGCCCCATTCAACCTGGCCTTTAGCTCTTTCAGCAGTGAGACGCCCACAACTTGTCTGGGCAACCCATTTCAGTGCCTCATTTGCATTGTTTTTGCAAGAGGGACAGGACATTTAGCAATTATTGTTCAGGCCAGCCTGATTTATTTGCCTTACTATGCAAAGTGAAGAAAAAAAGACAAAAGGTGACAGCACCTCTGCCCTGTCCTTAATCCAGGTTATTCAGACATGAGCCTACAACTTGGGTCCCCACTCTGGTGTGTCTTCATGCCCATTAATGTGATTATTGTGAAGTCACTGCTGTCCTTGACTGTCCTGCTGAAGCAGCTTCAGACCCCCAGGGCTGTGTCAAGGATCCCTTGGGCTGCACACATAGATGATAAGTTACTTCCTTACCTGAACTCTTAAGTTTGAACCTAAAATAAAATTATGCTCTCATTTCATGAAATACTTTGCAAGGCATGGAACTCCAGTTAAGAGGAGCAGAACTGGAGTTAGGGGGTTATTGGCAATATCAGCCAACAAAATGCCAAAACTAAATAAAAGCTCTCCACCCATGTTTATTCTCCTTCAAACTGGCAAACTGTATGAGCTCTTGACAGCATGAACCCCTGATGTATGGAGTGGGAGTGTGAGCTCTCCCATTGATTGCTTCACCCTCAAGTTCTGCCAGACCTCTTGCTACACAGTAAACCATGGGGAGGGAATTTTTAAGGAACAAATGCTATGCAAGAATCCCAGAAAATGCCATTTGCGTACTTTTCAGCATCTGGTTGTAACTCTCAGTAATTAAAAAATCTGTGCTTTTTTGGTACTGGAAGTACATAATTTTGCTACATGCAGTGATGACTGCACAAGTAATTCTTGTATCTTCTGCTGTGTCCCAGCTTGCAATGTCATCTCTCAGACCCCCTCAGGGAGGTTCACTATGGTCATTCCTCACCAACACAGAAACTGCAGCTTCTCCATAATCTACCCAGTGGTGATAAAAATATCTGATCTTATTCTGGGACATTTAAATGGCCTCTTTTTAAAGGTGAGTTCTTTGTTTCCTAATAAACTGCTACCAAGTGCAGTTTTCCTGGGCACAGGAGAGGGAAGGGGTGAAGCAGGGGTAGCCTGTGGCACTCACTGCTAAGGCATGTGTGCTCTGGACCACTTGCATGCATGCTGAGGGCTCTGGTTTCCCCCAGAGATGAGAGCTGGATCTGTCTCTGTCACTATTGTCTTTGTAATGTTGCAATGGCAATCGAATTATGCAAAGTACCATTAATGCATGTAACTATTCCTTGCCTAACAAAGGTTAAGAATTTCATTATAAAGAAAAGAGTGTGTCTGTATTTAAACTAATGAAAACAGCAACTACTCTATAGAGAGAAAGTAGACACAAATTAAATAGTAAGGTATTAGCATGGAAAAAATACAAACGTGCTCAGAACTGATTGTATGCTCAGCATGCTGAGCATCCTCTGCTCCATTTGTTCTGATCTGGGGTTTGGCTACAGCATTTGGTTCTTGCGGAAGAACAGATAGGAAAGGACAAGAGCTGTTGGTGGCACCCTGTGCCTGGGAGTTCTAAGAAGGTACCAAGTCCAAAATATCCAGAAGAAAAGAGCAAGAGAATTTGTTTTCTCCTACCAGTGACTCTGGCAGCCTATGTCTTTCATGGGACTGCTGATGCATGAGCAAATGAGACTTTGACAGACAGACAAGTGAATTAGTTGACTTATTCAGGAGTCAGCAGAAATGGGACAGCAGCAAGGGAAGGTAAAGAAATCAGGCATCTACACAGCAGCATAGGGATGACAGCCCATAGGTGCTCAAGGTGTCCATGCAACATGTCTTTGACAAACACTATTAATTTCAGGAAAAAAGTACTTGTGGGTCCAATATACAGTAAAGCCCTGTTTTCATACAAACTTACACTTTTGGTTAATTCCCATTTTAGTTAAATTTTGCTACAATGGTGCATTTTAGCAACACTTATTGCTTAGGCATAAGTATGGTATAGTGGAAGTTCCTGTCTGCCAGCTGAGGGTAGGCACATATGCAGTCCATACCTGCATTAATTTCATTACATCCAGAATCAGATTGCTTGTCTGCACTAAAAACAGTTGAATTGACACCTGAACTACTTTTCAGTAATTTTGAGAGCCTATTTAGGTCTTTCTTTGAAATTCTTTAAGGAAAACAACTTACTAATGTCAAATCAAAAGAGTATTGCTCAGGATGAGAAACTGATTCCACACAGGTTTGAGCAAAGGGGATTTCTAAAACCCACTGTTGACTGCAATGATCTCTAGAGAACTGCCACATTTTGAAGACAAATGATAAATAACTTTTAGCCTCTGCCTTTTTAGAAACCATCAGCAGGCTGTGCAGGAGTGGGAGATTTTGTAGAGCTTCTAGGAGGAGCTGGCTTAGACCCATCTAAGATGTTTCCACTAGCTGATCTCTGTCACTCCTTTCATGGATCTGGTAAGAACTCCTTTTTCTAATTACCTCCACATTATAAAATAATTAACCAGAAAAAGACGTGCAGAGACACTCCCCCTCCCCACTTTCCACCCTGGATTTCCTGCTAAACTGGTGAACTCCTCTTCTAGCAGAACATGAGAGCTAAAGCTATTCAAGTACATGGTTTAGCTGTGTGTTACTATGATCACTTTGCTCCTGCAGTAATCTTTTTAAGAGGTTAAATTCTACGTATTTTTAAAATGCTTACCTATGACAAATATGAGTATTACAACATTAGCACATAAATGAGTCTGAAGATTCACAACAAATGAGGGCAGAGTGCTTATATTCTCATTTAAGGAGCTTTTCTCTTACTCAGTGTTTGCAAAGCCTCCTTTTCTGCAGCAGGTGTAACATACACCCCTAAAGCTTCAGAGCTCCCGTTCTCTGCTTTGAACCCTGGGGGGGGCTCTGAACTTGTTTCACTATCATGACAGATTAGTGAGGTTAGTGATTTCTTTCTCCCCATAAAAATAAGAATTCACAGTTTCCCTAATATTCAGTAGCAGATTACAAATTGTGGAAGTCATGTGACAGGCTACCTGTGGCATACACACTGTATTTCAGGAGTATCAACAGGGACATCAGACAAGTGGCATTTACGCAGACTTGGAGAGCAGGAACATGCCTGGTACTTGACCCCTGTGGTCTCCCTTACCTTTCAGCACACCACAATTAACAGTCCAGGCACTATTCAAAGCTTTAACTGACAAGTGTTGGTGCTGAGCAAATACTGAGTACTGGGAAGAGATTAAAATGTATTTTCCTGATGGTGTAAAGGGAGTGAAATTCCACCTCATCAGCCCCTGCTCTCCCCATGACACACCAGATTTTTCCCCAGTGAGGAAGTTGCCCCAAGTTCCCCAAATGAAACAGGCCAAGTCTCCATGCAAATAGCTCCTCTAAAGCAGTGGTTAGTGATCCATTTGATTTCCCTCAGAATCCATATGCTGAGCATTGTAGTTTGAGTTTGTCTTGATGGGACACTTACATGCCTTTGTTACTGTGAAGAAAGTCTTTATGCACAAACCCATTCATCCCTCTAACAGGAAACATTTTGATACTACCGATTTTGGTTATCTCTGGGATACAGTGCCATCATCCTTCCCCATCACTCATGGTCTCTAACAGTAGCACACAGATGTGGAGTGGCATTTGTATGAGTGAAGCCTACAGTGCTTATTTAAATACCCAAGCACTGTAAAGCAAAACTGACAAATACAAAAATTAATCTGCAATATCATGACTGGCGAGTCATTACTGCAAACTTGATGTATTTTCAAAATTGCATGTATCGATGCTTTATAATTCCCAATTTATATTTCTCTTTTCCCCCTCTCTCTCTCATATAAGTGTATCTTTATATCTCCTTTATATCTCCCTTCCCTAATTAGCCCAAATGAAGATTGGCTGTGACAACACTGTGCTGCGAATGGTGTCCAGCGGCAAACACATCAACCGTGTGACATTTGAGTACCATCAACTCGATCTGCAGGAAACAGAAATGAGAAAGGAAAACAGCATTGAGGAATTCTGCTTTCCTAGTATCTGAGAAACCAGGCCATGCATTTTCACATAGCTGATGAAAATAAGGCTCTGGGGAAATTAAAATACTGTATTTTTTCCTTTAACCAGTTGGTATTATTGAGCCTTTATATAAGCATATTTCTTTTTTCATACAAATCAGTCATTCCCATGAGCAAGCAGGAAAAAAGCAACAAATATATTAATCTTTGTTATTATCATTATGTTCTTTCTGCAGTATTTAAGCTCATTTACCGCATCCAAAATCAATAGCAAGAATAGAAGCATATGTTTCCCATATAAATTAGGAAAATAGGCATGGACCCTCGTCTGAGGACATATGAAACCCACAATAAGTATAAACTTCATGCAGCAACTTTATCCTTTTATATCAGGTATAAACAAAGAAAAATTAGATGGTGAAATACACTTCCAGTTTTGTAAGAGGAAGCCCAACATTAGTGTGTGTAAAAACTAATGGTTTATTTATGACTATAAATGTACTATTTATTTATATCGCTGTGTTTTTAATAAAAATTTCTAGCATGAGACTTCCCTACACAAATCCAAACATAAATAAATACATTCAAAGAGTTGGCAAAGAATTATTATGTTGTATTTTTTTCTGAAGAGATCTTTTAACATTCTGGTTAAACTTCCTAAGTCATGTGCAGTTTTCTGGAAATTAAAATTTTGAACACATGTTACTGTAAAACCATGGACTATTATGGGCAGAAATTCGGTTTTCCAAGGTTGCTTGGAATTAAGTTCCAGCAGTACACTTACTGGCACCTTGCTTGTTGTAGATTTTTTGGTCAGGTGTCCTGCTGGCCCATGGAGGAAGGGATACACAAATATAGATTAATTTTCTCCAGGCCTTTGGTGAACCAGAAGAGGAATATTAGCCTGATAAGCTCCAGGAAACACAAACACACCAGACGATCAAAGCTGTGTCCTGTCTCAGAGAGAGGCAAAAGGACTGATTGGTATGTTTCCTGAGAGTGATACCTGGCAGTAACAGGAGCAAACTGTTCCTCCTCTTATGCTCAATTAGTGTTCAAACGTAATTAATCCAGCTGCATGCCTGAAATCTCCTGCTCTGATTGATGGCTCTTAATCTCACAGTCATTCACCCAAAATCAAGTGTCTTGATTATTCAGCAGCTCTGCAGTTAATCTCCCTGACTGAAGTGTGTGAAAACTACAGAATGCTTCAGAGTCTCCCTCTTTTGGGTTTTGGGAGCCCAATTTTTGTGACTGACTCATAAACACAGGAGTGTGTTTGGCAGACTGGTCAGACTCAGGTGAGGATATCCACCCTGCAGGGCTGTATTTATGGAAAAAGCAGGAATTAGTGGAATGTTTCACTTTGTTCCAAAGAAATCAGACAAAACTCCTGCTGGCTACCCTGAGACAGAGAGCAGCCCTGACTCAGGTCTTGAGAGGGGGGTTCTTGGCCACTACATCCAAGCTCCCTCTCAGTGCCTCTCATTGTGGGTTTTCTGGGCCCTGCTGGCAGTGCTGGTGTGGCCACCTGGCACCAGAGACATTGAAACCTAGAATCCTAGAATGGCCCAAGTTGGAAGGCACCTTCAAGGTCATCTAGTTTCAAACCCCCTGCTGGGCACAGGGATAGCTTTCAGTAGACCAGGTTTCTCAGAGCTTCATCCAGCCTGGCCTCGGATTCCATGGATTGGGCATCCACAGCTTCTCTGAACAACCCTGCTTCCAGTGCATCACCACCCTCACAGTGAGGAATTTTTTCGTGACATCTAATCTCAATCAGACCTCTTGCAGTTTGAAGTCATCCCTCCTTTCCTGTCCCTATATGCTCTTGTAAAAAGTCTCTCTTCATCATTCTTGTAGGTTCTCTTCCTTCCTGGAAGGCCATAATTAGCCCTCTCTTCTTCATGATGAACAACCCCAGTTCTCTCAGCCTTTCCTCACAGGAGAGGTGCTCCATTCTTCTAATCCTCTCAGTGTCCTTCCTCTGGACTTGCTCCAACACGCTGATGTCTTTCCCGTGCTGAAGACTGAGAACCCCAGAGCTGGATGCAGCACTCCAGGTGGGGNAGCTTGGTGTCACCTGCAAATCTGCTGGGGGTGCACCCGATCCCTCGGTGTCATTAATGAAGATATTCAATCTGGTCCCGGTATGGGCCCCTGAGGGACACCACTTGTCACTGATGCCCCCTGGGACTCTGAGCCACTGACCACTACCCTCTGGATGTGATCACCCAACCACTTTCTTATGCACCTAACAGTCCAACCACCAAATCCAATTTAGAGAGAAGGATGTTGTGGAGGACCATGTCAGAGGCTTTACAGAAGTTCAGATAAATGACATCTGTAACACTTATTCTCCAATATAGTCACTCCATCACAGAAGGCCACTAGGTTGGTCAATCAGGGCGAGAAAAAGCAGCGCTCAATTAAAAAGCTTTATTTCCTGAGAAAACTTCTAGTGAGAGAGCATCTCTGCCCACAAATGTCTCACTCAGCTCATCCTTTCTGGTGCCTGTCACTGTCAGGGTGGCCCAAACTGCAACCAACTCCACCAGCCTTTCCTGTGCACCCTTCAGTGAACCAGGGCAGCTTGCACCAGTTGGGAACAAGCTCCCATGTCAGACTGTTCCATTTCACATGCCTACCTTTAAACTGGGGAGAGATAGAGGTCTTTAAAATGCTACTCCTTGGTCACTAAGAAATGCAGAGGAGCTGAAACATCAACAACAGATGTCAGGTTCAACAGCTCAGGACTAAGTCACCAGTGAAGATAAACTCCCAGTCTTTTGCTTCTTGCAGTTTAATAATAGGATTTTCCACCTTTCAGCTTTATGTGGCACTTTTCTTCCCCATACTAACATAGCTTAAATACTCCAAAACACCAAGGCCTTGTAAAAAAGACTCGTAAGAGATATGAGATTTCACATTCCACAGTACACAGAAGTGGACTCTATTACTAAGAAACTTTACTGTTATAGATGAAGGAGAATGAAAAACAACCTGCATAGGACAGCAACATCTACTGATATTGTTCCATGCGTAGTACTCAAGTACATGGCAGTTTTCTCAGAACTGGTTGTCACTCCACTCCTTTTAATCAACATAAATTTAGTCAGCACCATCAATGATATCACACCTCTCTGATGGCTGTCTTGGAAAAACTTGCCATTGGTCTGTGGTTTTAGTTCTACCTCATACTGAAAAAAGTCACTTAAATCCATGAACCTGTATTTATGCAGGCCCTCAACATTTCAGGAGTTGCAGAACTACAGTCACAGGAAGTAACCTCTTTGATGTCAAATGTCATAATTCCTTCAGGGTTTAGTATTGAAGAAGTAAGGAAATAAGTTAGCTCCTGAGTAAAGCGGGGTGAGGGGGCAGGGGGGTTGGAAAGGGAAAGGGAAGGGGAAAAGGGAAAAGGGAAGAGGGAATAGGGAAGAGGGGAAAGAGGGAAAGGGGAAAGGGGATGGTAAGGCAAGGCAAGTCAAGGCAAGGCAAGGCAAGGCAAAAAATTCTGCAAGGAGAGAAAAAAAGGTAACTGAAAGTTTGTAAGAGGGGAAAAAAAATAGGATAAGAAATATGTGAATAACATGAATATCTGTTGAGAGAAGCAAGAAAAGAGTTTATCAATTAGCAAGATTGTAACCTGGGGACTGACAGGAGTTGGAGAGGCTCCTAAGAATGAAAAAAAAATTTAAGCCCCTAAAACTGAAAAATGTAATAAAGGTCCTTGAAGTGTTTGGAAATTTTGGCTTTGAGAGGAAATTGTATGTCCAGGATTCAGACACCCTGACATCTGTCACTGTAGGCAAAGTCATCAAAACTCACTGTTTTTGTTAAAACCCACAAAATCATCAGTATAAGGTGTGAGTGACAGACTTAGTGTAGACTCTAATGTCTGAGAATAAACCACTTTTCTTCATCTTTTTTTTATTTGGCATAACTACTGACTTTCCCTTAGAGAAATGACATGAAAGGTATCATGATACCACAACAACACTACATGACACAAGAGTACTGTGTTAGATTTAGAAAGAAAACCACAGAACTGATGGGTTAGCCAACATTCAAGTAACAGCTCTACAGCACCACAAAATCTACAAGGGATCCTATGGCTAAAAATTGTTTGTAGTGAAAGGGGGAAATCAACAGTTCTTGCTGAAAAAAAAAAAAAACACGTGGAAGACA
>VXBX01005865.1:53489-66779 GCA_013400415.1 Scytalopus superciliaris
GTGGTTGTGTGCTCGGGGGGGGGGGGGGGAGGAGGTCCATCTATGCCAGATATAAATAAAATAAAATAATAAAAACTGCAGAGATTTATTAGAGAGTGCTATCTAGGACTTTTTTGTTAAAATTGTTCAGAAGAGAAGACAGAAATACTTTGGATGTAGTGGAAAAAAAAATCTAGCTCATCTGTCCCTACAGAAGTGACCCCAGACATTCGAAACAATCAGTCATCTGAAAAATGTTTGTCAAGAGTTTTCTGGCAATCGAAAGGAGAACATTGTTATGGGACCCACCAACACAGAGCATATGCCAAGAGCCATGTAAAGTAGGACTTGGTACACGAACAGATACAAACTTGTTCAAGCTCTTTGGGACTTTTAAGATAAAAAAAATCTGCTCAGAAATTTAGGGTCACTTTCAATAAGTGAAGGTGCATTAGACATCTTTTAGCAAAGTCGGACCTGTGAGGCTGAAATAGAAGGAGCTGTTCAGTCCTTTGAGGGCAGAGAGACTTCAGTAAATGAGATGGACAATCACTAACTGTGTGAAGTTTAACAAAAGCAAGTGCTGGAGTCTGCACCTGGGACAGGGCAACTGTGGATACTCATACAGACCGGGCAATGAGAGACCAGGGAACAGACCCACAGAAAGGGCCCTGAGGGTCGCAGTGGATGGCAAATTGACTCTGAGCCAGCAGTGATCTGGCAGCCAGGAGGGCCAACCCTGTCCTGGGGGGCATCAGGCACAGCATCGCCAGCCAGGCCAGGGAGGGGATTGTCCCGCTCTGCTCTGCACTGGGGTGGCCTCACCTGGGATATTGTGGGCAGCTTTGGGTACCATAATGTAAGAAAGATATTAAGCTGTTAGAGAGTGTCCAAAGGAGGGCAAAGAAAATGGTGAAGGGCCTTGAGGGGAAGCCATATGAGGAGTGACTGAGGGCACTTGATATGTTCTGGAGAAGATGGGGGAAGACCTCATTGCAGTTAAAACTTCCTCATACAGGGAAGTGGAGGGCAGACACTGATTTCTTTGCTCTGGTGACCAGTGACAGGATTCGAGGTAACAGCAAGAAGCTGTGTCAGGGGATGTTTAGGTTGGATACCAGGAAAAAGTTCTTCACCCAGAGGGTGGTTGGACACTGGAACAGGATCCCCCAAGGACATGGTCACAGCACCAAGCCAGACAGAGTTCAAGTGTTTGAACGATACTCAAGCACATGGTTTGATTCTTGGGGATGGTCCTATTCAGGACCAGGACATGGGCTTTGATCCTTCTGGGTCCCTCCCAACTCAGAATATAATTCTTTGATTCTATTAATTCCTATCTTTGGAGGTAAAAACTCAGCAGAACAATTATAACTTAGAATGGCAGGTGGTAGTGAGATGTTACAATAATTTCTTGCTCTGTGAAGTAACCATCTGTTCCCAAAATTAGATTCTTCTTAAAGCAGTGACAGAAAAATCATAGATTTATTGGCAGTAATGTGCAACTCCCTGTTATAATACGCAATAATTTTTGAAGTTAGAGTTTTTCTGCTAAAGTTATGTTTTTTTTATTTTTATCTTTCACCACTGACAATGAAAATAAGCACTCAGAACAATACAAGTCTGATCTTTCTGAATGGCAGGCCAAACAAGCTATAAAACATCTTCTAAACATCTGCTCTGCTAGCACTGAGTCTATGCTAAATCATACCCTCCTTTCTCTGTGGTCAAGTTGTGATTATTATTTAGGAAAGGGCTGCCTGGAAGCAGAATAATAAGGAAAACAGATTTGCAGAACACATTAGGTGCTTGATTGTATAATCTGCTTCCCACTTAATGTCTACTCCTGCCAATTTAAAGTACATCTTCAGTGCCATCACACTGCACTGGCTTCACATGCCAAGCAGATTTTATGCTACCTGCAGGGGCTACATTATTTTTTCCTCATAAAGTAAGTAGAAAAGGCACTGAACTCCTTCATCCAGCACCAGAATATATGTAATACCAATTATGTGACAGAGACCAAACTAATTTTTAACAGCTCTAAGAAATTTGACTTGCCTTCATGAAATGCAGACTTCTTAGGACCTCAAAGCTGTACTTACTCAGTTCTAAACACAGCTAAATTATACTTCAAGGAAGTGATTCATTATAGTCATTTTTATTCAGAGACTCATTACTTCTGGTATCTGAGTAACTTTCTTGTTGATAAATTGACACAGTTTTCACTTTTTTTACCCACTTTGCTTCTTATCTTTAAAGATCAGCAACAACTAATCATAGCAACTATGGATTTTGTACGCACATCATTTCCTATTAAAGGAAATGCAGTGTATTACACGTGAGTCACTACAAAATGAAAAGTTTTCATTATCTGTTCTTTTGAATAAAATTGATATTCATGGTACCGTGCTGCTGCAAATTACCATCAAACCATCAATTACAGTGTTGACTAATAGTTGGGTTTTTTATAACTTTGCCCCTCAACAGGAAAGCAAGCAGATTTATAACCAAAATTTGCTTTTTATCTATACACTGATACTCAGTGTTCCTCATCAGGACTCACACAGCATTTTGTAGATCCCAAGTATGCCCTTTAGGTCAAACACATGATGCTTGTTTCATAATGGGCACGTTGATCAATGATGTCTGACCACTGTGGCACCCACTGTGCCCTGGCAGCCAGGAGGGCCAACCCTGTCCTGGGGGGCATCAGGCACAGCATCGCCAGCTGGGTGACGGAGGGGATTGTCCCACTCTGCTCTGCTCTGGGGCGGCCTCACCTTGGGTATTGTGGGCAGTTTGGGGCAGTGCAATACAAAACAGATATAAGGCTGCTAGAGAGTGTTCAAAGGAGGGCCAATAGGATGGTGAAGGGCCTACAGAGGAAGGCATCTGAGAAGTGGCTGATTGCTGACAGTCCCCTCAAATCTGGAAGAGAAACATCTTCTGAATTTTAAGCTCACAGGCACAGCACCCCAGCCTCCCTCCTTCTCTGTGATCCTATTCCCAGCTCTGCCTTGCTCGGGCTCCCGGGGCCCCAAGGGAGAGGACCACAGCATTACAGACTCCTGCTCCTCACTGCTCCTGGGAGTCTGATCAAACTGTTGTCAAGTGAGGATGGACTTGGCTCTTCTCCTTCCTGAGATGTCCAAGTTGAGCCTTCTCCTGGCCTGGTATGCTTTCCACTGCTGGTGGGAAAGTGTTAAGGGGAGGGCAGCAGAAGCTGCTCTATCATTCTGTCTGGCCATCAGGGCCCACTGGCCACTGCACACACCTTGGGCACAGGCAGGCACTGGCAGGTGTTTAAATAAAACATTACATAAAGCTGTTATTAAAAAAATCTGAGGCAATAGTAGAGGGGATGACTGAGTACTTACCACAGAACAAACACAAAAAATACAGAATCACAATGGCAGACAGTAAAAAATCATAAGAATTTGTCTGAAGAACAACTACTCTGTCTTTGCAAAACTCCACTTTAATGACAGATACCAGCAGATACCTACAACATGGTAAAACTGGATGAACTCAGACACAAAAACTGGGTGGTGATGACTCCTTCTGGCAGCTTGTTCAGATGTCAGAGCTGATCAGAGTTTCAGCTGATCATACCTGGCTGCCTCAGATCAAAACTCCTTCTAGTAGTGTGAAGTCACATGAGGTGCCTGGCCCAGCAACAGCTGGAGAATTGCAGCTCCCCAGTATGTAGCTGCCACCTACTGCAAACCAGGCACCTCCTGATATCAGAAGTAGCTGCATGTGGATTCCATAGATCCCAAACAGCCCTTCAGTATGGAGCTTGGTGTGCAGGCAATACAATTTAAGCCTAGACTGCCTGGGAAGTCTTCAGAAGCTTTTGAATTAGGAGGTCTGTATTTACAAGATATTCATCAGAAATTTTGTAGGCCCAAGCAGGTAACACAACAAAGGGATTCAAAGTACTTTGTTGTAGTTTCTGTAAGAATACTACAAGACATGACAAAATTAACATCTCTAAGTAGCTCTTGGTTTCAATTCCCCTCAAATTTAGGTGCTGTAGTAAACTAAGCATTAAACTTAAACCTCTTGGAGGAGGTCCAAACACAGAGCCAAGTTACTGGTTTCTCTCAAAAATATTTTGGTTTGGAAATCTGGTCTTTTTGCAAGGCAAATGAAAGTGATAACATATGCTTCTTACTCTGCTATAATTTGATTTGAGTTACAGTAAACACTCCTTCAGTCCCGCTAGATATAACAATTAATTGGAAGCCAAAATGAAGTGTCCCAAATGAAGTGATAACCAAATGGGGTCTCTGACTGTTTAATCAGTCAAGCTGCAGCCTCACCTTTGGGAATGTGTAGGCAGTTTCTTATTGTACAAAAGATCTTTTATCTTCATGCTGCTGCAAGCTCCCCGGTTGAGTTGAAGCTTTAGGAAGAAGCAGCATTCCTAGCATTACTGGTAAAAACCCCCTCCTGTTAAAGTACATTTGGGTTCCTTTAAGTAGAGGAGATGATAAAAATTAGAAAAGACCTGCTTAGAGGCAAGAAGAGTTGGATCCTCAAAATAAGAGGCAGAAAAGAAGTAAATCTGGAAAGCTTTACAAAGCCATCCCTGCATAATAAGGTCCATTCTTAATGCAGCTGACACCCACATTTATCACCTCATTACATCAAAATGTAGCTATATTTGGAAGGAGATTGTTTTTGGCTGATCCATTCGTCACTACAGCAGTATCAGCCCTACCTGTCCGAATATGATATTTTTAATGTTAGAAATAGATTCTTCACAAAACATGGAAATTGCTGTGTGTGCTATCATAATTTGGTTGGATTGAACACAGATAAGGGGGATTACAAAAATAAGCAAGCTGCTCACTCTCAGCCCATCTGAGCTATCAATCTCTAGAGGAAGTGGATGGTACAATTTTCTGGGGAGCTGAGGATTCAGTGGGAATGCTGTTTAGATGATCTAATCTAAAATGAAGAATGAGCTAGACTGAATCCTGGGGGAATTGTCCCAGTGGTTGTGACTTGTTCTTGTGCAAAACCAGCTTAATTGAGGAACAGGATCCATCAGAGTTTGTTCCCATCTCTTGACTGTTTTGGACAATTGTTCTTACTGTCTTAATAAGGAGCAGGAGGGGAAAGTTCTGACAACTGTGTATTTGCATACTTTACTGAGGACACATCAAAGTCAAGCAGACTTTGGAGCCTGAATTGCTTCAAATGCAAAAGGAAAATCAATTGGTAAAGGCCAAGCTGGATCATCTTAACCAACAGGTGCATTTATGTTACTACACAGATGCAGGAGACCCACCATTGAAAAGCCCTCAGTTCTGCCATTGACTTTAAAACAACTGTCACAAAAACTGGAGCAAGACTTAACTCTGAATAATAGGATTGCACAAATAGATCCCACATATGTTCATGTTTCTTGTAGAATTGATTAATTGCCATGCATAATTAGTTATTGATTACTAGTGGGTTAACTACTAATTCCCATACAACTTACTATTACTACTAATTGCTGCTATTTTTTATATTGGGATATGGTTTATTTGATGTTTTCTAATTTACAGAGGTATAGTATTGTCTGCTATAAGCTTGCTAAACTCAAAACTGGAGTAAAACTAAATGGGTTCAAATGCCAGTGAGCTGTGTGCTCACTGCTGTCCTCAGCTCCTCAGAAACATTCTGTCTGGAGAGGACCTCAGCAGATCATCTGGGTGCCTGCTCCATAGTTGCCCCAAGTTGCTCAGGGCCTTAGCCAGTGAAAAGTGGAGTTCCCAATGGATGGAAAGGCCATAACTTGGCTACTCAGCATTATATGGTCCCTTCAACTGTTTCCTAAGTCTAAAACACCGTCTCCATCACAAGGGAATTGGAGGAGCAGTGAATAAGGTAGGCACCCTGTCCAACACCATGAATCTCACTAGAAAGCTGTCATTGTGTCATCAGTGTAATATCACAGAGTCTGAAAGAAGGTGCATAGCAATGGTGTGTGTCCTCAGGAGAGGCATTTTGCCCAGCTTCAGTGCAAAGGAAGAGGCAGCGGGCCAGAGGAGTTGGACAGGGTTCTGCTACAAACTTAAAAACCATTTCAGTGGCATCTCAACACTGACTCAGATGCAGGATGGGAACTGAATGCAAACAGCGATACCATCACACCGTGTGCTGAGCAGATGATGTGGGAAGGGATTTCCAATCTGTAGTGACCATTGGAATAATAATGCAGCTAGGAGGTGTGCTCTGAGCCAAGACTTCTCATGATCAGTCTCATTAAAAGATCTGCATAACTGGAGTCATGTGCTGTGTCAGTGCCCTCTGGCTGATGAGCAGAAACAGTGCCTGGGAACTACAGTTCAAGCCTCCCTGAAGCAGGCATCCAAAATGGACCAGATGACTAGCACTAAAGACCTGTTTGTTTGGCTCTGCTGACCAGGGGACCCGGGACTGCCACCTGAGTTGCAGTCTTCCCAGTACCTCCATGTGCTCTGGACATAATACTTGATTAAGCCACAGAGATGTTTCAGGCAGCAGTTGACAAACATGTTTCTGCACAGCCATGATACAAATATTTATATGTAATGTCTGTACAAACAGTCACTTTCACCACTTCAGCGAAAAAGATTCCAGATTGAAATTTTTTGGAAAATAATGTCTGGGTCAAACCCTACAAATGAGTATTGAAATCTTTGAAAAAGGGAGAGGAAGTGCTGCCCAACCTGTGACTGGTATATCATCTACAGGAATGGAGGGTTAATACAGTTTTCTGAGAAGAGAAACTTAAAGAAAGGGCATTGCTCATATGTAGAACAAGAGAACTTGCGTAAATTCAAAACGATGTTCTATTTTTGCTGCTGTTAATTAAATGTTATCTTGTGTGCTTCATGCTTACAAATCACTTCAGCTATTGTCAGATCTCAAGTAGCTTCCCTTCAATTCTCCTTCTTCAATGAAACAAATTTGAAAGTCTCTTTCAGCGGTTTGCTTTTAATTGAAAAGCACTCCCAAATGCAAGATTGAACAATATGGACACTGATGTGCATTGATATTGATAGAGCATTATTTGTCAAGCCTGTGTTCAGAAGAGAACATCTGACTGGAATCTGTATCATGGTTTATTTTCACCCCTTGGCTCTTTCCCCTGAGATCAGAAGAGCCTCAGGAGCAGTGCAGTGTTAAGGTAGGTGAGGACCAGGACTCTGCCAGGGAGCACAGAGACCCCAAACCACCCAAGATGAGATGCTGGGAGCCTACACAAACACACCAGCAAATGAATTCAGAAGGTAAGTTGTGTTCATTTCATCATCATCCCCTCGTGATGGTGGAGGGAGGGAAGAGGGAGAACCTAAAGCTGTTTACTGTGGGGATTGCTTTGTGCACACAGTGTTTCAGAATGTAGCTAGAGTGTAGATAACAACACCTGGTGTTTATCCAAGCTATGCAGCTACTGGCTGGGAAAAAAACAAGAAGGCCAAGGGAACCGTGATAAGCTCAGGATGAGAAAACAGAAATAATGGGAGAGGCAATTAGCAGTAACAAAACACAGTGAGTTAACTGTTAACCAATTATGATCTGAATAAGGGCGGATGGACTGTGGCTCCAGCCAATTGCTTTGCATATAGAAACATGTGTATGGTAGTAAAAAAGGTATATATATCGGTAGAAGTTTCGAATAAAGTTGGATTTGAATATGCATCACATTGATGTGTGAAGTTCATTCCCGCTTGTGAGGTTAAGCCCTGGCAGTTTACTTCTCTTCTAAAAATAAAATCAGCCAGGAAAAGAGGAGGTTTAGTCTGCTAGTGACTGAGCATGAAGTCACATCACTCGTGTCCTCCTCTTCCTCTTTTGGCTTCTCCAGTGTGACTGGCCCTCCTCTGTGCCACTCAGCTGGCGAACCTGTCCCGTCAATCCCTGCCAAGCCACGGAGACAGTTCACTTTAACAAAGGACTCAGTGAGTCACTGCAAGTCAGGACCAGGCACAAGTAGCTGAGGCTGTGAAAGGGTGGAAATGTAATGCCCTTTTAGGCAGTGACAAGTTGCTGGAACAGCCTGAGTCCTTCCCAATTTATTGGGAAGAACAAGCAAAAACAGCTAATTAAAGATCTGATAGTGCTTTGGATCACACCTTTGCTTTGCAGGGAAAAACCATGTGAGAGAGGGTTGTAAATGGAATATGGAGATGATTTGCCTTTGCAACCTTCAGAGCACTCTGGGCCCTAGCCATCCATTTTGTTTTCTTTGATATTAATACCTAGGAAAAAACCTCAGAATCAACATCCCTCTCATTCTCTATTTATGTGCCCTTCTCAGGAGAGCTTGGGAAATGAGGATCAGTTTGAACCCGCAAGCTGCAGATACTATAAGGCAAGTGGCTCCCCTGAGAAATGGCATAGTAAACTCTGTCCTGATGTTGCACACCTTTAACAAGAGCTATCAATTGGCACGGTCTTAGCCAAGCATTGGAAATAACGTCTCTTTTCCTAGATAATGCTGTTTCTAGGTTAATAGCACTCTTGAACAGACTATCTGGCATTTTTAAAGAAATGCACAATAATGATTTTTCTTTAGGATTTTTTTTGGTTGGTTGGTTGGTTGTTTTGGTTCTGGGTTTTTTGCAGGATTGACATGGAGCATTTTTAACCCCAATAATATATTGCTCAGTGATAATTCTCGTTACACTGATAGCTAAAAAGTCCGTTGGCCAGATTTAATTAGAAATTCTAGCAGTACTTGTCTTCTCTGAACTGTTCTGGCACACAAAGGACTCCCTGCTCATGAGGGCCTGCCTTGTCTATAGTGACCACTGTCATGGGAGTAGAAATGCTTGGGTCCTCATGGGTGCACTCAGAAGCCAGTGAAACCTTCCTCTGTCTGACTCAGCTGCTATTACTCACTCCTCTCTGTTAAGGGATTAGTTCCACCTTTGGTTTACCACAGAGTTTTCCCACTGCTACTTACATAAACCAATTTTTATCCCACTGGTATTTGTGTTTTCAACATTGTCTGTTAAATATTGAAAAATAAATTGGTGTTTAATAAGGATCTTGCCAAGGGTCCAAAATCTCCCACCCTTCTTCCCTCCATGCTGACTTAAAGAGAATCATCCCAGGAATATATAATGAGATCATCTTTTAGCTGTAATGGTATTGGATTTTGCAGTCCATTTATTTTGGCTGATACTTGAATAAAATGGAAGAAGATAGTACTTTAAGATGTATGTAGGAACCAGAGTCTAATGGTACAGGACTTTAACAGCAAAGATGCTTCAGGTAGATAATATAGAATTATTCTAAATCAAAGTCTGAGCTTGCAACCCCCAAATAAGGTAATTGCAAGATGGGAAAATCTATGGGCCAAACTGTATGCTAAAATACAGCTATGTTTCAGTAGGCAAAACACAGAGAAGTAATTTCCCATTTTTTGGCATTTCAGTTAAGTGCATGAAGCAGGAGGGTATGTGAATAGAATAGCATAGATTTGTTATCCTGGGTGCTGACTAGGATTTTACTAAAAGTATCATCTCATAAGAGGGTGCCAGGGACCAAACAGGTCAGTTCTGGACCAGATCTCTTCAGCACAAACCTGGGCATGTTTCAGGGAGCAGTTTCTTCCAAAGACCCATCCCCTCGGGCAGCATGGACCAGCCTGCATGTGACAAGCTTACTCTGCCAAAAATCAGGCTCCAGCAGGATTTGTACCCCCAGACATTTCTCAGGCACAAGGGACACAGGGCTGTAAAACATGTTATGGTTGCAGGTCAAACTAACATTTCCAGTAGTAAAACAGAAAGCAAACATGTGGCTGAAAGACCTCATGCAGCTGAGGTCAATAAGAAGTACTATCTCTATGCTGTCCCACCTCTGCTGTTTCCTGATATCACATGCTGAGACAAGTATGTAAAATATGGTGGGGGCTATCTGGTACGCTCTGGAGAAGTCATTGAGCCTCAAAATCTTGAGACCCAGGTGGCCTTGGGGTTCCAGGACTGGAGTGGTTTCACTGACCATACAAAAACCCCAGTAACTAGCCACTGTGGTCAGCAAGATGTTGTCAGCTTCTGTAGAAACAGCTGTGTCCTCAAGAGGTTGAACTGAGTGTCCCCTCTCATCTCAGATATTTTGTCATTATCATGTTAGTTGGTTTTCTTCTTCTTCTAAGCATGCATTACTCTCTATCTTTTGCTAATGAACTTGGAGACTGTGACCCAAAAACCTGTAGTAAGATGGGTGACCTTAAAAGCTCCATATGACCTCATGAGACCACAGAAAGTCTAACAGGTTTAAGTGTTTTACACCTGAATTTTGCTTGCAATGAAACTGAGAATAACAGACGCATCACCAGAAATAGAGCTGGGGTTTCTGGCTTTGCTGTTGTTTCCTCTCATGCTCTGCATTTTTGTCTTGTTTCAGACTTCACAGTCAAAAGGATACATCAGCTGCCTCCCTCACCTGGTCTCTATATATCTCCACTCCTTGCTATATCTCTCAACTGATGAAAAAGTATTAATGTTGATTAAATGACACCAAATCTTGAGATTTCAGAAGCCTTTTACGGCATTGACAGAATAGGCAATGGGAATGTGAAGTGTTTCGTGTGTTTCATAAGAAAGCTGTTCATTAACAGCAATTGTTTTCAAATTACAAAGCTGGTAAAGGTCTCTACTCAAGCCCCTAAATCTTACTTAACTTTCAAAGGAGGAGATTGTGTCAGGCTCATTTATCTTACTGAAAGATTTGATTATGCCTCGTCCATTACATGGCAAAGACCAGGACTGGGATACAAGAACAGAAAGAGCCGAGAGCAATATCAACATTTTGAGATCCTGAATGCAATTACTACTACTCTTTTATGATTAAAACTAGGACTAAAGTGGGTTTTTACTAGCTGTGAATGTGTTTTTACTTTAATGAACAAGAAATTCTCAGGCTAGTACCTGAACACTGGGTTTTTTCTGACTGCTTGTGAGTCATGGAAATAACTGTTGTTTATTTTCTTGATTGGGGTGAATGAGCTCTAAGCCTGTACAAGGAGAAGGATAAACAATTAAGAACATTTAAAACTCATATTTACTCCTAAACACTCCTCAGTGAGTTTCTTAACAAATGTGTTTGAAAGGCACATTCATGACATTTAGATCTTTAAAACAAATAAATACTTTTTGTGCTTGGGAGAGAGAGGGGGGCTGGTATTCAGTTCATCTGAACTGTTACTTCAAATTGCTTAAAACATGTCATGTTCAGTTAGGTCTAATTTCTTCCAGTTTAAAATACTTTACTTCTGAATTGGCTGTTCATGATATTTCAGTGCCTATTTATTGTATTAATTATTTGAGTTGGAGGTGAAGTTAAAAAGTCAACACAATTCAGGTCTCTAATAAAACATTTTCAATTAGATAATAGTATAGCATCACTGTAGTTAAAAGTCTCATTTAAAGACACTGAGTCACTAATAAAGTAACAAAAATCACCATTATAATAGTTCTAGAGCAGACATAGAAAAGGAAACAAATCTTGAATATGCCATATTCCTGTAAAAGGAAATGTTATCCATGACCTTGTCATTATTGATGATAAAAGAGCTGTTTTATCCTCTTTCTGACCAACACCTTATCTTCCTGGTTGCAAACCAAACTTTGTATGTGGCAGGAAGCCATTGGTGATGGAGAGAAGCTCACTCTTCTGTGTCAGAAATGTGCTTCCGCAGGTAAGGCAACTTCTGAGACATGCTACCTCCTGCACATGAAACAAATTTTAATATTATTTACACTTGAAAGCTAAATAAAATTGGTTTTGTGAACAGTCAAGGCTTAAGAAATTAGGAATGATATTCACAGGCAGTAGTTGAAAGCTGAGAATCACTGCACTTCCCAGGTGCTCCCCAGCCTCACCAGGTCCATAGGAGTTTTCTGCCTACCCCTGGCAAGCAAGACAGGCCCCTGACTCCAGTCCCATCACAATCACCATGGTCCCCTGAGCAAACAGCTACTGCACCTGCCCCTGCATTCTACATGACTATGGATATAAATCCAAATCCCCTCCTGGGGAACACAGGCATACGCTGGGACTTCTGCAACTCTTGTCTCTGGTGACTGGTACGGCCACCTTTCTAAGCACCTACCTGGATGCATCACAGCAGCAGCATGTTAGAGAAAAACATTTGGAATCCATTTTTTCTGCTGAGGGAGTACTTGGCAGAGTTTATCCCCTGTGATGGGGTACTGGAGATGTCATCTGGTTAATTCCCATCACCCAGATGCACTTACACAGGTTTTTATGGGGTGACACTATACAGCAGAACATGAAAATGGGGCAGGGTAAAAGCAACCTTTTTTTTTTTTTTCCCTAGGTATTGCCAGAAGATGTTAGACAGACTCAAAGAAGAGCTCCACAGTGTTATGGTAAGATGTGGCTTCATGTAGAAAGTGGAAATGTTTTATGCTGGCATTGAAGAAGAGGTGTCATTGGAAGTTAAGACTCAACCAGAAAATCCTTCCAAAATTCAAATTAATCACTGAGCAGTAGGTATGACAAAGCCCTCAGATCCCAGCTGATGTCTTTGCATTCTCTGAAGAATCAAGAACAGATGAGGACTGAAATAACATCCTGCAAATATATAGGCCCGCTTCTCCAATGTTCTCTCTTGAATACACCCAAATGTTCATGAGTTCATAGTGTCTGGGGTTTTATACATCTGCCTCTTTTCTCAGGTGTTAAGACAAAAAAAACTAAATCAGAACAGTATTTACTGATATTCATGCATTATCAGTCATCAAGCTACCCTTGAAATCAGTCTATTCATTTTTAGTTCCCTAAAGAGCCAAACACAAATGAATGTGTACAGGCAGCACATGCAGCAGTGAACCTTTCCCCAGGAGAAATCATGGGAAGAGTTTTCATAAGATATGTGTAAGTCTCCCTTGAAAAGATCATTCAATCATTCAAAAGGAAAAATGCAAATTCCAAATAGCCATTATTCTCTTGGTGAACATTTTCTGAAGACTTTTATTATTAGGCAACTAAAGAAGAAAGAAACAAACATCCTCAGTTCCTTGAAAAAATACAGAGGAAAGGCCTTAAAAGTTGTGCTTTTGTCAAATAGATAGCCAAGGCTGTAATTTCACATAATTACATATATCACATCAGTTCTACAGCTGAAGACATAATTTACTTATCTCTTGCCTTGTGAAGCTTTTGGGTTTAACAACTTGTACCTTAAAATGAAAGATCATGTAAAAAGTATGAAACTTGGTCAGTCAGAATCCAAAGAAAAAGGTCTGGAACTCACATCTGGAATGCAGATTTTTTTCCCTACTTTTG
>VXBX01005866.1:0-71590 GCA_013400415.1 Scytalopus superciliaris
GGGCCGCGGCAGCGCCGGGCGCCAAATTCAAACCGGGGCCGGCCCGGGAGGAGCCGCCGCTGCCCCTCGGCCCTGCCCGCCCGGCAGCCGGTGAGTCGCCACCTCCGCTCGGGCCCCGCCGGCGCCCCTCGCAAGGCTAGGCAGCCCCTGGGGCGCCGCGCCGGGGCCGTAGGGCGGCCGGGAGAGGGAAGCGCTTAGGCCCGGCCCGGCCTTACCGGCACCCTCGCACCGGGCCTGGGCCCGCGGGGACTCTCCGGGGCCTGCGGTGGCGGCGCAGCTCGGGGCCTGGCTGGGAAGGGCGCTGCTGTGGGGAGGGCAGCCTGTGGGGGGCTGGCTAAAGGCTCCCCTCGGGCTCTGCCCCGCCGGGGTGTCTCCGGGGTGGGGGGACAGGCCGCGAAGGGACACGCGTGTGGCCGTGCGGAGCGTCCCCAGCTCGGCGGGCCGGCCGCGCCCTGCGCCGGGCATCGCCCCGGCCCGCCCTCCGCGGGCTCTCGCTCGCAGCTTGCGCCTTCACCTGCCGGCCCGGGCCCCACCAGCAGTGTAAAAGGCCTCCTCCTTTGTTTGCTGTTCCGCCTCCCGTCCCTTGTGTGTTCCTGTTCTGCCTGCTGGAAGGCGCAGGTTCCACCGAATCCCTGGTGGCATCACAAGCCGTGTTCTCGCTCCATCTGACCCGCGGTGCAGTATCTATGGATTTTATTTCCTCTGCCTCCTGGTTTATAGTCTAAATCACCCGTTGTCCAGAAGTTTGACATTTAAATTGTATGCTGCCCATTGATGAATCTATAGAAGGAACGACCAGAGCATTTATTTGACAGTTATTTGGCAGTACCTGACTTCTGTTGCGTTTATTGTGTGCCTTTGTAGTGTTTGGGATAATCTCTTCTTCACAAATCTTAAACCATCTGTAAATTCCCTTTTCACTCAGGTTGTGTAATCTGTTTATAGCAACCAGCTATAAGAATTAGGACTGCTATTTCTGTGTTCTACTTTCTCTCCAGTGCTGCTTGCTGGCTGAAGCAGGTGAAGTCACATTGTAGCTAAGTCTTTTCTGTAAAGCACATATACACATTTTCCTAATTATTATGTACTTTGTGATGCAAATTATCTACCCTGCAAATCTATCTCCTGCCCTGCTTGCACAAGGTGTGGGTAAAGGAGGTACAGCATGATTTTTCAGTAGCCTTGTCAGCCTTATTAAACACTTCCAATTTTATTTTCCTTTTGTGTTTTTGGCTTTGTATCAACTGCTGAGAATGTGTGCTCTGTGGGAGGCCTGTGATGATTTGCTGCACTCTTTATGCTGTATCTTTTGTTTTGCAGGATTTGTTCCTCTCCCTTTCAATGGAGAGTGACAGTATAGATCAATAATGAGGACCAGCCCTCGCAGGCCCTTAATTCTCAAAAGAAGGAAACTGACCCTCCCACAGAAGGATGAATCCAGCACTTCGACAAGAGAGGAGAACAGAGGTCAGGATGAAAAGACTCCGAAGCAGGAGCACAGCCAGGAGGACCAACACAACAGACAACCCAGAGACAAAAGGGACTGTGGCCTGCAGAAATTCCCAGCAGGAATAAAGATAATTGACCATCCTACCATGCCCAACACACAAGTGGTGGCCATCCCTGCAAATGCTGATATCCAGAGCATTATAGAGGCACTGACAGTAAAAGGAAAAGAATGTGGCAACAATGGACCCAACAAGTTCATTCTCATTAGCAGCGGGGGAACATCCCGTGCAGCAGGTCCAGCACCATCACAGCTTTCCCCTTTAGAGAAGAAAGCCACTGCAGCAATCAAGGCTGCAGATGGTCAAGAAAGGGAGAAGAATGTTACACAGACACCTGGTCTTGCAGGCAGAACAGCACTCTGGCATTCAGGAGTTGATTCTGCAGCTGGACAGGAACAGGAGAGCAACAGTATGTAGTTTTTTTTGGTTTTTTGTTTTTTTCTGTCCTAACAAACAAAGACATGTGAAGTGGGCCAGTGAGTGTAGTGCTTGGGTCTCGGTACGCAGTAATGAATAATATTTTGTTAATTACAAAATAGTCTATAGATTTGACTCTAACAATTTACATAGCTTTGCACATGTAGTGAAATCCAAAGGAGTGGAGTGTGTATATTCTTGGTGGAAGACATCTGAACTTCTGTCTTGGGTCTTGTGCTATGTCTTTCAGTTAGTCTGTCATCACCACCCTTGGCCTTTGCTTACTAAGTTCATCCTTTAGCTAAAGATATTCTTGAAGCATTAGACCAATACGGTCCTGTTTTGGTTGAAAGCAATAGTCTGGTTTGAGTTTTAAGGCTGCAGCTCTTTTCAGAAATTGGGCAACTCACATGAAATCAGGAATTCAAGATGAATTTCTTCCACAACATTAGCATTGCAATAAAATCTTTTAGAAGTGTGACTTCCTTTTAACTGTTGAGATGAAGGGTTAAGAGGGTTACTTGTAAGTAGGAAGAGCTATGATGAGAGAAAGGCTGTGGATGTAGTCTGCCTGGGCTTCAGTAAAGTCTTTGATACTGTGTCCAACAGCATATCTGGAGAAGTTGGCAGCTCATGGCTTGGACAGGTGCACTGTTCACTGGGTTAAAAACCGGCTGGATGGCTAGGCCCAGAGGGTGCTGGTGAATGGTGCTACATCCAGCTGGTGGCTGGTCACTCGTAGGGATCAGTGTTGGGGCCAGTCCTGCTTAATATCTGTATCAATGATCTGGATGACGGGATCAAGGTCACCCTCAGTAAGTTCACAGATGACACTAAGTTGGGCAGGAGTGTTGATCTGCTGGAGGGCAGGAAGGCTCTACAGAGACATCTGGTCAGGCTGGATCAATGGGGTGCTGCAGTGTGTCCAGAGAAGGGCAACAAAGCTGGTGAAGAGTCTAGTGAATAAGTCCTATTCAGACAGTTGAGGGAACTGGTGTTGTTCAGCCTGGAGAAGAGGAGGCTCAGGGGAGTCCTTATCACTCCCTACAACTACCTGAAGAAGTTGTAACTGGGTGGGAGTCAGCCTCTTCTCCCAGGCAACTCGTGACAGGACAAGAAGGGATAGCCTCAAGCTGTGCTGGGCGAGGTTCAGTTTGGACATCATGAAGAATTTCTTCCCTAAAAGGATAGTCAAGCATTGGAATGGGCTTCCCAGGGAAGTGGTAGAGTCACCATCCCTGGAGGTGTTCAAGAAATAACTGGATGCAGCACTTAGCACCATGGTCTAGTTGCCAGGGTGGTGTTTAATCAAAGGTGTGACTTGCTGATCTTGGAGGTCTTTTTTAACCTAAATGATTCTGTAATATTGGCTTGTTATCCCAATAGGCAGTGGTGAGACAATGAGCTCTGTATTGGACAATAGTCTCACTAACATCCAGTGGCTGGGGAAGATGAGATCTGATGGGCTAAATCCCTCTTCTGTGAAGCAAGACACGGAGAAAGAGAACCAGATGCCTCTGAAGGAAAGAATCAAGGTAAGTAGGAGAAGACAAGATCATGTGCTAAAATTTTTGATAAGGAAGTAATCCATGTGGATCAGAAGACTTGCAAGAACTAGGCATCACTATCTCAGTGTAACCTGTTTGGCCTTTATTGATTTGAACAGCAGAATCTGGAGGATCCAGGGCTTTCTTGTCAAATTTGTGAGCATTCATATATTTCTCCTCCTGTCTCTCAGAGTGAAGAAGAAGCTGTTGCCACTATTCCTACTGCTGCTGCCTCCTCGTCATGGCAGGATTCAGTGTCAGAACGACCTCCTTACTCCTACATGGCCATGATCCAGTTTGCCATCAACAGCACTGAGAAGAAGCGTATGACTCTGAAGGACATCTATACCTGGATTGAGGATCATTTCCCTTATTTTAAACATATAGCTAAGCCAGGTTGGAAGGTAACAAGCAGGCCCTCAAATTGCTGTGGGCCACAGGGTGATGTTATAAGCCTTCTGGATCAAAATGAAAAGTTGTTCCCCACCCTGCAGAGCAAGATGGAAATTCATTTAAATGTCCCACCCCAAATACCCTCTTGTTCCAAGTGTTCACTCTTACACTTCTTGTATCCCTTGTCTCATTCCACTTGGGCAAGATGACGGCATGTTTGATCCCTGGAGTAAGAATAGGGATATCATGAGTAAATAGAATAAGAGACTGATGACAAGGTTGTCTGTGTATGCTGTGAACATGAAGGCTGAGTGTTGTCTACACTCTGAAATGTAGTCCCTCTGCTAGGGCAGTCATGTTTGAAGTAGGCCTTGCTGTGCTGGTAACAAAATTACTCCTTTTCAACCTCCCCTCACTCCTTTCTCCCCAGAACTCCATTCGGCACAACCTGTCACTTCATGATATGTTTGTCCGTGAGACATCTGCTAATGGTAAAATCTCATTCTGGACTATTCACCCTGATGCAAATCGTTGCCTAACACTGGACCAGGTATTTAAGGTGAGTTGCCTCATGCAAAGAAAATAGGATAGATTATCCAGTTTCTAAATGCCACACTAGCCAGATGCTTATTTTAACTGTAAAGTTCAGCTGCTTTGACATGTCTTTTTGTATCAGTTATATTCAGTCATTTTTTTTGACAAATAGACAAGCTCTCCATTTGAAAGGAAAGGTGCTATGGCTGTGCTTTTGACCTGGAGCTTCTGTGGGATGTGTTCATTCTTCAGGTGCTGTATCAAATGTAATAGCCAGCTTGTTCAACTTCTTTCCATGGGCCTGATTTAAATTCCTAACAAGCCTTCCATTGAAGCAAACTAGGTGTTCCTATGCTGTTGGATAAGTCAGCCACAGGATGGAATTGTCCTATCCCAACTAGGTGTTTTAGGAAGTGCCATTTTGAGGGGGAAATAGAGCTTGTGAGTCTGGTATAGGTGTGTTTAGATTCTTGTATTTTCTGCTGGGAGGGCAGATTGACTTTTGTTCACTCAGATTGTACAAGTTTAAAATGTCCCATTTGTCCCCCTCATTGGCTGATAATGCAATTTTAATTTTTTTCCCTCTCAATGCCTTCTGCCACCAGCCGCTGGACTTGGGGTCACCAACATCGCCCGAGTGCTCTGAATCAGTAAGAATTACCCTCTGGGTTGGGGCTTGATCTTCCATTCTCTTCTTGCCAGTCACTGAAGGAAAGGACAGGAGGCTTGGGGAGGGGGACTGGGTCAGTGTGGCACCTAGTCATAGAGCTCCATGGACACCCTTTTTGGGGAAAGGGATGGAGCCAAAGCTGAACTGCCTTCAGATGATATGCTCTCTCTCTAGCTGGTAGAGCTCTGCAGCTTTGAGCAACTTGGAAGTCTATTGCTGAAGCAGGCTGCAATGGCCACCAATAGGCTTCAGAGAACCAACCCAGAGATTTCTGGCAAAATTATCATCTCCATGGCAGGAGTCCCAGTCGGTTCTGGGGCTCAGATCCAGGGAGAATAGGATTTCTCTGTGCTGCCTTTTCATTTTGGAACCCAGCTGCATTGTGACTTCAGAAGGATGTACCTGTTTGCTGGTGCTTTTGCATTAGCAGTTTTAACAGTGATGGATTTGCAAGCATTTGGTGAAACACTTTTCTGTCACAGCTACAACCCTGGCCTTCTTTCCATCTGCTCAGAATTCTGATTCTTCTGTTGGTTCTACTATTCCATTTGAACATCTACCTGGTCTATTATTTGTACAGAGATCCAATATACAATAAAGCCATCCTGCTCACTGCTCCTCAGGCACTGAGGACACCAAAACCAGGTCACTTCAAGCAGATCTGTCATGTCATCTCTTTTTTTCACATGGCCTTGAGTTGGCAACTGGCTTTGAGATGGCATGGCTGCAAAACAGCAAGTGGTAGAGACCTAGAGCTGGCATAAGTGCTGGGTGCTAACAGCTGCTCTCTCTTCATTAGCACAACCCAGACTTCTGGTTTCACACTTCTGAGTGAAGCAGAAGAATTAATGTGGATTCTTCTCTTTTAATCTCTTTCTTTTCTCCTTTTCCTCTTACTTGTTTCACAATTGCTGCAGCAGCAAAAGAGTCGTCTTCCAGATCCCCTGAAGAACATGGGAAGCAAAACTGAACCCCAGAATTCACGTAAGTATTTACATCAGCCTAGGCCAAAGAGAATCAATTCAATAAAGCTGGGGTACTCTCCCAGATTCCTCTAGGAATACAAATTGAATTTGTTATCCAGGTTTGTCAACTTTTATTGTCCCTACTGCCAGGTTTGAAATTGAAGACAGTATTGCTGTGTCTGAGAGAGGATGTGATGCAGAGGTGGTGAGGATTCAGTATTCAAATGCTGTGAGAGCTCCAACTTAAGTGCTAGGATCATTATGAAGGACTATTTTCTTGTTCATGAGACCTTCTGGCTTGGTATTTGTATCCTCAAAATTAGCAGAGAAGGCAGATGAGCCTATCTGATTGATTGTTTATTTTTAGGTGTTTAGGACTTTCAGTTAGATGCTGGCGTCTCAAGAGGTAGCAGTGGAGAACAAGAGTGAGTCCATTCTTTTCCCTTCCAGGCCGAAAGATGAAGCCTTTGCTTCCTCGTGTCAACTCCTACCTGGTTCCAATCCAGTTTCCTTTGAGTCAGCCTCTTGTCTTGCAGCCTTCTATGAAGGTTCCTCTATCCATGGCACAGGGAGCCTCCCTTAACAGCTCAGAGACTTTGCAGAGCAATAAGCGTGTGCGCATTGCTCCGAAGGTTGGTGGCTTGTTTTCCGAGGGGTTTCTGTGTGGCTTTCTTTCTGTTTCTAGTATTTATTTTTTTTATTATTATTTTTTGGTGGGATGGGTGGGTAAGGAGGATGAGTGTAGTTTTGGGTTTTTGTTTGTTTCTTGGGATTTTGGGGGGGATTTTTTGGGTTGGCTTTTGTTTTTTTCCTTGTATCTCTTACCTTCAATGGACCTGTTCATATGGTTCCTTTGTGCCTTCAGGTGCTCCAAAACTCCAAGTTTATACTGAGGAACTAACCAGTGATAATCCTTGCTACCCTTTACTGTCTCTAAGCTGACTATTCCCTGCTAGTTTGTTTGCAATAAGGATGTATCTATAATTCACTAAAGGAAGGGGCCTATGGATTGGTCAAGACAATTTTTCTCTACTGCTTGAATGCAAAGAAAGAACAATGAGAGAAATGTCTTTGTTCTGATCCTAAAACATTAATATTTTTGACAGCTCTAGCAACATGTAACATAAAGAATTTCTTCTGAAAGAGTATTTATTTCATGTAGTTTCTTCTCAGAGGTTTTCCATATCTGCTGTTTGCTAATTCTCTTTAGTTCCCAGTTATTCTGGGCTCAAGAAAAACAGCAATTAAACAGGTCTTTCTCCTGGCATCTCACTGACTACTCTTGTAGGCTTAGACATTGTAAAGCTTTAGCTTTTTCTGTCCAATCTAACCATAATCCTATTTTCCTTTATGTGCCTGCTGCTTTATGTTCTCTCCTGCTATGATTTTTCTTTCTCCTGTGTTCTTTTTCTTCTGATAACCCCATTTTTTTCATTTCCTTTTCCTTGGTTCCTGGAAAAGCTGCCCTTGGTCATTTTGTTTTTCACATACAAGAAGTGTAAGAAGAAATCAAAGTGGTTACATTTTTCCCAGAAGCATTTGGCTCTCTTTCTGCCTGTGCTCCTAAAAGATCATTATGGCAAAAGTGCTCTGAAGAGTATGACTTTGTCACTTAGTTAAAATCCTTCCCATGTGATCTGTAGGCTTCTTTCTATCAACTTTACCAAGATCAATCTCTATCTGTTGCTAGTTGCTGCTTTCTGAAGATCTTCCTCTTACCTCATCTGCTGACCCAAAGTTCCAACCTTTCTTTTCATCTTTCCACTATTATTTGGATTTTGGGTGGGTTAGATTCTTGCTTACTGACTGCATGTCACTTGTGTTTCTTTGTAGATGTCACTGTCTACAGAAGAGTCACCCTCTTTACCCACGGCTGCTATCAAGGAAGAGAGTCAGTGTGATGAAGGCTTATTTTCCTCAACCCATTCCCTAAAGGAGAACAGCTCCCAGCCTGGTGAGGAATTGGCTTCTTTCCCTGAGGATGTCTGTATAAAGGAGGAAGAAGGCTCTCAGCTGGGTGACTGGCTGTCCCCATTTGCCTCAACCATAACGGTAAAGGAAGAGCCAGGCTTGTTCCTCCCGGACTCATCCACAAAGGAGAGGAAACAATTCACCACACTGAAGTCCCCACCTAAGGCTGGTTCTGACTCATTAGTTATAAAGAGGCGGGAAAGGCGGGAAATGGGCAGATCCAGAAGGAAACAACACCTGGCACTTCCTTGCTCAGAAGAGCCTGTCCTTGTTCTGCCAGAAAGCAACAGCTTTGATCCTTTCCGGTTAGGGGCAGACCGCCCCTTCCCGCTGGAAAGCCGGCCTCTTGAAAATGCATCACAGCTCAGCTGCTCACAGGGAGAAGAGGGAGCCTTTAAAACACCAGTCAAGGAGATGTTCAGCAAATTGCCGGTTTCTTCCACTCCCAGTAAAGTCTCAGCCACTACTACCCCCTCACTAGAGGGCCTTGACACCTGGAAGTCTGTTTCCTTAGCCAAGGGAAGTCATGAGCTGGACTTCAGTCCAGTGAAAACCCTTCAGTTGCCATTCACACCCCTCCAGGACAACCAGGACTTGCTGGCTTTTAACAGCACACCCCTTAAAAACTCACTCTTTGATTCTCCTCAGGAATTGCTCAATACAGAATCCAGTGACATGGTTCATGCCCCCCTCACAAGCTCCCCAGCATTTGTTCGCGACCCTGCCAAGCAATCACCTGTTGAACTGGCAGCCTCTGGCTTTACTGAAAACCGGTCACTCATGGAGGGCCTTATCCTGGACACCATGAATGACAGCCTGAGCAAAATCCTTCTAGATATCAGCTTTCCTGGTCTAGAGGATGAAAATTTAGGTACAGACATTAGTTGGTCTCAACTAATACCTGAATTGAAGTAAACTGGCCTGAGGACTGAATTTGGCTTGCTCTGATGTTACAGAAAGCACTCTTCTGAGATCCATTAATGTAGTCTAAGACAACTGCTTTTGACTAATTCCCACACCCATGGGAACAGGGCGTTACTGACTCCTGCTAAGCTGGGAGACAGGCCCATCAGCTGCTATGAGCTTCCTTTATAAGATGCTAAAGACTTTGTGGGGAACAAGGTAGAACTTCTCTAACCTTGTGCTAGAGATAAGAATCCCTGGAGAGAGGTTATCAAGAGAAATCTAGGTAGGTTCTGAATGGCATTTGCTACTCAAGCTATCAGAGGAAAAAGAATGCTCGCCTCAGTGTGTTCTCAGGAAAGAGCATGGGAACCTCATCCTAGCTCTGCCCTAATTTTCCTTTACTTTGTTCCCCTAGTATCTTCTGTTTAGTTTTAATGGCTGTAAATACTGTACATTCCTTAAATTAGCCTTTAATTATAACAATAATTTTATTATTGTAGGGTTATGAGACTATTTGGACTGGTAAAGAATTGACCTAGAGTGTTGTCCATATGTTCCACACCTCCTGTATTCTACCCTAGATAAGAGCTCAAAATTCTTTCTTTTTTTTTTTTCTTTTTTCTTTTTTCTTTTTTTACCTTCTTTGACTTCAGAAACAGATTGGTCTAGATTGTTCTGAAGGTTGTTTGGGCAAAGATCTTAAAAATCCCCTATATGTGACCCAAGTCAAACTAAAACCAGGTTGTTATCTGGATTGCAGCATAAAACCTTGGTTTGGCTTCCTCTGCCCAGGCTGGAACAGAGAAGAGCTCAGATAAGTAATCTAGCTCTTCTGATTCCAGAGTCCTATTAGGTACCTAGAGAACTAGGTAGAGGCACTGATGCAGTAAGATGGACCTCTGTTGAATGGTTAAAGCTCTTCTCATTACAGCTATCAGTTGAAATTGTAAAAAAGACCCTATAAAGCAAATGCTGATATTTCCACTGAAAAGCGACCTCTGGAAACACAAGGTATGTATCGTTTGTTGCAACAGAACAACTCCCAGTTCTCTAATACTTATGTCAAAGGAGGAAATTGCCATGGAAAAGATCTGATGCTTCTGCTTACAAACAAATGGTGATTCCTGTATCTACATACTCAATAAAGCTTCTGTGGGAACACAGCTGACTATTATCTGTATCCCTCTTAGCAGTGTGCTTGGGTTGGGCCATGGCATGAGCAACCAGTTTTTGCATATCTCATGTGTATGTGTTTTGTGATCACTAAGTGACCATTAGGACATTTTCAGCATTCTTCAGGACATGTTGACCAAAGCACGTTAGATTTGGTTACTCAACCCCTCACTTTATATAATATGCTTTCTCCTGCCATTTGTGGGTAAATCCTGACTTTACAAGTCAGACCTTAGTCTAAAAACATCACAAACCATCAACAATAGACTAGTTTATCTATCTGGTAAATGCAAAACAAATCTCAATCTAAACTCTGTATTTCTGCCTTTCCCTATAGAGATAAAACCAGTTTTATGTGTGTGTGGTTTTCAGAACTGCAATTCTCTTGTGTGCTTGTTAAGAGGTTATTTGCCCTCAGAAGATGTTTCAAGAACATTGGTTAATGATGGTTATTTCATTTTTCCTGTGGTTATGAAGAAGAGGCCTGGTTTGTGGCATGCTTTCTACATCTTACACAGCTGTCAACACTCAGCTTTCTCAAGGCCTCCTCTCTCCCTTTGATCTCACTTCTCACTCCTGAGAGCATGTGAGCACACAACTGATGTCTGAGAGCCAGATAACTAAGGATCATGTCTCCAGCAAATAATGAAGTGTTGTTGTCCTTCATGTCAGTTCCAGGCTGGTGGTCCCCTGCTATCCCTGTCAGCTGAGATGCTTTGATAGCCACCTTCCATTATGTCTTGAACATAGTAGTGCCAAAGTTTAGTTTCCCCTCCTGTTAAGTATTCCAGCGAGAGCACTGCTAGAGGGTAGTTCTGTGAAAAAGGTGGGAGGACCAACACAAAAAATTCCATAAGCAATTCTACCTCCTGCTCACACGGCAGTTTTCCCAGTGTTTTAGCCTCAATTGGTGGAAAACCTAATCATAAAGTATTTATTTCTCTGTGTTTGCCTGATCTTTTGTCTGTATCCTTTCCTTAAGGAAAGGTAGTTATCACCTTCTCCTTCTGCAGGCTCAGTATTTGGATTATAGTGTAGAGGTGTGATCTTGTAAGACAGTGGATGCCTCTGTCCACTCTCTTTCAATAAGAGCAGAGCCATACTTTGTGTCTTCTCTTGAACCTGTTGCAGCTCAAGTGCAGGTAGGCACAGTTCTTCACACCCTTTGCACAGCACTCCCCAGGTCTTCTCCGCGTAATAAGCAGGAGCACTCAAGCCTGTCCTTGAGTTCTGATAACAGAGAAGGCTGTTTAACACCTTCTAGCCAGTAAAACAAACATGAATTTAAAATACATTTTTAAGAGACCTGGGACACAAATCCACAGGGAGCCAGCAAGTGCTGTGGATGCTCTGCTCCTCTGAAAATTCTGCTCTGTACCTGGCAGGAAGTGTGACATGTAAAGGGGAAGGTAATTCCCCTGCATTGGTTCAGTGGGGTTCCTCCTGCTATGTGCTGTCACGTGGAAAAGACTGAATGCTCCCTCACAGAAAGTGAGCAAGGATGACTGCCACCTTTTTGCTTTTGCAGCTTGGCTGGGGGAGGGAAAACTAGATCTCTTCCCCATATGGAAGAGAAGACATACTCTTTTACAATGCAGCAGTCATTTTGTGACAGTGTCAGGCCTTCATTTCTACCAGAGGGCAGAATATCTCTAAGGAAGGACGAAAATTTCTTTTTTAGTAAAATATCTGACTTCGTTAAAATGCACTGTGGACTCAGAGAGCAAAATGCCAGGCTTGAAAAATGTGAGCTGGTTCCTGAACAGAAATAGCCTCCCTCCCCCCTCCCCTTTTTCCAGCAGAGGTGAGCTACAACTGGATAAGATATTCAGGCCATAATAAAGCATTAGCTGCCTGAAATTAAAAAGAAAATGTCCTGCTTCACTAGTCATCTCAGACTGGTTTCTTGCTTTGAAACAAGCAGATTTTCAGAATGTAAAGGCCATGAATCTGAACTGCTGATGCAGGTCAAATGACACATTTGTCCTTGAGTTTCAGCTACAACTTTCCTTGGAAAAACAGTGATCATAAATACCTTGATACACAGTTTACAGGCAAAGCAGGCAAAATATTATGCAAAGCAGATTCTATTCTACACCTCAAGACCTGTGGGAAGTCATTATATAGAGCACACTGATGAAATGTTTGCATAGAAGATAAATTATCAGAATTATTTATCCTCATTTGATTCCATGTATTTTTTGTATGCACTCAATTTGAAAACAGAAACATTGATTTAGGAGTATTTATATGAGTCTTGGGGTCTAATCAGCCCTGAGTTATCAAGATGCATTTTCCACTTTAAGCTTCACTTTACAAAAGCTTCTGTTTTGGAGCAGTTACAATTTTGCCTGCTGTCATGGTAGTCTTAAAGTTTTGAACAATTAACAGTGTTTGTTATATTTAGCATCTAACTCAATCCCTCCAGGAGGGGAAGAAAGGTCAGGAATGCAGCAGAATTGAAACCATACAGCACATCGCTTGGAAGAACGTGTGGGATCACTGAAGATGCCTTCAGCAAATACAGTTTTCCAAGTATTTTCAAGTAATGATGTCAATGACAGAGAATGGTCTGATCTGGAGCTTCAATCTGTAGCTAACTTGTTCTTGACAGTCTGCACTCTGCAAGTATGCCCATGGGATTGGCATGCCACAGTGATAAGAGCTGTTTTGCCATTTCCTATGGCTGAATCTCAGTTTTTATTTGTTTGTTGTTTTTATTAAAATCTTGGAGTCAGAAGATCATGAGATAATAGCAGTTGTCACTCAAATCATGTCAAGGCCTAGCCATCAAGAATGTAGCAAACAGCTGGTCCACATAGAAATGCACCCTAAAGGCTAGGAAATCAAACAAAACCAGTATTTATAATGGAAAATAAAATTGCATTGTTAAAGCATAATTGTTACCTATCAAATCCTTGAGGTGATAACACATCCCTCTGTCTTCCTGTCACTGTAAGTGCATTGTGTACACGAAGCTGCTTCTGTGCTAGGAGTATTACTGTGATGGTGATTCCATCATAAAATCCTGAATTGTCTGAGCAGAAAATATCCATACTGAATTTCAGCCTCAGGTAGAGTTATTCTTTCTCTGCTGGGGAGAGAAGGGGCAGGGGACACAGGGAAGGCAGTTCAAGAAGCCTAATTGGTTCTATAAATGTGAGCAGAAGAATGTTTTGCTCAGATTAAAAAAACCTTTTATAGCAAACCTTTTTTTAAAAGGATCTAGGGCCTCCCTGCTTTGGAAGGATTTTGTCAGGGTGTCCTTCTCAGCTTTGATGTTTCCTTTCTTACAAGCTGATTGAAAATTTTCTAATTTTTGGCTGCTATAAACACTCTTTAAAAAATTTCTTTCGCATCCTTAGCCCAGCCATAGCTGGCAACTAAAATCTGAGAAGAGATTTACTCAGTACAGAGTGTGCTCCAGCACAGACTCGCTGGAGCGTATGGAGATTTCTCTCTGAACTTGCTCTTCACGACTGCTCGCAGCTGAGCACAGCAACATGAGCTCTCTTGTGTCCTGGGGGCTTCCGCTGGGCTTTTGGGAGTAGATGATGCAAAGAAAGACTGCGATGAGAAGATGTCTCAAAGAGTCAAAGAGAGAGGATTTAGAAGACAAACAATCATAAAATCATGGAATCGTCTAGGTTGGGAAAGCCCTTTAAGATCATCAAGCGCAACCATTAACCTGACACTGCTAAGTCCACCATTAAACCATCTCTCTAAGTGTCTGCAATCTATGCATTTTTCAAATACCTACACGGAGAGTGACTCAACCACTTCCCAAGGAAGTCTTTTTCCAATGCTTGATAACCCTTTCAGTGAAGAAATTTTTCCTAATGTCCATTTTAAACCTCACCTAGCACAACTTGAGGCTGTTTGAGAGAATGAAGAAAGAAGTTTGGATAACTACCACTATAGTTATAGATTCTATGGTCCTCAGGTTTAAGACTGGGGCAAAATTTTCAGGTACCACAGAACAAGCATTAAAGATGTGAAATATGAATTTCAGATCTTGGGTTTGATTGATTTACAAAGGGAGAGCCCAGTGCCTTGCACATACCAGCAAGGAGAAAACACAGTTTGGAAAAGGTGCCGATTCACTAAGCAGGACTGAGGTATTGTTCCTGAAGAACCATCCACAACTGCAGCATGACTAAAGATTTAGTCAGCAAGCACTGAAGCTTGAATAACTGCATCTCTAAATAAGAGTCTGCGTGAACAAGAGAACAAGAGGTGGGCTGCAACACCCTTTGGAGTGGCTGACTCCCCCTAGAACAGTGTGTTTGATAGCCCTGATACAGTAGAACTGTTTCAGTCACAATGCAGCGACCAAGGACATGCTACACATATAAATATACGTGGCTTCAACTGTGTATACCTACAAATACACCTGCTTAAGTGATTGTAGTTAATTTCAGCAAGTTATACTGCTGACTGATTGGGAATTTTACTGATCTCAGTTGCTTTAAGATACAAAACAAGCCATTTACAAACAAACATGGCAGGAAACATCTCAGTACACCTGGCAACTGCTGATAGGAAAGTTTTCCACAGTGTATGATGGTGGACTCTAAAAGTAAAACCTTTTCCCAAAGGAAATGAGACTGGAGGCAAAGACAGCCAAAAGAGATTCCCACCTTCCAAGTACTACATCTGGGCTTTGTTTTGAGCAAGACAAAATCTGCTCAGACTACACAGCTAGCTGGGTACAGGCAAAATGTGTATAGGTGGTTGTAATGTTTCTTTGCTGTTGTTGTTTTATATGAAAAGAAATAGGTTTTGACAGAATCCCATGGACAGCTACTCAAAGCCCCTTGCCAAGACTTTAGTAATAGGCCCCTACGTATACATACCAAATTAAGCTTTTCAAGGCAACTCTAACTGTGCTGGGTTTTACTGTTTGAGCATTCAGCTTTGAGGACATCCTCTGAAAGGAGGTTTAATGGTGTAAAATTTTCATTAGTATTATTTTTATGGCATTATGTAGGGACTTAAAAAAAATAATTGTCTGTGTTAATGACAAGTGCACTGTGAGCCTCAAGCTAAGTGGATAATGGAAATATTGTTCTCTCTACAGATCAGAAGTGAAAGGACTGTGAAATGAAAGCAACTACCTAGAGACACACACAGGAGCTGTCTATGAGACTGCACATTTCTAAGTATTGTGCTATTGGCCTTAGATACACAACTGTTCTTCATCTCAGAGTCTTGCATAATTTTATTGGTAAGCACATTACTACCAGAAAGTATTCTCTGCTCTAAACCTCTTCATGAGCACAGAGAAGCTCTAGCATGAGTGAGACAGCTGCCATTACTATGTGCATTAGCACTCCGAAATGGATATTCCTTCCCCTTGTGAAAACAAAGCCAAAGTCTCCTACTGTAAATCACGAAGCTGTGAAATGGAAGGGGGAATTTGATCAGCAACTGTTCTGTGGCAATGCCAACTATTCTAACCAAACAGAAAACGCCCCTTTTTAATGCAGTTTAACTCAGGCAAGGAAATCAATACAGACAGGATACAAGTAATTACATGCAATGTTTATACAGCATAGGGATTTCATATTGGACAACGTTGTTCTAAGTTTGCTATGGTGTAACCATAACTCTAGCCCAGATGGCAGATGACTACAGAGACTTTACCCTAAACTACCTAATTAAGGAAACTATTTTACTTTCTGGCTGACCTTACTGGCAGGACACACTTTGCTATCCAGCAACCGAGCTAAATGTTATATACGTCTGAGATGACATTTATCTCAAGGAAGCTTGCCAAACGTATTCAAATTCACCGATACAAATACTTGTAATTTATTACTTATTATTTCTAGAATAGGAAGACATTTTATTATACAAAGAGACAAACTGGGGGGAATTCAAAGCCAAAGAAGCTTTTCTTTTTATTCACAAAGAGTGAAGGAGAGAGAAAAGCATGCACAGTTTGCTTGAGTAAGGTTTGTCCTCTCATCACTCCTCTGCACCATCTGTGCATCCACAGACTGTGCGCAGGCTGTGACAATGAAAGAGAAAGAGCAGAAAGTCTCCTCATTGTGATCCTGCACTGGGCCACCACAAGGTATCTCCTGGCCTCGACACAGTTGCTACACCCAGGGGCACTTTTACACCCACTTGAAGCTTGCACTGCCAAACTGAGACAGTGCATTGGAAACTGATATAATGTAGAAACAATCTCTGGGCTGGTTACATTATGTGGGGGCTATTGCTGAGCTCTGTAACAGCCCAACTTGTACAAAAGAAACCTAAAGCTCTTTATCTACAATCCACCCTCGCGCCAGCACTGTGTCAGCTCTCAGTAGGACTAAATAATGGTTTCCAAACTGTTGAAAGGGAAATATTCAAAGCTGAAGGGAAATCTCTAAGAAAGAAACAACCATTATAAGTTGCGAAAGCAGCGTGAGAATATTATAGAGGGGAATGATTTTACCTATTCATTAAAAAAAACGTTAAAAATGAGTAAAAAGGTAAAGCTTCCCAGAAGTGAGACACAAGGAAAATCTCTGGTGAAAGAAGCTCAGCCTGTGAAATTTAAAGTCAAACCAACAAAAGCAGTCAACACAGCAGCTCCTCAAACAACTGGGGTATTCAGTAAAATAATGCTCTCACTTTCTTCAATCTGTGAGTTGCTGATCATGCAGCAAAGGAGTCCATTTCTCCCCTTCACTACTCCTGGTACTATTCATGAATTTCTTCCAACAAAGGAATAGCTGACTGAAATATTGATCCTCTCTTGCTTCTTGGCTGGGCAAACTGGCTACTGGGAAATCCTGCTTTTCAGTGTTTTTTCTTAGAAATATGGGCACCACTTCTTCAGTGTTTCTGACATGGAGGTAATCAGGATCACGGACCAACATCGATAAACATGGATACAGAGCTGTAGCTTTGCAGTTAGAAACTGGAACCTTTTGCCCCAGAGCTGTAACAGCTTGAGCTAGAAGGCCAAGCTTCTAGCTGGGGCAGGGCTTTTATCTTCTGTGAAGGCAGAGTGGTTCTTCTATTGTCTGAACAGCACTGTTACATATCTTGTAAGGATTTCTCCATGAAGGGTGCAGAACAGTGAGGCAGAATGGGTTATGGTTATTGTATGTGACTGGATTGACTGAATCAAGAAGGGGAAATAATTTTTCAGAGTTTATGGGACTGTGTATCAATATTTTCATCTAAAAAAGTTTTTATTTTTCTAACACAGACCCTCGGTGAGTCATCTACTATTTTCCAGGGCCTACAAAAGATGACAGGGAAAGGTACAACTGGCAAAAAAAAAAAAAAAATCCTTAAATTTGCTACACTGTGATCTGATTTTCCAGTAGAAAACTTCTAGGAGTGTCTATTCTGGAAAAAACAAACAAACAAACCAGAAAACACCTAACCTACTTAGTAAACTGGCTCTGTTTAAGAAGAACAGGATGGAAAAAGTAATAGCTGAATAGAAAAAACACAGTGACCTAGAACCTAGCATGCCTCAGAAGGGAGAAGATAGTGACTCTGAAAGGAGAAGACAGCTGATTTCACCTTCATGAAAATGCTGGCTTTTTTTTGCCAGACCTAGGAACATCACAGGATAGAAACAGTTAACCGACCTGCTCTTTAAAAGCAGAAGACATGAAGGATGGGAGAAAGCTTTAAAAAAGATTCAAAGATTTCTCCCCTCTGGATCAAAATGAGAGAAGTATCTTGTGAGTTAGGGACCAGGATTAACTGGTGAGATCCTAAAGCAGAACTACTCAAGCAATGGCTCCATCACAGATGCAAAGCAAACTGACTATGATTGGACTTTACCAAAGTGCTGTGCCAAATAAACTAAAGAAGGGTGGTGAGCTGCAAGGAGGGACTGGGACTGGCAAGTAGGAGTGTTCCCTCCTCTTCACGCCTACATGCACATCCAGGATGGGAGGTGATCTTGTCAGAAATTTTGTAGCTCTGCCCACAGGTTTCAAGGCAAAGTCTGTAGCTGATCCAAAATGTTCTGTTGTACTTTACAGTCTTAAGGTTTGTTCTGAGGTTTTGAGAAAATTGGCTCTGCCATTGCTACAGGCAGAAGCAGACCTGCCTTGTCATGGCTGGCCTGCTGAAACATTCAGTCAGCAGGAGGGGAAACACCTCTTGTCCTTCTTTGAGAGCAGGGGTACATGATTCAGTACTGGTTTGTGTGGTTTGTGAAAGGACTTGATAACAAGACTCAGTGAGGCCACAAGAGGTCAAAAGTGCATAAATCAGGAATCATAACAACTTAGAGGCAAGAAAACAAGACTGTGGGAACACAGCTTCCCTGGGAATATCCATTATTTAAATTATCTTCTTAATTTGACTTGCAGATAGACAAGAACAGTTGAAAACACCTCTGCTGAGCTCTTGGTGGGACTCTGCCTGCATTATGGTTTCAAAGTCTGGCTTTGAAGTGTAAAGCAGTTAGAATATGCTTCTACTCCCATTCCTGCAAAATCTAGTGCTGTGGAAATTTGGTGCTGTGGAAATCATACTACCTTGTGTAAAGCAGTTAGCTTGTTGGGAACAAAAAGGTTAATCTCTCCACACTAGAATTACTCTAAGAGGAACCAGCCTCCCTTTTCACATTTGGGAAGAAAAGATGCCAAGACAAATGCTTACACTGTAATGATCAGCAGGGAGTACAAGATACACACCATGGTTTCCTTTGCACTGAATACAACTTTCTGATAGTTTCTACAACCACTGGGAGGGTCTCGCAGTGTGCTGACAGGACTTACCTTTGTATCTTTGTATTGGATTTACTTCCTAATATTGCAAACTCACTGTTAATTTTTTTATATATAGAATCTAAAACATAAAGGTAATTGGTATCAGTAATATTAGAATGTTACATACTACCAAGCCAGAAAACAAAACAGAGAGAGCAATAGAAGTTCTTCTTTTGGGGTAACTTTCAGTCAGTTGCTGCTATTCCCTCTATGTTGCACATGAAAGTTGTTCCACCCCTTGCTGGCTTTGATGGAAAGGTAGTGCTGTCCTCAGCTTCACAGCTGAGTAAAATTTGTTTTCTTCCTCTGTACATGATGTCAGAACCTGTGCTCGATGGGGCAGCGTATTAACCAGTGAAAAGGAGTCAAAATAAAGCAGCTTCAGTTCAAGTAGAAATCTACTGTTTCAAGCAGGACAATATGGAAGCGAAAGTTGAAAAGGTGAGCTCTGCCATGTCCTCTCTCCCCTGAGAGGAGGGATGTCTGTGCTGGTCCAGACATCCCAGACTGCAAGCAGTGTCAGCACTCTCTCAGCATAAACAGGGGGTCAAGTCCACTGCTGTTGACAAGCCAGTGATTTTAGGCTTCTGCAACATCAGAGGGGATTGCTCGAGATTGAGAAGGATGAAAATGAGGGCAGAGTCAGGCCCAATACATTTGCCCTGGCTCGAAGCAGAAACCAGACCTTCAGCGTTCCGTTCAAACTACACAGAAAAAATCCTTCAGTGCAGCCTGTCCCCAAGGCATGGCACTCTGCAGAAAGGAGGCTGGGCATGCCTGCCAGGAGCCTCGGGGAGGATGCTTTCTCCCATTTACCAAGGCACTGCATCATCTCCTAGGCTGAGCCGTGTCGCTGCCCGTTTTTACGGATACCCCGGGATGCGTCAGAGCCCGGGGCACTGCCGCTGGAGCGGGAGATGTAGAGATGCAGCGTGTCCCCGGCGTGCGGGGACAGGGACAGGGAACACACGGGCGGGCACAGGCGCGGGGGCGTGCGCGCAGCTCGGCGGGGTGAGCCCGGCCCCCGGCACCGGATCACACAGCCTTCTCCGGATGGATTTTTCCAGCCGGAGCGTCCTGCCGGCTCTGCTGTGATTTATGGAAATGGGCTTCTGACGCGGGGCTTTTTTCTCTTGCGACAGGGACCCACGGAGTGGAGGAGGCAGAGCTGCAGTCAGGGCAGGAGAAGTGAGGGAGAGGAAGAGGCGGGAGCAGAGGGACACGGGGGAGTGGAGAGGACAGAGGGAGAAACAGTCGCGGAGACACTTCAGAGATGGGTGAGTTATAACTAAGAGAGCAGGAGGAAAGTCAGAGAAAGGAGGAGAAGGAGAGCTGTGGGGAAGGGGAAGGGAAAGGAGATCGGGGACTGAGTCAGCCTCCAGAGGGCAAACACCGGGAGACGAGTTCAGGGAACACCCCAGCATACCAAGAAGGACCTGTTCTGTCTGAATCTTCACCATGAGCACAAGGAAGAGCTGCCCCCTGCCACTGGGGCAAGAAGACCAGGAGGAAAAGCAGAGTGAGGGTACTCCTGACGTGGAGCGACAGGAGTGTGAGATGGAGCTGAGGAACAAAGCTATTCTGCAACAGAAGAGACGGCTTAAACAGGCCACCCAGTTTGTGCACAAGGACTCTGCTGATCTGCTGCCCCTGGATGGCTTGACAAGGCTTGGCACCTCCAAGGATCTGGTGAGTCCAGTGGGACCCCATTTGGGAGGGAGTCCTCCTAATATCTTCCATCCCAGTTGGGAATTGCTGTCAGGCTTTGTGAAAGGGTCGTGGGTTTAGCAAAAATCAAACTTCATGATCATCTAGGAGCAGGTCAGGGTGGAGGGAAAGAATGAATCACTCATTTATTTGCATTCATGTTCTCATGCATCCCACTAGGAACCAAACTCCTCGCAGGGGCAGGCAAACACGGACTGGAAGGACTCTTCAGGATCCAAGTTTCCACTCACCCAGTACATATATGTGTTCATGTGACATATATGTTTCCATGTGGGGAATCTCTGAAAATCCCCACGTATTCCTGCATGATCCAGCTCAAATGCAGACTGCTTCCTGGACTCAGCAGGGAGGGAAGCACAGTTCGTGAAACTCTGAGAGGCTTATGTTTGACCTTGTCACCTTTTTGCTTTATTCTCTCTCCCCCCACTCTTGGCATTCATGGAGGGGCAAACACAGGGCAGGACCACTAACCAGGCACACAGGCAGATGCAGTGCCTGGCACTTGTGGATGATACCTCTGGGGAGGAGGCACGGGAGCAAGGCCTATTGGGAATCTCCTTGTGGAGCAGTAAGCATCAGGGAAGGGAGATCTCTTCCAGGAGCATGGGCAGTCTGTGGTCTGAAAGGATTTTCCCAAGGCTGGAAGCACTTTCCCCATGGGATCGCTTGCTGGCTCCACTGCACACACACATTCCCCTCACTCTGGCAGTTTTGCCACCCAACTTTTCCTCTCTGCTGTGGAGTTTGACTGCTCAGGGATGCGAAGGTCTAAACTATTTTCCCAAAAGAGTGCCTGGGTCTGGTTGCGATGGGGACACAACTACTTATTCCATCTGTGCCTATGGGTGTCATAAAAGATCTTGCCCCTCCTTGCAGTCTGTGCTTCCCTCTGTGTCCTCAGAGAATCACAACACCACAGATGCTCGTGTGTGTGTGTCTCCCGTCATTTCCTGGCTCCCACGGCAGGCCCCGTGGCTGCTGGCAGCACAGCACACAGGAGCACATGTGGGTGGGATGGACAGGGTCCCCAGCACTGGGCCTGAACAGGAGCTGTCCTCCTTGCTGAACCCTTGGGGTGCAGTGGCTCTGCCCTCCATGTGCCACATTCCCATGCTGGCACACCCTCCTGCATCCCAGCCCTCCCCACAGCTGCCTCAGCAGCTGCTGAGAGTCCCTGGCTCAGCGGGGTAAAGGGTGGCCCCTCAAAGTCACCCTGAGCTGTCGCCTCATGCCCTGCCCTGCCGGCTCTTCACAGCTGCACACTCATGGCTGTGGGCAGGGACTGGACTTGAGTGTCCTTCTGGGGGACTTGAGTGTACCTCTGCTGTCACTGCTGAGGGGAGAATCACATAAGGGTTGCCTTAGTGAGGAACAGGGACTGTCCGCCCGCAGGGAAAGAGGTCTGGCCACACTGGAGCCCCGAGGGCTCCGCTCAGGCTGGTGGCACAGGCAAGCACTGACCCTCAGTGCCTGCAGCATTCCAGCTCAAACATCCCCTCAGGAGGGCATGGCCGGACATATCCTGGGCCTGTCCCCAGACAGCTTTTGGCAGGGTATGGGACAGAGCCACTTCTGAGTCTTTTAGTGCATGTTTGTTGACCCCAGCCACAAAGACAGAGAGAAACATGTCTATCTCCTTTGCTTTGGAATTGACTCCTGTCACACCATGCCCCAGAGTGACAGCTGGCACCCTGAAGGCACAAACGTTTGCTTGATCGAGACAATCCTTGTCTGAATCACTTGCCATGAGCAGCTCTCCTGGTTGAATTAACCATTCTAAGCAGGAGAATTCCTTGTGTGCAGACAGTGTTCACTCACTGCAAAACACTGCATGCTTCATGTTTGGCCCACAACAGAACAGCTGAAACCTTTTTCCCATGGAGCTGGAGAGCAGTGAATAAAGCATAACAACTCTTCTGACACAGGGATTTTGTCCTGGCATTAGACGGCACAAAACAAAGTGTGGCCGGCCCTGTGCAAAGTTTGCATACATGGGATCCATGTGATACCTCCATTTCTGCTTTACCTTGGATCAAGAAGAGAACCAGACCTTGGATTTCCAAGAGCAATTCAGCAGTTCCTGCAACTTGATGGGGCACTGTGATATTGCTGTGACGTTTTGGGGACTGCAAGTTAAAGTCTAAAATACGCTTTGGGCATGTTTTCCAGGCATTTCTCCAGCCCTATGAAAACCCCATCTATGTTTCCTAAATTGATGTGGATTCCTCCTGGAAGACAGGCATACAAAAAAGGAATGTACTAAAAACAAAGCAGCAGTAGGAAGTGCTGGAGAGTTTGATTTTGAAGAGAAAACAAAAACCCCAGAGTCCTATAGCACTTACACTGGGAGGAGAGTTTAACTGATTCCCCAAAACAGGTCTGCATTGACAGTGCCAGAGACTCCAGCTGTGGCCATCCCAGAAGTCCTAAAATTAGAGCAAGGCCCCATGTAATTTAAAACTAAATATGTGCTTTCTTTTGCAGGCACAGGCTGTTACTTTTTGCCACTCCTCTGTGTATTCTGGATGTGCATTCAGCTTATGCAATGCAGCCAGCAGTGCCTGGGATTTGATGGGCCCATCATGTCTCCAAAAATGAGTAATTATACATTTCTGTGGAGACCTCATGTTTCCAGCTTTATAACAACAAGCATGATTTATTTTTTCCTAATGGCAAAACAATTAAGTGGCTACATGAGCTACATATTCTGAAAGTACCAAGAAGATCTGAAGAGCTGGCTTCTTGCCTCCCAAAAATCAAGTTCCCCAGCTCATAGTGTCACTATCATAGCAAGGCCTTGAGATTTCACATTGGAGAGCCTGAACCTTCCCTAAATTGCACTGGGAACCTGCTTTGATCTTTTTACGTGCCCTGAGAGGGCCTCCTTTTCAGCTGCTGGCCACAACACCCTTCAGATCCTCCCTCACCATCCTCTAAATCTAATTGTTACTGACCAGTCCAAGAGAGACAATGGTCTCCACTTCTCTATCTTGCTGGTGAGAGAGATGATAGGGAGGGCCCCAGGAGTCTGGTTTTGATCAGATGCCTCCACAATCCCAAAGCTCAGCTGATCCCCATCACAACTTGGCCTCTTCCCAGCCTGAGTGACAAGAATGAGACAGAGGTGGCAGCTGCAGAGGCCCTGCTCTTTCTGTGGGAAAGGTTGCAGGGAGAGGGAAAGGTCCTTTGAATGCCAGATTGCATGAGATAGGAGGGAGGATGGGAATTTGGAGACCTGCTGTTTATTCCATGCCCTTTTCCCATGGCCCAGATGTTAGCAGGCAGCCGAACTGGCACAGTGCTCAGAGTATTTAGGGAGTTAAGTCCAACAGCCAGCTGTGCTGTGGGCCAGCACAGTAGGCTGGGAAAAGACCAGGAACAGAAGCATATTTTTACCTCACTTTTCAGCTACTGCAGTGTCTCTCAGGCAGCATGTGAATGATCTGACTCTTACTCCTTGAGTGACAAGGAGACAGAGGCATGAGGGACTTGGGACCAAAAAGCCAGTACCAGCTGTCCTGCTCCAGCCATTGGGCATATCTGACAAGTCAGGGTGCTTCAAGTGGCAATTTGCACGCTGCCTCAGCCCTCTGACCAAGCACGAAGTTAGTCCGAAGCACACGTACCCTGTGGGGTTAATACAGCCCAGCTCATTGGTGGGTCTGGTGTAATTCACATGTTTGGCCTGCACATTGATAAGATCCTACATCAAGCTGCTGCACCATCTGGGATTTAATTTATCTTTTAATTTATTGGTTTTTTTCAGAAAGATAAAAACAACAGTTTATGCTGTACCACATCAACCCTTTTAGATTCTTTGCCTTTCTTCACTTAGGCAGTTGTTATTGAGAATGCCATGGTCAGGTCTGAGCAGCTGCTGTGCTGGAGAAGGGCCATGGGGCCAAGTACATGGAAAATGGACAAAGCTACCTGCAACAAGCCTATTTCATTGCTGTTGCCTGTTGTTGATTCAGTAGTTGTGCAGGAACTGGAGATACTGGATCAATATTGGCCAAAGCTAGAGCATCTGATGGGTGGGAGCAGAGATGGACTCTAAAGAGCATTAAAAGCTAGTTTTTGTTTCCTCTTCAGGGGAAGCTTCCTGCTTTGTGACACATAATTATTGGTACACCTAAAATTTCTAGAGTCCTGCCTTCTTGCCTACAGGTATACATCACACACATGCTGCATCCCCTCTCCCCTCCCACATTAGAAGGTGTGAATGTGCCTGGTTGGATGTCAGCACACACCCCAAGTAGGGTATGGCAGTACCTGAATATGTGTGACACTGCCAGAGTGCATGTTTAGCTGAAGGAACAGGTATGTGTGGAAAGAGCATGTGTCAGGCATGTTCTTCTCCTCCAGTAATTGCATCCCAGAGACCTGCCTGTCACAGACATCCCAGCACCTTAGTATCACCTTAGTGGCTACAGAAAAAAATTTGGGATTTAAAGGAAATTTTTTGGGCCTTTCATCAGGATGATCAGTTGGGTCAAGCATTTGCAACCTGCTTCCCTGAGCTAGCAAATGTCATTGTCCTTAGCTCCATACTTAGCTGGGATTTCTCTTTCTTTGTGATGGAGACAGCAGCCACATAGTGTGGTCCAGCGGCGCCTCTTGGAAGGCAATCTGAACAAGCTGCGGGGCGAGACCAGGGTGCAGTCTGCATGGGTTCAGTCTCCGCTGGCAAGAGACCAGGATGAAAAGATGGAAAAGGGAGAGAACAGGAGAAAAGAGACTTCACCCCTGCTAATACAGTGCCAGGTAAGGCAACAACACGGTGATGCTGATTTCACAGTGATGGCAAAAGCTCAGAGGCCAGCTGCCCCCCTCCCAAGGGCCATGCTGAGTTATAAATTGCAAAGCCAGCTGCAGCCAGAGAGAGCAGATTTCATGCATGGCCTCTCTTAGAGTACGGGTTCACGGCTTCCAAAAGCCAGAGGAAAGCCTTTCTGCTGCATGCATTCTAGTTGTTCATATTTGAGGATAAATTACCTTAATCACAACTCCTTCCTTTGAAGGCCAGCTTCCCCATGATATGAGGTACTTCATAATTGCATACAGAAGCAGGGTATGTCTCCTTATCACTTGAAGACAGGTGCCCATAGTTAATTTACACTTACTGGATCCAGTCTGGTCTGATTCTCTCCGGTGTCAAATGACAGATATGAGACTCACTAAGATAAAGACCTGCTACAGGATAGATACAAAATACATTTTAAAGCTGTTTTTAGCTCAGTTACTTGTTCTAAAGGACATCTCCCGTGTTAGAGTGTAAAGGCTCCACTTCCAAGAAAAACATATATAGCTTTTAAAATGCAGTTGGCACAATAAATTATAACATGAACACAGCCTGGCAGCAAGTTTCTGAAAGATACCAAGCAAAGTCACTGTCTGGTTTGTTTTGCAGCCTTTACTGTTGCAGTCAGGCATTGCTTACCCTGGGTTTTAGACCATAATGTAACTAAGTTAACATAACCGTACTTGGGAACAGACTAGTAGGATAAATGGCTCTCCATGTAATTTCTCCAAATACCTGGGGCCTGTTTTTGAGCAAATAAAGGTGTTTCTTCTTTAATTGCCACTCCTTATTTTTCTGTAAGAGTAAACTCAGTGATAAAGGGCAGGGGTTTTTTTGCCAAGCATGTACACTGAGCAAGGACAGGCATGTGCAGGTATTGTATCCCAGGGGCAGTAGCCAGGTCAGTGACAGGGTCCACTAGTCATTCCCTTTTGTGTTTTTAATGGAATGAACCCCAGCTGTCACACACATTTTGTTTTCCCTCACAGAGGAAAGTTAATAAACATCACAGTCAAGGAAATAGGTCTAACACTCCCTGAATTCTGCACAGGCATTTCTCTCTTTTTCTGCCCTTCTTAAGAGCCAGTCACTGTTTGTCACATTTAATCTTCTTACACTGAAGGAAGGAAACTCTCCTCCCCTTCTTTTTAGTCTTGCTGCTTTTGATGTTCTCCTTTGTGAACTTCAAAAAGCCTCTCCTGTCAGTAACAGATCTGCGGCAGGAAATAGGATTCAGGCTGCCAGTTCATTTTAACCAGAGAGGTGAGCTGGTACCTTTTGGAGAACTGCTTGATTATGGTGCAGTTTTTATTAGAAATGGAACACTACCTCAGTGAAGTGGTTTTTTGCCTGACAGCACCTCCCGAGAAAAGATAGTCTACCAGCATAAAGCTGCCATTTACATGCAGACAGATATGCTGAAAATTTCAAAGTGGTAATAAATGCATCAACTGACTTGTAACTGAACTTGCCTAGGGAATAAGCCTGAATATATGTAGGCTTCAGTGCTACAGGGACATTCAGGCAGTGTTTTCACTCTTAGAGGTTATAGTTGCCCTATGCCTGAGGCCTCATGAAGTCTGAGAGATCACAGACAGACCCAGGCTATAAGAGTTGTACTGCAGAGTGACTCACCCTTCTATTTACTTGATGGGTTGCCCATATGGTATTCTAGCAGAATTGCCCTTTTTGTGACAGTTTTTGCAAAGCACTCTGAAAGTTTATCATGACTTGTAGCTGTATCATAAAATCAAGATGTTATTTTTCTCTTGTGGGGCTTGTCTCTTTTTGACTTGCAAATAGATGCTGAAAAATTACACTGCTGTCCAAGGCCATTTTTCCTCTATGCCAAGGCAACCTGGGGTTAATCAACCTTTTGTTTGTTAAAGCAGCTTCTTGACTTCGGAACTGACATTATTTCAGAACACACAGTTCTTCATAAATGGTGATTCTTACTATTCTTCTTCCCCTCTTTCTTGGAAATCCTCAAAACTAAGATTTAGATAAAGACTAATGGTAACTGGTAGTAACAAACTGAAAATTCTGGAACAGAGATAACAGAGGGTAATGTGATGAAATATCCTCTTAGTCCAAGAAGGCTTGCAGTGCTCATCAGCTGCCTGTGTACTCCTTACCACATCTGCATTGCATTTGTGGTGTGCTGGATGGAGGACTTTCCTCAGGCTCCTGGTGAGTTCTCTGTGCAAATGGTTATGGTGTCACTGGAGTGTGGATAACTTTTGTGAGGCTGTTGGAGCTGATAAGTGCGCTGGGCTGTTTATACTGAATAAGATTAAAAGTTGTTTTCTACAGAATAATCACCGCCCTGTTATATCCTAGCAAGTTTGTGCAACTTTGTCAGCCTGCTCTGAATCAAAATGAAAATCTGCCTAGTGATACAGTTTAGGCTTATTATAACAACAACAGCTCATGCATCTCAGGTCTGCCTGCTCCCAAAGTGATTCCTTAGCAACTGCTATCCATGTTCTGGATCTGTTTCTGAGAAGCTGACACAATGCTTTTTCTGCAGCTGGGCAATGAGCAGTTGGCTTCTGTGAGCTGTGGGGATGGTTAATGCTTTCCCAGTAGAATCCATGACTGTTATTGAGGAAGAGCTGTTTCAGCTGGGTAATGTTGGCAGGTTGCAGCCTGGGAAAATGTGGTGGAATACCTGACCTGAGATTCGTGGCTAACATACCCACTTTAGGCAGTGAGAAGGCACAGGGAAGCCTCTTCTGTAAAACACAGCAGAGAGGATGAGGACACAGACATTTAGCACTCTGTGCTTTATCTTGCCTCCCTGCTTAGTCTGGCCACAATCCTTGCAGGCAAGATTGATGTATCAGTGAGGACCAGACAGCACAGACATTGCAGAGCTCTAAAATCAGAAGGGAGGCATTTTTGTCATATAATCACAGAATGGTTTGGGCTGAAAGGGACCCTATTGGTATAGTGTTTATTTCCAGCATTCCAGTATTTCTCACAGGAGGTGTTTTCTTTTTTCTCTGTATAACTACTCACAAATAGCTCATTTTTGAAAATGAAATCTTGGAAATACTGGATGTAGCTCTCTGTGATGATTAATAATCATAAACAGGTTTAGTTAAGAAATCAGGAAATTGAGACATTTTCCTTGACCCTACTGGTGCTGCACTGAGTCCGTCATAGCTATGCTGGTCTGCTTGAAGTGTTTAAGCATTTAAACTTGTGAGGAATGGGCATAAAGGTAGAGGAGCAGTGGGAGGTCTGTTGCTGCTTCTGAGTAGTTCACAGCACAGAGTACCATAGTGGATGGAAGAGAGGGAATCACAGGAAAAACACAAATGGTAGTAGGGGAAAAAAAAAGAGCCTCCCAAAAGGGAGATCTGGCTGAGTTTTTCTGGGTGTTGGTGCATGACAGAGCCTTGAAGAACTAGGCCATCAAGAATGGGTATTAGGCACTATAGGTAGGTGAAAGACATATTTTGTAGATGGCAGTTGCTCTGTTTTTTCCAGTTCCTTTACTAAGTCCCATTTCTCATTTTTTTTCCCTGAACATAATTGTTATTGGTGTCCTTGATGACCCTATTTTTTCAGACCCCTAACATATGTGAGACCTGCTGTTACTTCATCACCCCTGGCCTGCCATTAAGGACCTCTGTGCTGAGGGGACAGAAATCACATGGCAACCACATCTCCTTTTCCCTTCCAAGTGCAAAGGGAGACAGAAGTGAAGTGAGCAAAGCACTGGGAATTATTCCAGTAAAATCAAGCACAGGTGACTTGGATGCAGGGCATCCAGTCTCTCCCTTTGCTAAGTGACACCAGCTGTGACTATTGTAGTTGGAATACCATGTCATAAATCCTTGAAGAGCTATATAGGAACATAATGTAAGCCCTGTACAAAACAGACACCTCGTGATTAGGTTGTGTCTTGGACTCAGGAGTCACTTGAATGTGTCAGCTCATGCCAGGGGTATTTGTCTTGCATGCTCCTGTTCCAGGCTTCTCCCTCTGGAAGCTCTTCAGCTGAGAACTGCAACTGGTGTTGTTACCTGCAACACCGGAAGAAATGAAGAGATGACAATGGATGTAGCACATGCTTGCATCCCTTTAGAAGCTTTTGTCATATCAATTATTGCTCTGTTAATAAAGTCCATGGGGGTTTTCTGAACAAATTCACTAATTATGCATCTCTTGACTGGAACAATGCTAAGGTAAAGTCGCTAATAACAGATAAGTATCTGGGCAATCAAATACAAACAAAACAAGACAGATTGAAAAAGAAGTCTTTGACAGAGGTTTGCAAAGCACTGGAGAGACCACCATTGTCGTGGATGAGTCTCCCACCTTCTGACTACTATATCTTTGGCTGTGTTGCTCAGAAAGTTGGAGGAGTGAGTATGCCCATTTTGAGCCCACAGTAATTATCTGTTGTTGTTTTTTCTAGTGCCAAGGTCAGGTATTGAAAGCGACTGTTAACACTGGGTGTCTACCAAACCTCATCTCCAAGAGCTGTTTAAACCAGCTGGGGTAAGTCTGCACACAGAAAAGGAGAGATGGCTAAAAGAAAACCAATGGCAAGAACCTAGGCACTCTTGATTCCCAGCCCCACTGATAATTACTAGCAGTTTTGCATGTGCACTTGGCTGTTTAGGAGAAGGTGCAGAGGGTGGGATACAGGGCAAGGCATCAGGAGCACTGGCAAAGTTGTGTGCAGACCCAGGCTGGGAGGCAGAGCAGTGTCGTTCTGCCTGTGTGTACTGCAAGGCAGAACTGATGGTTAGTGGTGAGGTTTTGCTTGTTGAATCTGCCTCCAGACATACTGTATGGAAGAGATTCCTCCTCTTGTGGGCGTGTTCCCAATGAGACCAAGAAGAACTGCCAGCAGTGAGAAGTCCTGGTTTTCCTCCTCTTCCCCCATTTGAGGGAATAACACCTCTTGTGTCCCACAGGCTGGAAGAAGTGTCTGTCGTGGACTGTGGAGACCTCTCTCTTCCCATCCCCAGCGTTGTTGGCCGAGTAGAACATATGGAGTTGCAATTTGGCCAGGAGACAGTGCTGTGTTCAGCATTGGTTGTAGGTGAGAGTGTCAGCCCCTCCTCTCCCCTATTTTTCCTGTGTCCCTCTTGCCCTACCAAGGGCATTTAGAAGGACCTTTGGGAAAAGCATAACATGGTGGGAGGTTGGTGATGCAGCCACCTCCACTGCTGGCCAACATCGTTATGTGCTGTGAATACCCTCAATCTAACCAAAGGCAAAGGGCATAGGAAGGGTAGAGAGAAGACAGAAGACATTGAAAGTGGGGAGAAATTACGTGCTTTTTAGTCTTAACAAACGATGTGGAAAATTCTCATTTCCATTCTAAAACAGACCTTTCTCAAAATTGTGCAGACAGCTTGATTAGTCCTTTGGTGCCCTATGTTCTCCTATTGAATGGGCACTTGTATCTCTGGCTGGCTGGAAGTCATCAGAGAAGGCAACAGAGGGTACAGCTTATTCCCCAGAGTGGTTCTCTGTGTATTCATCTGCCTCTGCTGCAGGGAGCACCCTGAAAGAACCTGGCAGCCGCAGAGTGCTGAGTCTCCCTTAGTGTCCTGAGGCATGACCCTTTGAAGGAAGGAGCCATAGGATACAAGGTCAAGTCAGCAGGCACTGAGGCATGCCCAGAAAAGAGCAGAAAGGCTGCATGTTCTGCATTCACATCAAGCTGTGCATATGCTGAAAACAACCTAGTTGTCTTTTTCCCCCCATTCTTTATCCCTATTAATCTTCCAGCTGTACTCTCTCACTTTTATCTGTTTCCTCATCTTTGATGAATCCTATTCATCTTCCAAGGCCTCCCTTGCTCCCTCTTTTCATGTCCATTCTTTCCACATTCCTAGTCATCTAGAAAGAGCTTCCTCCTCTTACACACTCCAGCTCATTCTTCTCTACTGCTTTTCCCTCTGCTTGTTCTTGCCCTACATAGGGAATTTGTATTAGTACCAGCACAGGTCAGTGTAGCCCAGTAGCACCCATCCGTTTTGCTGGGATGTGGAAATGGCTGTCTGGATGGAGCAGAATTGCTTCTCCTGTGTCTTGCATCTGCCTGGGCACACAATGCTCTCGCTTATGTGGTTATAAATACATTATAAATTACCGCCACTGGTTACAAGCAAGCATTCAGGAGACATGAGAAGTGTTAATGATATTACTGGTGGCTCCTGATTTCTGCAGGCTCCAGGACCTGTGGATTCCTCCTTAGCTGCCACTCAAGTCCAGATGGGTGACTAAGACCCAGGGAGTCACTTCCACCCAGTCCAATGCATGTTCTCAGTGGCAGGTTCAGAGAGTAGCAAGGCTGAATGTATATTCCAGAGAGGCACGTAGAGGAAGGACACAGACAAGGCCAGGCACACAGATTGCCACATGCAGGGCAGTGCCTTTACCAGCAGGCCCATAAACACCAGCACAGACAGCCCAGTCCTTGTCCTCCTCTCCAGCTGACCAGGACTGAAGTTCACTAGCATAAGTTCATACATCCTTAGTCTCTAGATTCACAAGCACACTCGTATTCACAGTCTTCAAAGAACAGCACAGCTTCTAGGTCTGTCTTATATCCACATCTGCACCCTAGGCACCTTACCTAGCCACTGACCCAGACCCTGCCAGTGCCTCGAGTTAGTGACATCTAGAGCTATTTGCCCTTTAACCCACGGCATCTTCTACACTTGCTGACACTGAAGACTTGCACCAGTCAAATGTAGGATAGGGAAGTTACACCAAAAAAAATTACTTAATAAAATTATCTAATAAGAAGACTGGATAGATTGCAGCCACTAGGTGCAGGGTTTGGTCAGAGAAGGGGTCTGACCTGCTGCCTGATTGCATGTGACTGGCCCCCTTATCCCCTCTCCTCTTCATTTTTCCATGCTTGTTCTTCCCTGATTTATCTTGCTGCTTGCCTTCTCCTGCCTTTGGTCCTTCCCTTACACAGCCCACCGTAAGTTTTATGGGATTCCATAAGCCCCTTCTGACATCTCATATTAAGTTTCAAACAATCCCACAACCCCCCTCAAATATCTCATAATAGTCATTATAATCATAATTTCCTCCTCTTATCAGCTACAAAGTTAATTTTGACCATCTTCAGGACTGTGCCTAAATAGCACCTTTAATGGTGTATCAGTCAGTGCCAGAAGAGTGCTGATTTATTATTGTCATTGTTACTACCTGCTTGTTAATGTTTGTATGTTTAACTCATCACTTTCCTTGTTATTTGTTAAGTGCTTTATACTGAAGAGACCACAGCCATATTATGAATCAGATGTTCTTGTATTCCATGTCCTCTTACAGGAGAGACACACTTTCTTTAGAGGGGCAGTATTATATAATATTAAGCCTGATCAGTCTCTTCTCTCTTCTCAGATGATGAAATGCTGGAGTTTTGCATTGGTCTCCAGACTCTGTGGTCTCTCAAGGTAAGGAACAACTCCTTGCTTGTTGCAGGGCTCCTCTCAAGAAATTCTCAAAGATCTGGTTGCTGTAAGCATCAGAAATATTTATGCCTAGGTCTGTCAGGGCAATGGCTGTCATACAGCTGCCTGGCTGGCTGCAGTATGCTCTGAGTCACTGATTCCTTTCCAGTCCCTCTTAAAGGTTTTAAGAAAAAACTCCCATTAGGATACTATAACATCTCCCATTCTTTGTATTCCTGACCATACAAGTTGCAAACAGAAAGAGGAAACTGAAGAAGGGACAAGAAAAGGCAAGGCACGCTGTGACAAGTCAGATCTGTGTTGGCTTTTAAAGGCAGATCTGAACAAGCTCTGCTTTTGCTTTAAGTTGTATAATCTCATTCAGTGTCCAGCACTAGCTGGACATGAGTGGGAAGAGTCCTCTCCTGTTATCAGCCTGGCTCAGGTCCCTGGGTGGCTCAGAATATGGCTGCAGCAATCTGGCTCCTGCCTGTCATGCATTTGTAGCCACGTCAGTCTCATAAAACAAGAAAAGCACTGGGCTGATGTGAGGGCATCAACTCAGAGGGAGTCATAGGAAGAAGGAAGGGGAATGGTGCTGAGTAGGATTTGGAGAGGAATTCATTGAAGGAAATAGGAGCAAGGAGGCAGCATGGGGAACACAGAGGGAAACTGAGGCCTCTCCAAAATCAAAGTGGTGTTACAGGTTTTCCCCAGTCATAGACATGATGAGATTTGCCATCTGAAATATCTAGCAAGTAACCGGCTCTCCCTTTCCTTAGTGTTGCATCGACTTGGAGGAAGGAGTCCTGAGATTCAAAGCACTGAGTCAAGAGCTGCCTTTCCTACATGCCTCTGAAGAGCCTGGTCAGTGACTGGCTGTGTTCCTCGTGTCTGGGGCTGAGGAGACTTCCTGCCATGAAAGAGAGATGAGGGTGAGGCTCACATGCCCCTAACCTTGCTGAGTTCTAGGCTGAAGCCTTCACTGGGGAGTGAGAAAAAGGCAAGTGAGTGCTGGAAGCTGTTACTGCTGGGAGTGCCTCAACTCCAGAGATGTCCTTCCTTTCAGTGGACCCTCTCGCTTGTCCTGATGTGCCAAGTGGGCATTTTATTCTTGTTTTTCTGTTTGTCCCTAGTCATTCCAGTTTCTGTTTCTGTAGTAAATTTACCCTACTCTTTTAATGACAATACCCTCTGTTCATGAGACGAGAGTCTCTGTGAACAATCTCCAGTTGTTCTGTGGACAAGAGGGGAGTGGGTTTTCTCCAAAAACCTCCAAAGATTGCCATGAATGTTTCCCCTTCTCTGCCTCAATGTGAGTGCATGCCACTCCTGTTTCTTTGTGGGAAGGGCTCTGTTCCTCTCACCTGTACTCTGGGAACTGGATTTTGTTACTTTTTCCTGGCTCAGAGCAGAACAGAAGTATTTTCTTGGGGAAATCCTGCAGCAACTTTTAGAGTTCTAAGAAACCTCTGCAGAAATGTCAAGTGTAGATGCCTAAAGTACACACAGGGGTTTGGGCTTTGCCACTGCAACCTTGGGCACTAACCTGTATTATATGAATGGCAATGCTTATTATCTCTTGGTGTTCTATGTAGTAACCAGACTTGCAGACCCTGTTCTTCTGACCAGGCCTTTCCTCTCTGCACTCCAGCTGCTACAGCTACATTCCTGTTACCTCTGCTGCTTCATCAGAGATCCTACTGCTCAGTTTAAATGCTGCAATGAATTACAGCACCAAGTCTTCTGCTCTGTCAGGTCCTTTCTTTCAACTTGAAATCCAGTGATTGATCATCAGCCTCAAGTTCTGGCATCACACTGCCACCAACCTTGCTACTCCTGCACAAAATAACTAGGCTTCCTTGCAGTATCCACTCAGGTCAGAGAACTGTGAACTCATCTGGGATGTTAAGGGTGATTATTAAGAAACTTGATAATTGTTTGGGTTTTTTGGTTTTTGTTTTGTTTTTAAATTTCCATCCTAGAGGATAGCTGCATTATAGTCTATTCTTCACTAGCTCTAGGAAAGATGCACTAGATCAGGGCTTGTTCTCTGTCTGCCTCATGACTACTGATTCACTATCCAAACTCTGCACAATGTACCTTTTTCCACCCTTAAAATGTCATGACATCCCAATCTTGCCTATCTTCCCAGATTAAATGCTGCTGACTCTCTTCCTGTTTTATCAAACTGCTCATTGTTTCTGTTGCAGTTCTCAAAGAAGTTGTGCATCCATTTTTTGCTTTTTTTCTGTTAGTTCTTTCCTAAGTCAGATGCTGTATACTGTAGCTTAACACGTGCTAAGGATAGCAAAGGCTGGCTGCTATGATAGCCTGGCTGATGTGATTTGGGATTCACTTACCAGTGTTAGTTGGTGTGACAGCACCTGCTTCTCCTACATGGAGCATCAGACTACTGACTTTTACTGCTAGACATGACATATTGCAGCTTCTCATGTTCCACAACTTCTTGGCCACTTTTGTGCATCTGATTATTTCTGGCTGCATGAACTTCTTTCTGTGAATTTCCTGAATGGCACCATTGGTTCTCTCATTTATTCAGGAAACATGCCTACTTGATGAGCCTGTCTTCCAAAGTACCAGTAATTCCTCCTGGATTTGTATCACTGTCATGGCTGACTGACTTCTCAAACACAGGGGTCTTTATGACAGTTCAGATTTGTACTAAACCACCCCGTGTGTCAGCTGAAATCTATGTACCTGGGTCAACTCTGCTGAAAAAAAGTCTTGTTTGTGATAGAGGAAACACCTGTTCCTATGTGCAGCAACTAACCCAGTTTCCAACTTTCACTGACCTCTAAAAATGGCATGTGGAACAAGGGCAAATAATCTGTTAATTATCTGACAGATACCATATCCATTAAAATTCTTATTATCAGGTAACTTCTTTGATCTTTAAAAAAAAAAAAAAAGGCAAACTCTAAACCATAATCCTAAAACTCACTCTAGTCCTAATCCAAACACTAAACCCTAACAGTGACCCTAAATTTAACCCATAAGGCTAAATATAACACTAAATCCTAACCCTAAACAACCCCTAAACCAAACCATAACCCTAACCCCTAAACCAATCCATCACCCCCTAACTATAAAACTTAACACTAAACAGAACTGCCTAAATTTAGCCCTGTAATCCCAACTCTAGCCATTAACTCTAAACCCAAAATGTAAAGCTAATAGTAAACATGCTAACTATAGACCCCAATCCCAAAACCTAACCATAATCCCCAACCCTAATCACTAACCCTAACCCCAACCCCTAAACCTAACTCTAAACCCCAAACTGTATAGCTAAACCTGATCCCTAACCCCAACTCTAAGCATATCCCTAAGCCTACACTTAACCCCATCCACCTAACCTATCTGATGGCTTTTGTCAATGCCCCCAAAGGGCCCTGCTTCCCTCCAGAGTGTCCTGGGGCTTTTTCCAAGCTTTGCAAGGCTCATATGGAGCCCTGCTTCCCTCTGGAGTTCTACAGGGCTTTTGCTGGACTGTGCTGATGCCCAGGCAGGTCTCTATTGCCTTCTAAAGTATCTGACAGCTTTTGCTAGGCTTTGCTGGTGTTCACAAGTAGCTGTCATGGGAAGGGGAGGGCCACCAATAGCTTTCAATCCTGGCCACTTTCTTGTGGGAGCCGTGCCTGGTGGGTGTCCATTTTGGAGCTGGGCTCTGGCTAGGACGAGGGTGTAGGTGAGTAGGAGTCTTTAGATTGAAGCCAACAGCAATCTTGCCAATGATTTAAAGGGTGTTGGATGGGATTCTACAGAAAACTGGCATGACTTTGAGTTAACAGTTCTATTTTGGCTACTGACTGTCACTTAGGGCCTTACACAGACTTGCACACTAGCTGCTGTCTGAATTCATCAGGTGCTGTTCCTGCATGTCTGTCTTGGGATAACTCTGCTCACATTTAGAACACACTCCAGCAGTCCTTCTGAAGCCTTTCTGCGATTCACATGCCTCATTTTTCAAATCACTAACAGTTCAGGTTCCTCTGTGAATTAATGTGCTACACTAAGTGAAAATCCCCAGCCCTATCAGTCCCTCTCTTCTCTGCATAATGAATCCTTCTTTGCATCCTACTTTCCTTCCCCTCACACTGCTAAGTGAAAGATTTTCTTCTTTCAAAAGTTATTTTTTCCTTTTCAGATAATCCTTTTAACACTTTCCTGTACCCTGGTTGCCACTTCTAAGTCACAGAGAGGATGTTTCCAAGAAAGCACTAAATTAGCATGTGAGAGTTCTTCTCTCAGCTTTAGAATCAGCTCCAGGACAGAAGACATGCTTTTCACCCTCCTGTCCATGTTAGTTGAGCATGCAGATCCACACAGCAAAGGTCTCTTTCACCCAGACACTGAGGAATCTGTTGCCAACAGTTATCCTGAAACATCCCCATCTCCCTGAGATGAGCTCAGTTGGTTAGAGCTTGGTGTTAATAATGCCAAAGTGGTGGGTTTGATCCCTGTATGGGCCATTCGCTTAAGAGTTGGACTCGATGATCCTTGTAGGTCCCTTCCAACTCAGAATAGTCTGTGATTCTGTCATCAAGCTTTGCTGCTGAGAACTGCAAGTGATAATGCCACAGCAGACACTTCAACTCATTCCCTCAATCACAGTCTAATCCTACAGTGTCAGTATCTGCTTTCGTCATCAACAGAACTTCTGGTGGGTTTCTATCTCCCCAAGTTCATTGGCATTAAATGCTGTTACTGACCTTTAACACATATATTCTAGCCCAAACTGGTGTTTTCTCCAAAGACCAGCATTTTTATGTCATTACATGGGAATCTCAGTTTCAACTGTGAAAGAAAGAAGCCTTGGCTTTAAAAAATGTGATTAGAAAACAGGATTTAAAACATCTCAAAGAAGCCAACTCAACCCCATCTACAAACAGAGTAATTTTTAAGTCTTCCAGCACTGGCAAATGCCAGTAATTTTTGAGTGGGTTGGCAAGGCTGAAGATTGTCTCAATTGTAGTTTCTTTTGGAAAGCCTGTTCTTCAGACAGAGTTCCCTACTCTCAATCCCAGTCATCTCTATTGCTTTTGTGGGACAAAGGGAATGAAGGAGCTATCTAAAGGTCTTTTCCATTGAAGATGAAAAAATATTAATACTTTCATATGGAAAGTAGAAATTCAGTATGAACTGCCAGCTCAGAGCAGGGCATAGGCACATCCTGTATATGTCCAACACTGGCTTTCTCATAAGAGGGGCATCCCTTCAATATAAACAATGGAATGTTATTATTTGAGGGATAATCTGTTTGAACTACCTTGGTGATCAGCCTCTACTAGGGCTGCTTTCCAACAGAGTGGGCACAGCAGTTGTGGAACACTCTGCAGGGAAACATCTGTCAAAGCAAATCTTGGAAACAGAGAAGCAACTGTGAGATACACATGGCTGAACTGCCCGGGGATGGGGAGATGGACTTCTGAGGTCCCTTCCAAGGCAAGAGGTAAATCTAACCCCACAGTATGCACTCTGCCAAAGCCATAATCGGGACCATTTCCAGGAGCTTGGGGTCACTTGGTTTTGAACAGAATGGGAGCTCCAGCCATCCATATTTCCGGATACCTGCTCCTTCTTCCACTACTAGCAGGTGAGTTATGGAAATGAAGACCACTGAGCCACATATGTGTCTGCAGTAAACTCCTCCTTTCAAGAGACTCCCCTGGCAAATTCCAGCATACACCTGAAGAGTTAAAAAAATAAATAAATTCAGCAAAAAGATCATGAAAACAAGGTCAGGGATGGCCAGCAGGTTTATTATGTCTCAGGAAAATATGGCAACCCCCTCCCTTTATTTTCTTGCTAGTAAATTGACCATCACAACCAAAGCCATTAATCATTTATGTGCAAATACCCCCAGTGCCTGAGAATGCTGTCAGACTCCTTGCTTACTGTGTGCTGGTGCTGGGACATACAAAGGTGTCTGGCAAACCCTGCCCTGTTGAAAAGCTTCCCAGCACCAGTGGGATTCCCAGCCAATCTGCTACAGAGTAGGATACAGCAAACAACATTTTCTGCTGCGTGGGAAGGAACCACTTCTAATTCCAACTCTATGGATTGTGTCCACTGGCAAGGACAAACAAGAATTAGTTACAACAAGACTCAGTCCAAAGACAGAACCTTAACTGGCCTCTGTCCTGAGAAAACACAGACTTCACAGGAAAATTGTTGCCAATGGAAGCAGCCTGAAACACTGACTTTGGAAGTACTGGCCAGGCTATCTGGCACTTCAAAGTTCAGGGCAGGAAGAAAGAAGGAAAGTCATCTTTTGGCCAAGGAACAGTACAGATGTTCAACTCATTCTTCTGTAGCCACTTTTCATTCTTCTATGTGCATAAGGGGCACAGGAGCAAAATGCACCTGCTAGTTATTATGTGCTGCATGCAATATAAAACTGTTAGGGAAACCCTCAAAGGTTAGTACTTTTCCTCTCCAATGGTTTTTCAGAGCTGAAGTTTTGGGGAATGGATATTTTTGTAGTGTCCACATCTCCTCCCTGCTTTTCACAGTGCACACTGCCTGGGCTTACACAGCAATGTTATCCTGAGGCCAACAAAAGAGGGCTAGGGTGCACATGTGGCCCTGCCCAACATTTACAGTGGTTTTGCCCTGTTTTCTTTTAAAGATGGTTGTTAGAAAAAATGTCATCTCTTCCTTGGTAACCCTTTTCCTGTCTTTCTCAACAATTAACAGTCCAACAGTGGATTAGTTTGACCATCCTTCCTTGGAAATCTCTTGAGCTGTACAGCAAAGTTTGTTTTGCATAAAACAGTTTCAGCCATTTGTACGCCCCTTGTGCTTGTGTTGCTAATAAAGGTTTATATTTGGCATGGACAGACAGCAATGAGTTGTTCTCTGTTATGAGTGTAGGCAATTCTGTTTCCCTTAGGCCCTGACTATTTGACAGAAGCAATGGTGTTTGCCTGCACATCTCAGCATCATGAAAGCTGACAATTTGTTGAGGTTACAGTCTAGATCTGATAAGCCTCAAGACAACTCCTTGCTTTAACCCACGAGTAGATGGTCCCTGCGGTATCAGCTCTCCACAGCTCACAGATTCAAGCCCTGCTGCTCTCAGCACCACTGTTAATAAGCTCTATGATGACTTCAAGGCTTCTGCCTGAAGGGTCCAGTTTTATACAAGCACTTAGCATGACAGGGGAACATTTGAAAATGCTTCTCAGTGAGGTCACTGAAATGGAGAGAAACTTGCACTGCAGTTAGAGAGTCAGAGGATACCCTTGGCCTGAGAAGCAAGCCAGCTGATACAGAGCAGGTCATACCATTTTGCTGCTCCATGCTTCAACTTTGACTGTTATCAAAGACAGAGGACAGCATTTGTTCTCTATAAAGCTTATATAAATCTACAGATGGAAATTGCAAATAACAGCTAAAGCTTATTATGTAAAGATCCTGCCCTTCTATCACACAGGGCTACTCCAACAACAGTCATTTTGACCCAAGGGCAAGACACTCCCTTCCTCTATACAAAATACTTTCTCCCTGTTAGGGCTGCCCTTTGCAGAGTACAGCACAGCTGGTTGTCAACTGCCTGCAAGATCTTTAAATGGTACCACTAGCTACTGATCATTGAATCCCATTTGCTCTGACTCAGGCTGCCATAAGGGTGAAGGGACAGCTCCCTCCATTGCACATATCTGGTAAGACATCACACAAGTGAGAGGAGATAACAGATGCAAACCAGCAGGTGAGCCTGCTGCCCTTACCCTAATAAGCTGAATTAGGCAAAAGGCAAGCAAGATAAGGGAAAGCACACCAGCAGCATGTGGGAAGGTTTGTGCCTGGGCCTTTGCTAATAAGCAGCCTGCATGAGCAATGCCCTTCTCCAGATTCCTCATGCCAGCCAGTGGAACACCAGCTCCAGTCCATCTCTTTCAGTTGTGCAGGACTCAGAACAGCATGGCACTCTCCACAAGAGGCAAGTGTGGCATTTCCACTGCTTATTGTGGAATGGCCAAGCTCTCACAGCACCACAGACACATAGCTAAGTCAGATTCCTCTTACAGTCCACTTCACAGCTGCTTTGTTAAGTCACAGCCTTCTCTGGGATCATCCTGCCCAAGAAGATAGAGACAAGCATTGCCTCTCAAGTACAGCTGAGGTTTGCTGGAGCAAACCTCTCCACACCTTATTAGTGCAAGTTGTGGTTCTTCTCACACTTGTCTCCAGCTCCTCAAGTGATTTGTGAGAAACTGCTTTGCTAGAAGAGCAGAAGCAAAGCAAAGGCAATCAATGCATTGCCTGCTCCCTAGCTCAATTCCTCCCTCTGCAATTCCTGCACTGTAATCTTGCTAAGAACTCAGAAGTAATCACTGGAGCCAGAATGGAGACTGAGCTCAGCTATTCTCTCCATCTGTGTCCTCAGTGCTCCTTCACAGTGACCCACAAAGCACTTTAGCTAGCAAAGAATACGGAAACTGGCATTGGAAGGCCAACAAGCAAGACCCTTGACTCTCCCTCCTGGTAGCTCACTCTGCTAACAGCAAATCAAACCACCACCTACACTCAAGCCTACAGCCAAAAACATCCCTCCACAGCCTGTACACCCTTTCCTGTTTGGAAGTTTTGACAGAGATGGGAAAAGAATTAGTCATCTTCATCAGATGCCTCATTCCAGATGCAGAAGAGCCTGTACTCTTCTGGCAGTCAGACTGCATGTGACTTCTTACAAGGGATCCTGGACGACAGTGCAGTGGGCAGAGGAATCTGTTCCAGCAGGATCCTCACACTCTGAGGGGCTGCTCAGATGATATTTCTCAGGAAAATAGAGTGTTTTGTGAATCAGATTTCTGACAGCAGAAACATTGTTTCTATCTGCGGAAAAGAGAGAAAAACAGCTGTTAGGGATTCTCAACAGGCAGTGTAAAAGTCTCTTCCTCAAAAAATACCTTGAACTCTAGATCCCAGCACATCATCTGCCAGCAGCCCTCTCTCTCTTTCTTCCTGTACACCCTCCACCCTTTCTTGCCTTACCTACACCCAGCTGCTGCAGAAGATTTCCAAACTCTGGGTCACCATCCAGGATTTTCAACAGGTTGGTGGACTCCATTCTCTCCAGCTGCACATCCCAGTAGATGTAGATCTTCTGGCTGAAGCTAACATAAACCAGGCAGGGACTGTTACTTCCTTCTTTGCATGCATAGAGGCCTGCAGAAAGCAGAAGTGTGGAGATCTGACTACTTCCAAAAGGACACAGAAAACAAACAGTTAATGTCTCATGAGGTGGTACCAAAGCTGTTAGCAGGAAACAGCAAGCACCTGGGCAGAGACACGGGCTTGGGAATACAAAGTCACTTTGATACAATCCAAGGAAGTGTCTCTAAACTGAATGAAGCTTGGGATTTGTAAGCTGCTTCTTTCAGGTCTGAGAGGGGATTGAGCAAAGCCAAGGCTCGGGCTGGTTCTATGGGGCTCCTTATATCCACCTGAGAACAGCTTAGAAGTCTTCAAATTAAAAAGTGGTGGGAAATACAAGAGACTCCTGTAGCAGTCCAAAAAAGGACAGGAAAAACCCCCCAGACCATCAAAGACAAACTTCAGCATCACCTCCTCTCAATCCCTACTTTTCCCAGATGCCACCGGAGGAAAGACTAGCTGAGCCTTCTACAGTATACACAGAGGAAAATTATTCCCCACTGCAGACAAAGGATTCCAGGTCTCCCAGATGGGAGCAGTAGCTTTGAGGGGAAAATGCTTTGAAGGCTGGCTTTGCAGTCAGGCTCCCACCTGCACAGAACGCACTGACGTTCTCATCTGCTTGAAACCTGGCAACAGTCCGGTTGTGGTCGATGATGTATGTCTGACCATGCCATGCACAGGCAATCACCTCCTCATGCCCATTGCCCTGCAGGAACCAGAAGACTGCATATTAGCACAGACATCACCAGTTCCCAGGGACAGTCAAGAATCTTTCTTGCTTCTTCAGAGAGAGAACATTAATGTCTGAACAAGAGGTCACTTTCGGACATCATATCCAAACATTCTGCACTTGCCCAGACCTTCCCCACTTTGAGATCATCTCTCTTCTTTATGTCAATCCTTACACATTGTAAGAGTTTGTAGACAATCGGGGTATTAGCAGTGTGCAAAAGCATTCAACTTTGCAATAAAATTGAAGAGCAGCTGGGAGACAAAAGCTTATGAATAGATCAATGGAAACTGGGCTCACTGGGTCTAACCGGCAGGCACAGCTCAGCCTCTTGCAGGTGGACTGACTGACACGAGTGCAGAACGTACTGCCACAGTCAGAGCACTCGTGTCATGCTGAGATAATCTCAGCCTGTTTCAGCTGAGTCATACTCCCTCTGCCCTTCCTAAATTCATGTATACAAAGACAAGTAGAGTTTCTGTCTTCAACCCTCCCAGCCCTATTCAGATACTCACTGTAACATCCAGCTTTTCCAGAGCAAACAGCTGGTGATCAACCTGAACAGACCAGAGCAGCTTGTCTGCTCCCTCCATGAGTTTCAATGTCCCTGAAGGAAGAAAAAAAAAACCACAGTCTTGAAAACATTAAAAGGGAGCAAGATATTTGCTAATGCTGGCCCCCAGACACTCCTTCAACACTCAGGGTTGCTGAGAGTTGGCTGCTAATTGCATTGGCACAGCCTCTTGGCTGAATCCATACTGGACACTTAACCCTACTTATCATTTTTCTATTATCCAGATACACTGTGACAGTACTGGGCATGTGGGACTGGCCATGAGAAAGCAAAACATAAACATGACTCTATCCTCATAGTGCCCTCCATGCCTACATAAAAAAATATGTCAGCAGAAGGAGTCTTCCAGTCAAATTCTCTTGCCTGACCCAGGGTTTCTGAAGCCCAGTTTCCCCTTCTTTCAAAGATCAAAAGCATGAGCCCCTGGTTCCCTGCTTTGAATTAGTGACAGGCCTTGTCCACTCCACAGGCCTTTCTTCCAGGACAGTGGTAGGACTTACCATCCAGAGTACAGAGGGCAAAGAGACCTGAGCCACTATTCTCACTGGAGCTGCCTGTAAGTGCAAAAGAAAATTGTTGGAGTTGATGGCATTTTATAAGTGTTGTCACCTCTATCCCCTGAAAACAATAAAAAAGATCCAGAACAAGCTGATCATCTTGCCTCCTTTTTTTTTGCCCAGTTGTATGCAGGACAGCACAGACAAATGTGACTAGCTAAATCTGAAGAGGAGACTCCCCTGACCACTGGGATGCTTCAGCCCTTCAATAAATCTCTGCCTAGCGAACAGTCAGGAAAGACATGCAAGGTCACATTTTAAAAGTGATATCACACTTGGAGAGAGAGGACTGGAGTTGTATTCAACTAAAGCTGCATTTAATCCTTTCAGTGACAATGCAGGAGAGACACTGGCTCCCTGAGGTCTGCAGGACACCTGGCAGTCAGAGACAAGCCAGCAGAGCTGAAAGCAAACAGGCAGTTTCCCCAGAATAACTTAACAAATCAAGCCTACCTCCACGGCCCACAGACAGCTCCAAGCTACAGTCCCTGCACACTCTTGGGTTGCAAACTACCCCATTTCCATAGATTAGCTTAAAGCAAAGTCAGCTGGTTGAGTGATCCATTGTCCCTTGTTGTTCATTCACCAAAAGTAAATCTGATCCAAAAGATCTGCTGAGTCCCCCTGGTCAGCATGGCACTCCTCAGCTGTTTCCTTACCGATGGTCCAGCACCAGTGGGCTTTTTTACAGCCTTCTCTTCATCCCTTGTTCTATGTGCCTTCATTACATCTCTCAATAAATGCAAGGCTTCGCATGCAGTCAAATAATTGATTTCATGCTCTGTTGACCATGTTCCTCAAAGCAGCATCAGAGATGCTGAAAACATGACAAGCTTAAGAATCACAGAGGAAAGGTATTCTGAGGAAGGGGAAGGGGGTGGGGTGCAGTGGCTTGCTCTTCTCCCTAAGCTATAATTATCTTGGACAGCCTAAATCATTCTCAGGCAGCACTGCAGGAGGCGATACTTGGGCAGAAAATAGCAGAAAGTGATCTCCACTTGGAATTTGCTGCCTTGAAATTATGCCCACACACTCCAAGGGGGAGTGAAAGCTGCCTGTTCTCCATAGGTACCAAGAGACGGTTCAGCAGATGCAACAGGAACAGGTCAGAGCACAAGGTAGTTACACAAGGGAAGCAGTGGCAGTGTAAGAAAAGTCTGGACACAACAGCAGTGTGTCAGGGCTGAGAGAACCCAGCAGCTGTGGAGAGTTTAGATACAGCAGCTGAACAGAACACAGTGGAAGGGGAAAGAGGACAATGATAAAAATGAAATATGGAAGCAGCTCTAGAGAGGTTGGGACTGCATAGGAGAAGGAGGAACAGCACATAGCTGCCAGGTATTGAGATTCAAATGCTAAAAAGCAGTAACAAAGATGAGGTTGTGGGAAGGAGGAGATGCATTTAGGGAGTAAGAAGAGGGCATAAGCTACAGTCATGCAAAAGCAAAGATCAAGGACATCTGTAGGAGCATGGCACAGCAGCCATTCAGACTGACTAAATGCAGGTCAGTGGAGGCTGCAGAGAAACTGTTGTGCTAGGTAAAGAATAAGGGCTACCTAGGGAAGGACAAAGGCTATAAAAAGCTCACATGCAAAAATCCAACTGTCCTTCTTTGGGAGCTGGCTAAGACAAGTCAAGATCCCTCTGTTCTTGCAGTTGCCTCCCACTGTTATTCTTCAATCACAGGAAATCTGATTTCATCTTGGACTGACACTGAAAAACTGTCCCCTGAAAATCAGGGGCCTCTATTGGTCCAGAGACCCCAAGCTGCTAATCTCTCACCTCGGGCAATGCTGCCAATTAGATGAGTGGAGACATTCTTGTTGTGAATCCGTCCAGATGTTTGGTGTAGAATAACATCTCGAACAGGGGCCTCACTAGGGAAAAGAGAAAGACATCAGAGAAAGGTTAGGGAATCATGCCTGGGTCTGTGCCAGAACAATCTCAAGAGCAGTGTACTCCAAAGCTCTACAAATCCAGAGACAGAGTTTGTGAACAGGTTAACCCTTTAAAGGTAAGGGCTAAAGAAAAGGATATGTGCCACTCCAAGGCGTGAAAGGAATACATTAATGCTTAAAAATCCAAAATCAGAATGATTTTATGCATCAAAAAAACTGGAAAGAGTTCAAAATTTAAAAAAAAAAAAAAAGTAAAGCATGTATTTCAATGAAGCAAAAAAAGGCACAATTCTTATTACTACTGCCACATAAACCTCTCTGCTTTTGACTCAAGAAGCTTCTGCCCAGGGTTTAACAGGTTGGTGAGAGAACACGTCTGGGCCTGGCTTCTGGCTAGGAGGATACCATTCCATTAATGTCTCTAAGAGATTAAGGAGACTTGCCTTGCTGCCCTCCTGCTGCAGTTTTTTCTCTGCCTTGAAGTCATACAGAATACCACAGAAGAACCCCAATTGCCCACAAGGATCCTTCCAGCACCAAGACAATAACAAACACCTCACTACTCATTCTGATTGCTCTGGTTGTCATTTATAGGACTGGCTGGCAAGGATCTCATTAGGAAAGCCTCCAATTCCCTCACCTGGAAAAAAACCCAAGTGAACAAAGCTAAAGTCTCATTCTGGGCTTCAGACTAATTTGGCTTGGCCCAGCCTTTCAGTTGTTACCCTTCCCACCATTAGATATGTCACTGGATTGCACACTTTTCTCTGGAGATTGAGGTCACTCATTCCCCTGCCTTAGCTCCCAGTAACACTCCCCTCAGTGATCTCTTTTTGTCACTCTCCTTGCCCAGTATGAAAGAGAGGAAAGCAGTAGTATCAATCTTTGTGACAGACATGAAGAGAGCTCATGGAAGCTTGGCTGCAGGTGGGTTTAAGTGACCGTGCCAGCACTACAGTGACAGCACCCCTCAGCTCACAACAGTGGTGTGGTGGCACCCCCTTGTGATGGGCCTCCACAGCAGCACCTCCTCCTGTACCCTGACAGGAACAGCCCTCACCTGCTGGAGGCAGAGCCGTCCCTTCCCGCGGCTGTGTCCCGCTGCTCCGTGTCCCAGGTGCACAGCAGGATGGCATAGCCACAGCCCGGCTGTGACACCATCAGCTCCAGGGAGCCATCAGGGCCCGGGTTCACAGAGAGGCTGTCCACCTGTACTGGCAGGGACAAAACACCGACAGAGTCACGAGCCGAGAACTTCAAACACCTCTGAAAGGTTTACAATGTTCTTTGAACCTAAATCTGAACATGGCAAAGCTTCTGACAGAGCTGAGCAGGAGCTGGACAAATTCAACTGGAAGCAAAATGTCCAAGTGCAGTAAAAGGTTGTTTCCCTACCAAAATCCACTTTAGAACAACACTATTTTCCACTAATGCACTCTAGTTGGGTGACAACTGCTTTCCAGACCAACCCAGCAGCTGTTCCATATGTACGGGACAACCACTGGACAAATATCCTTTCAATCCATCAATGTGACAATCATTCACAGGACTGAGATTTTGTGCTTCTTCCCTTGGAAGAGCCACCTCTTGGAGACTGTATAGTGCTCTGAACATCTTTTTTCCTTACCTGACCTTCTAGCAGCCATTTCTTCAACAGGAGCAGCTGTCCAGAGATGTGGTCTGAGTTCTCTGATGAGTCCTCCCAGCGGAAGGCACGTACCACCCTGTCAGTGTAACCCACCACCAACTCACACTTCCCATCTCCATCTGCAGGGAATAGAACAGATGGACACTCTCAGGCTTTCACAGCCCCAAGAGCCCCGACATCCAAAAACCACTATGCTGGTTTCTATAGGCAGCATCCCTGAGGATCCCAATCCTGTAATTAAAATGTGCACTTCAGAAAAATTCCTGAAGTTCTTGTTTCTTTTCTCCATGATTTGACTGCGGTTTGTTACAGTGTCTGTTTCAGCAAGATAATAATTTCCTTCTGCAAGTCCCCCACACTTTCTCTCCCTCCTGCCCCCCACATAAACTCCCCCTCACCTCCCACACCAGCTTCGTGGCTTACCAATGTCATTGATCAGCATGACCTTGGTGTTGGCAGGAATGTGCTGCTTGAACACTGGCTTCTGCTCTTCTGCTGCTGCCAACTCGTGGTGGCCTGAAGCTTCTGGGTGCTTTGGAGAAGTCAGGTCAAAAAGATGAAACCAGCCTTCTGCACTCACTGCCACAACAAAATTCTGTGAGGGAAGAAAAAAACCTTTTGATTATTCCTCTTTTAGAAACTGGAGAGGCTGTGCCACAGCAGGGCAAGGGGAGATACAAGGGCAGATCCATCAAGATCAATGACTGCTACAGAGGGAACAGGAGGTTTTTGGCCAGCACACAAACTCCTCAGGTACTGGAAGGGTCTAAACTTATGGTTCATCTTTGTCAGACTGGGCTGTCAAGCTGATGTGTGCATGCAATCCCCAAACAGTGTCTGGCTTTCTCAATGCTCACGTCAGCTCTGCTCCCCACTGGAGCAAACATAGCGACAGTATTTTGGGCATGGTGCCTAAACTGGGACTCACTGGTCCTGGCTTAAACCCCAGAAACAAAATCCAACAAAAGAAGTCATATTAGAGCCAGTGGAATTTGCTTGGGAGTCCAGACTATTCTGTGTCTGTCTTGTTTAGATGACCTTAAATGCACACAGCCAAGTGGCAGAAGGGCCATGGCCCACAGTAGGCATCAGCATAAGCAGAGCAAAAGCCACTGAGCCAAAGGAGCAACCCTCAAACCACCAAAGCCTTGTGGTGATCACACAGAGGCACATGGAAACCAGTAGTGCTCTGTGAATATAGGACAGATTTCCTTGCTCACTAAAACCTGCATATGGCTCACAGAGAGATACCAGTTACATGTAAACAGGATAGTTTAAAAACAGTAGTGTTAAAACCCTACCACCAAGGGCAGAGCCTCATGACAAAGCACCTGCAATCTGTTCTCCTCCACACTCAGTTCATGACATGACCCTCATATCCCGAACACCTCCCACATGCCATACAAACACAGATGGGAAGGGTTTGGCTCCTCTCACCTTTCCTTTATTGCATACATCTCCCACACCAACACATGTGAGCTGCAAAAGAAAAGAAGGCCATATATGAGACATGGCAACCCAAACAGGCACTTTGGGATAAGCCTCTGCCCTACCCCTCCTCTCTCATAAAGCATCTCTTGAGCTCCAAACAGCCTTTTGAAGGACAAGAAGAGCAGAGTCAGGGCCCGAAACGTATCTGTCACACAACTGGTCAGAGTGCTGGGTCAAAATCCACAGTGCACAGAGCAGGGTCAGGGTGGGACAGGAGCCCAGTTCCCGTGTTTGTTCAGCTCATTACTTCCAGTCCACGGGGCCAGCTATGGGCAAAGGCAGGGTCTGGCATGAAAGGCAGCAGACACAGTTCAGGCTGCCTTTCCCCTCTGGCCTACATATTTCTCAGCAGTGGACAAGGATAGCTGACTGCACACCCACCAAAAGGCCCAACCATTTAGAAATTTTGTCAAGAACTGACCATTCCTTGGCACGATCGCACAGCCCAGGGTTTGCTGTCATCGTTCTTGTAAACATAGAGTTTCCCATTGGTATCTCCCACCACCAGTTCATTCAGCTGTACAAGAGAATTGTGTCAGTAGGAAGAAGTCCACAATACAGTAACAATTCCTCTACAACAATCATGACAGAATTAACATCTTAAAACTGTTCAGTGGAAAGGAGCAGCAAAACAAGAGTTACAGAGACAGTCTCTCCTTAAGAGCAACATCCCATTATCCACTGCTTCTCTACCAACTGTTTCAGAGTTGTGACAGTGTTTTAACATCCTGCTCTGCTAATCATCATCACCCCATCTTCCACCCTCCAACCCAGATTGACTTAAATCACCCAAGGAAGATGATGGCAATGAGGAAAACATAATCACCCAGAAAGGCTGCAAGAACACTTAACATAAGATTTATGCTCCATGTTCAATCTTGCTGATGAAGGGACAAAGGTGTTTCAGAATCGTGATTATTTCTTCAAAGATGACTGCTGAAAATCACCAACCACCCTTGCTGACAAGCCTGCTCCCATCACCCCATCTCCTGCATCATGCCTCTCTGTATTAACATTGTGTGCATGTCGTAACTCCTTGCACACCTTACCCCATATAACATAACTTCTCACGGAAAAACTCATTTAATCATCTACCTCATTGCTAGCCTTGGTACTTTTTGGAGTAAGGCTGTAACAAAATTTGACTATTGAAAAGAAACAGCTTTACACCTGGTTAAGCTAACCTCTTCCTAGTTACAGAGAAACCAGCCACACCAAAACCACATTTCATAGCAACGTTCCCAATGCACATCCATCCATCACACAAGCGAAGAGGCACCGAGACTTGGCTTTGTGACCCGCTTTGCCCCAGCAAAGCGTTTCCCCACACCCCTAAGCCCCCACCACCGCCACAGCAGAACGTCTGTCTGTCTTTGGGACCACAAGCTAACCTCCCCTTTGGATACACACCATCCAGACCCCTCGTCTGAGAGTGATGCGAGCCCTGACCAGCCGCAGCCCAGAAACCACGGCAACACTCTCTTCAAACCCTGCGCCTCTGACACTGCCAAAGCCCCCGCCAAGCTCCCGCTGTCCCCAGGGTGGGGATGCCCTGCCACCTCTCTGGGACCGCTCCAGCCTCTCGCTCCTTTCACCCCGGGGGGGCTCCCCACCCCGGGTACCCCGAGCCCGGCCCCGCACCGTGTCGTTGTCGGCGTCCCCCAGGCAGATGGCGTGTGGGAAGAGGCTGCCGGCGAAGTCCAGCGCCACGCACTGCACATAGCTGACCGAGCGCATCCCGCCGACCCAGCGCCCCGGGAGGGAACCGCGGGAACGAACGGCGGAAAGGAAGCGCGGGAAGGAAGCCCGGGAAGGAATGGCGGGAGCGCGGGGCGGAGCTCCCGGCCGAGGCACGTCGCTTCCTCTTCCAGGGCCAACGCCGTTTCCAGAGTGCCGCTCCTGTTACCGCAGGAACAGCGCTCGGGATAAAGAATTTACAAACCGAGAGAGACAGATGCGCGTGTGGTTTACAAAGTCAGTATCGTAGTTGTTTATTTTAAGCGTTTTGTTGTTTTTTTTTTTTTTTTCTATAAGGACATACATAACGAATAGGTTATAGTTGAAGTTTATACATGCATGACCTCACTTACAAACACTAGTATGTCGCCTTCTGCTGGCAACCAGACCCATTTTTAAGGACAGCACGGAACATCCTCTCAGCCGCCTGAATAAAGCACGTTTAGTGTCCTTAGTAGATTTACATTCTTAAACATTTCATAGTTTGTTATGTAGTAACAATGAGGGCAAAGTATTACTTTCAACACTGCTCACACTTAACATCTCCACCATGGACTCTATTTTTCAGATGTGCTACAGAAACCATCTCCCTTTTTTGCTTCTGGAAACATGTAGAACTGTCACGCCCGTCGAGGATTTTTGAAAACTGCTGCTCAACAATTTATCATGAGGACCTGACACTATGCTCACTGTAACAAGAGTTCCAGAGGCTGCTATTCCTAGTAGTAACTACCAACAAATCAAGGTATTTACTTGCTGGAGAAAAAGTACTCTTGCTTGGCATTCCTGCCCCCCTTAACTCTTTTCTGTGTCTATCAAGCCCTTGTTGTAACTCCAGTTGACACTCACACCCTGTTGTTTCCCACAGAAGCTGGTCACGCTTTGGTGCAAGTTTTTCACATACACAGGGCTGTTACGATCAAGTCAGAACTCACAAAAATCACCTGCATTATCTGGCAACACTAAGATTTTATGAGGCAAATCAAATCAGCATTTTTTTAAACATGATGACCTACCAAGCACTCTATCCTGCCTCTTCTCCTATCCCAGCCTGGGGCATTGCTATGCTGCGCAGAGAGCAGTGCAGCTCACAGCTCCCTAAGCCAGAGCCAGCCCAGCAGCAGGTGGTGAGTTTATGTTGGGCCCAGGGGCAGTACAGCAGCTTTTACCACTTTGGTGACAGTCCAGTTCTACAGCTGCCAGGCCCAAGGTGTCCTGGCACTGCTGCAGGGCAGGTACTGCCAACACCCAGGCCATAAGAACCCCATGAGTAAGCACTTACACGGTGCTTCTCTCTCAGGAAAGGAGACTTGAGAATTCAAATTAAGATTTCCAATGTAATTCATGTTAAAACAGGGATACTCTCTGCAATATACACACAATTCCAGCTCATTGCATGCCATGCAAATCTTTCTCACAGTAAGAAAAAAAAAAATCAATTTTTTTTTTTTTTTAATCTGAGCAGAACAGATTATCTACCTTCCTTCTGCAGAGCAGGCAAAAAGTGCCCCTGCTGCAAGAATGGTCTTAGAACAGGACACTGGAGATGCTGAGTTTAACACTACACGACAGGATAAACAGAACAGCTGAGTTTGAGTACTATGTTCCATGCCTGCAGACAAAAAAACCCACCCCAACAAAAAGCCCCCACAAAACCCAAAAGCACACCCACCCCCAAACATGACACAAAAACTGCAGAAAGAAGCAGAATACCAAGTAATAGCTTTCTTGTGAGATGGGGATAAGCAGACACTAGAATCACTCAGGAGTTTATAGTTCATTAGGATTTAGAAGTATTTGTAATACGTAAACCATTATCACTTACTTTCTCTTCAAAGCCAGTCACTTTTCAGGTATACATATTGGGTTTTTTTTTCCTCTGGTCCAGTTTTACAATATGGTGGGCAAAGAGGAAGGTAGCAACATGAACAGGTAATAAATTCTATGCATAGGTTACAAACTTGCTTTTTGAACAGTTTTCAGCAACTTATTTTTTCCTCTTGCAAATATATGGGTAAATATTTTATCAGATATTGTGGGAATTTTCTATAGTAATGAACAAACAACATAGAAAAATAATCAAGACACTGTGGCTGTGTGGATGAGAAAGGACAGTAAATTCTCTCAATTCTGTGCAAATTCCAATAAAAACCCATGAAAAGTTCCGTTTTCTTGAGTTTAATTGGAGCTTTATTTCTTAAGCCGTGACTTCAGTCTTCACCTTCAGCAATTTGCAAAGAGCAGGCATACAAGAAAGGTTACAATATTTAATGGAAGGGACTCCCTACTCAACAGGGGGAACAAGGGCAACCCCAAGGCAGAAGAACTGGAGCGCCAACTTGTTCTTTAAGTTTCATGTGAGGACTCCTGGAAAAAGCTGATTACTTCAAAGAAATCAAGGAAATAAATGTAGAAAGCAGAACCTGGGATTCAAGCAAGCTAGAACCAGAAAGAAACAAAGACCAATGACAAAATGGGAACTATCAACCTGTCAGCCTCAGCTCTGTGCCTGGGAAGATCACGGAACAGATCCTCCTAGATGCTATGCTAAGGCACACGGAGAGCAGGGAGGTGATTTGGGACAGCCAGCATGACTTCAGCAAGGGCAAGTCCTGCCTGATACACCTAGTCACCTTCCATGATGGAGCAACTACAACTACATCACCAGACAAAGGAAGGTGTCACTTATCTGGATTTCTGTAAAGCCTTGGACAGTCCCCCACAACATCCTTCTCTCTAAATTGGAGAGAGATGGATTCAGTGGGTGGACTGTTGGATGGGTTGGATGGTCACATCCAGAGGGTAGTGGTCAATGGCTCAGAGTCCTGATGGACATCAGTGACTAGTGGTGTCCCTCAGGCATTTGTATTGCAACCAGTGATGCATTTGTATTGCAACTATGATGACACAGATGAAGGGATTGAGTGCACTCTCAGCAAATTTGCAGATGACACTAAGCTGAGTGATGCACTTGACACATGTGAGAGATGGGATGCCTGGACAAGCTCAGGAAGTGGGCCCATGGGAATCTCACAAGGTTTAACAAGACCAAGTTCCTGCACGTGGGGTGCAGCAACCCCTGGTATCAATACAGGTTGGGCAGGAACAGATGGAGAGCAGCCCTGCCAAGAAGGACTTGGGGTGCTGGTGGGTGAGAGGATGGACATGGGCTGGCGATGGGCACTCACAGCCCAGAAAGCCAATTGTGTCCTGGGCTGCATCAAAAGCAACGTGGGCAGCGGGTTGAAGGAGGGGATTCTGCCCCTCTACTCTGCTCTGGTGAGACCCCACCTTAAGTGCTGCATCCACCTTTGAAGTCCTCAGCAAAGGAAGGACAACAACTTGTTGGAATGAGTCCAGAGGAGGCCACCAAGATGATTAGAGGGATGGAGCACCTCTCCTTACAATAAAAGGCTGCGAGAATTGGGATTGTTCAGCTTGGAAAAGAGAAGGCTTCAGGGTGACCAAGCTGTGGCCTTCCAGTACCTGAAGGGAGCCTACAAGAAACATAGAGAGAGACTATTTACAAGGGCAAGTAGTGACAGGGCATGGGAGAATGGCTTCAAATTGAAAGAGAATAGATTTAGATTAGCTATTAGGATGGAATTATTTACTCTGAGAGCGGTGAGGCACTAGAACAGGTTGCTCAGAGACCCTGTGGATGACACGTCCCTGGAAACATTCAAGGTCGGGTTGGATGGATCATTGAGCAACCTGGTCTAGTGAAAGCTGTCCCTGCCCATGGTAGAGGGGCTGGAACTAGATGATCTTTGAGGTCCCTCCCAACTCAAGCCATTCTGTGATTCTATGAGAAAGCAAATAAAGCAAGCAGAGTAAATCCAGACAGAACCCAAACATAACAGAGGCTGAATGAATAAATAAAGTCACTAGGATTAAACTGGATTTATGCTGCCACTCAGCTTCTTGAACAGCCACATAAAGCTGTAACTGACTGTGGCATGGTGGCTTCAGCCTCTGCTCCCTTGAAGCCACTATCCAACCAGGTAGAAAAATAAAGGTCTAATTCACTGGAAATTCTTTCATTTACAAAACTAATGGAATAGGGTTTGTTTTTATGCTTCTGCTTCAACTTCTGATTTATCTTCAACTCCATTCTGCTCATCTTTCATTTCTGCATCTTCAGTGTGGCTGGTCTGAAGAGTAGCAGCCGACTAAATGGAGAGAAAAAGAAAATGTATTAATATAATACAATTATAAAACTGCTAGCACAAACATTGTTTGATCCTTATAGCTAGGAAACCTAGTCTCCCCTGCAAGACTGAATCAATGTATTAGGATCTTCAGCCAAGAGAAACAAAAAATTTCATTTTTCATGCATCTAAGAAACCAGATGCAATTTAGAAAAGGCAGAGATATAATACTGGCATTAGGTGGTTATTATTCATAATGTCTGCACACACTTGCTACACAACACTTTCTCAGAAAAGTCCTTTAACTAAAATTCATTGACAAAGCTGCTACACAGAACTGCTTCAATTTCAACGGGATTTATTTTTGGCCATTCCCATAGCCTACACCCAACCTGTATGAGGCACACTTGGGCTCAGCACGTGAAGAAATATCTTTGTTGGACAACTTGTTTCATGAAGAGTGACTTCAACTCAAGAATGTGATTTGGATGTCCTCTGGAAGAGCTTAGCTGGAAGAAAATACAATGTGACAAGGTGGCTTCTCTAAAGCCCTCTCTCTCCTTGCCACATCTTCCAGTCCACATAAAAAGGGGTGGAAGGCAGAGAGCCATGTGGCAGGGGTCCAAGGTTAGTTTTTGCAATAGGACATAACCAGCATATCCTGACCTTGCAATAATTTTAAAACACAGTAAAGGGAGGGTAAAAATTTCTTGGCCTTCTCATCTCAAAAATTAGTGCAATGAAATTGCTGTTCCACCTGTCAGCCTAGCACCTTGAACCATCTGTTTTATTATGATGTTGGCTGAGAACCAGACAAAACCAAAGTCTTAAGCATGAAATGTTGGGAGAGGTGAGTAGGAAGGGGAAAAGGGGCAGAATCCTTAAATGTTACATCAACTTGGCTGCAACAAGAAACCACAATCAGAAGGACTTCCAGACATCAAAGGTCAACCTTTCATCCTTAGAAGGATTTTGTAAAGCACACAGGAGCCAACTCTTCTCTCACAGAAGACCTTTTAGCTAGCAATCCTGGGCTTAAGATAAGGTGATAAACATCCTGACCTTTAAAAATCCACACTTTACATACATGAACTATTTGAATTCATGAAACGAACTCCTGATGCAAGAGTGGCTGTTGAATTCAGCAGACTGTAAGATACACAGTGTCAGGAATTTCAGAACTATGGTCCAAGCTACCTTCTTAGCAATCAGAAGACATTTGATAAACAAACCCTCTTCTCCAGAGCTTTTTAAGATAGGCCAGATGGCTCAGAGTCAAAAAAACCCAATGCATACTCCTAAGATCATCTCACTTGTTGAGAAGAATTCATCATGCCAGTGGCATTCTGGCTTGCATCAGACCTGTACTGGACACTGCAGAGGCTGCACCTTGAGTCCTGTGTCCAGTTTTGGGCCCCTCACTTCAAGAAAGACATTAAGATGTTTGGAGCATGTCCAGAGAAGGGCAACATTGCTGGGGAAGGGTCTGGAGCACAAGTCTGATGAGGAACAGCTGAGGGAACTGTAGGTGGTTAGCCTCTAGAAAAGGAGGCTGTCTACAACAGCCTCAGGAGGTTGTAGCAAGGTGTGGGTCAGACTCTACTCCCAGGCAACTACTAGCAGGATAAGACAAAATGGCCCCAAGTTGTGTCAGAGGAGGCTCAGACTGGGTATTAGGAAAAATTATTTCACAGAAAACTCAGGGCAGTGCTTGAGTCACCATCCCTGGAGGTATTTAGGTATAGATGTGACTCTTAGGGATGTGGCTTAGTGGTAGACTTGACAGTGTTAGGTGGGGATCTTTCATTTACATTTGGTTGGATGCCAGCCTAAAGGATTTTACAACTTTAAGCTAATTCTATCCCAAGCAGATAGGAAAATTGGAACTAAATGCCATGTCTTTTCAGCATCCCAAACAGTCTGCAATGCAGAGGTTTTAAGTCTGCCTTTTGCCAAGAATATTACTCTACCATTTATTTGTCTTAGGAGCCGAAGGGTACATTTTGGAAAGCACAAAGGCAGCCCTTTGGTACTTTTAGTGGGTATAGCTTGCTTCAGCAATCCACTCTTTCACTCTCAGCAGCAGATCTTGCTGTGTCTCACACCTAGTGGAGGACAACAGATTCCCAGCAGCTGTGCTAGCTGAAAGAAACCTTCTCAACAGAGCCTGACTGCTGGCAATTAAATCCTCTTATTTCAAAAGTGAAGATGCCTAAGAGTGAAGTAATTCGTTTAGTTGCTGCATCTTTATCTTCCTGAGATTTTTCATTAAAGCCTACCAAAATTAAGATACTGTGTGGTTTTACGTCACTATGTCTAGAAGTACAGAATACTTTATTCCAAGCTCCAGTAAGCAAGGACTGTTGACATCAGGCTGCTTTAGCCAAAAAAAGAAGAGATGGCTGTGAAGCATTTCATGTAGGAAGTTGTCAGCTGACTGTCTGAGATGACTGGACTGTCAGGATATACTCATCAGAGGACACCAGGCCTCTGGGAAGACTCAATGACATAGTTAACCATAGGCAAGTAGCATACCAAGATCTGACAATTTGTTAAGATTCTCCATGTGTATTCTGGAAAGGTGGACACGAAGATCTGTGAAAATAACCTCACAAGATGCAAGCTTCTGCATTCCCATGTTACTGAGGAAATCTGACTTTGATATAAATCCCAGATTCATCATTTAAAAGTTACAGGTCTACTTATTCGTTCTGCACCATCAGATTTAAGGAAGAGAAACAAGGTTTTCTTGGGATATGTGATTTTCACCAGTAGCTTGGAATGTTTCTTGCTAGCTGATACAACCTTGTTATAACCTGTATTGACATACTGCCATTATTAACTGAACTAGTATTTACTGAAATCCTAGTGAAAGCTTGTTAGGAAAACCAACCATTCCTACAATAATCAGTGTTCTGATAATAATCAGTGTTCTGATAATCAATCTGCAACATTTGAAATGGAGACCATCAACCACATCTTCATGTCTCCATGAGAAGCAAGATGGTGCTCAGCACCATCTGTATGGCAAACGTAAGGTCTCACTAGATGGACCACCCAGGCACCAGAAGGGGCCATTCTTTAGAACAACTGGTTCAAGAATAGGTGCTTTTTTAGCTGGAAAGTTATCATGTTTGTATCTCATCACTTCAATTGCTTTCTGACTAACACTGGTCTGCTGCAAATTCGGTTGAAATAAGTCAAAGCATCCTGTGCAGTACTTGGTACTTCTATAGCTTCTTGTTCAAACAGGATGGTCTCATAACTTTGACTCTTGGCTATTTTGTGTTCAACCCCCACTCCCCAAAGGAGTCTACTTGACTGTTCTCCTGCTATACTTATCTGTTCTAAGAAGTAAGCTGAATACCTAAACCACTTTTCTTGTCTAACACATGACACCACTTCTTGTAGCCTTCTTGGAGTAGTGTTACTTACCTTCAAGTCTTTGTCTGCAAGCCTTTGGAACATGTTGGCGTACATCTTTTTCTCCTTCTCATGCTGCTCCCGTATTTTTTGCTGACAAGTTACCAGTTGCACCTTGGCAGCTTTGTTACTTGGATAAAGTTGTATCACTTTCTGGAAATCTCCTCGAGCCAACTCAAAGTCATTGACAGCCAAATGGGCTTCTCCACGCCGGAAGAGGCCTTTTTCATTGTTGCTATCCAATTCAAGTGCCTGCATTAAAAACCACAACCAAACCACAAACAACAATTAATTTTGTTTTATAAAAATCATATGCAGTCAGACCACCAGAGATGGCTGGGAACTGTACCTTCTGATATAGACTTAGGAGTCTTGTCAGGCCTTACTAATAAGGTGAGTGGAACGCAGTAGAAATTAGTACACAGAGGAAAGCATATAGTAGGCTATTTGACAGAGAACCAGCAAGTCCAAGATTTAGTCCTGGCTCTAATCCAACTCTTTGAAAGACATTTGCCAACATGACTACCTCCACCAAGTGTATCTGATTTCTAAATACTTGAATATTCTCCATGGAGAAGCGAGTTAGAAAAAGATGTTCAAAGGACAGTAATTATGAAAATAATCTGCTGGATATTTTTTAGTGTATTCAGTACTATCCAAATGCCAGCTGATAAGAAAGGCCCAACACCACATGGCCTGTTGTCCCTCACATTTATAAAACAGAAGATAAACTGCACAAGCAGTCTGACAGTTTCAGAATAAATAAACCCCTACTACCTTGTTGCAGTTCTCCAAAGCCTGGGAGTATTCCTTTAGCTTGAGGTGGCACATAGCTAGATTAAGGTGGGCAGCAAGCCTCAAGCTTTTGGCTTTTGATTCCTCCTCATCAGAGAGTCCCGATTCATGCTCCAGCCATGACACAATCTTCTTATACTGTAATGCTGCCCGCTTGTATTTTCCCTCCTGTAAACAGAGCAGTTCAATTACCACACAGCTCATCACAGTAACTTTTACATCCCTCGTGCCCCTTCTGCTTACCTTGAGCAACAGACCTGAAAAAAAACATTTCATCAGAAAATAACTTCTGTCATCCTAAACATAGTATTTCTGAAAGCCATTCCCACATAGGATCAGAAAATCTTCAGGAATACCTATGATTCCCCATTAAAGTACTGATACTTCTCTCTGAACTCCCACCTTATATTCAACTTTATGATACAAAAAAAAGGGAAGATGGGGCATTTTCAAAATGTGTTATGAAGATAATGGGAAATTCTTCCTTTAGCTGGTCAAATTGCTTTAAACAGCTTCTCCACACATCTCTACCCAAATGAATGTTGTTCATTCANTACAGTAACTTACCTTGAAGTACTGAGTGCCTCTCTCCTTCACAATGCAGCTTTGTTCCAACTTCTCATCCGTGTTCATTTCCCAAGACTCCTTAGCCTACCCAAAGAGAAATAGTTCAAGTCAACTTCAATACAACAATACAACTTCTAGGGAAATCAAGTGGCTATGTTGCTTCCCATAGGGAGGCAGAGATAGGTTTGGCNCATCACAGTAACTTTTACATCCCTCGTGCCCCTTCTGCTTACCTTGAGCAACAGACCTGAAAAAAAACATTTCATCAGAAAATAACTTCTGTCATCCTAAACATAGTATTTCTGAAAGCCATTCCCACATAGGATCAGAAAATCTTCAGGAATACCTATGATTCCCCATTAAAGTACTGATACTTCTCTCTGAACTCCCACCTTATATTCAACTTATGATACAAAAAAAAGGGAAGATGGGGCATTTTCAAAATGTGTTATGAAGATAATGGGAAATTCTTCCTTTAGCTGGTCAAATTGCTTTAAACAGCTTCTCCACACATCTCTACCCAAATGAATGTTGTTCATTCACAGCACTATCCCACAGCAGAAACTTGAATACTGTAACCCTGCTACTATTCCATGTATGCCCCGAAGTTATCTGTAGGTACAACAAACAGAGAACTTCCTGCAGAGTTAGTTCTTTGGATAATCCAACTGACCTTTTTTTTTAAAGACAACTTCCCCTCCAGTCCTCCCTGTAAAATCTTATATAATACCATGACCACCACTCAGAAATGACAGAAGCTGTAATCATCATTATCAGCTCCTGACATGGAGTAAGAAATGNAGCACGACAGACAGCAACAGACAGGGACACAGTGAGATAAGGGCCATTTTAGCCAAGACCTCCCAGCATGTCATCATCTCTGGCAACAGTGGCCTCCTTATTTCAGATCACCAGTGAAGGGATTCCACTGTCCTTGCTTAAGCTGCACTCACACTTCTGCCCCGGCCCCCAGGATCTCTTTGGGGTTTTATCTCTTGTTCCTACCTTTTCAAAGCTTTTGAGTTTCACTTCATACTGCAGCTCTGCATCTGGAGGGATCTGAAATTTCTCGTTCCCCGCACTTCCAAAACCATAGCTGTAAGATGGGGGTGGGGTGGAAGAAACATTAAGGAGAGAGTTCAGAACTGTCCATCCAGCTGTATTTTCTACATAGGAAGATGGAGACAAAAACCCCATGCAAATCTGGGATGCCCATACATCATTATTACAAGACAAAGACTTCAAGAGTTCTAGATACAATTCTACAATCAGCAAGCACAGGATAGAAGAAAGCAAGAGAAACCTAGCACTGATTTCACTAATCTCTTACCAGTTCCTATTATTTTATTGGCTTTTTTAGATTAGATGAAGGAAAAGCAAGTTATCCCTCCAACAGAAAAAACCAAACAAAGCAACAAACTAGCAAGTTATATCCATCTTGCTTTATATTCATGGTCTGAAACTGAGTGTTTCCTTCACAGAGCACCTGCATTTTAGAACTATTTTTAGAAAAGCAAAGACAATAAATACCAAGTTCAAATGAACAGCAATACACTTAACATACTGCTAATGAGCTGATAACAGGAAATGCCTATAGAAAGGTTCTGTGAACTAACTCCCGGAGGAAGTTGCATATTAGCAGGATAATCCTCAAGATCAGATTGCTTTGCTCTTATCAAGTTCAGTTCCAGTTAAAAATCTTAATAAAAAGTGAAATTAAAATTAACATTTGATGAAAACAATCTGTGTAACTCCACTCGTTTTCTCACTGTAAAGGGAAAATTCTGCTTGTATCCAGAACTATATATGCACTGTTGTACAGTAAGTACTACCTAAGAGAGACCACAAAAATCTAAGCTATAGAGCAACAGTATTTTTTTAAACATTCATACAGATCAACACTCTATAGAGACAGAAGTAAAACTTATTTCTCTTGCATTCATACTGCTTCATTATGAAGTGGCAAAGCAATCTTAGTTCAATATTTCTATTACATAAATTTTTTGGGGCTGATCCAAGTTTTTACCACAGCACGGAAAAAAGCTGAGAAGTATTATAACAAAACACTTAATTCTTGACAGATTCTTAGTATAAGCCCTTCAGGTATCAAAAGATCAGGAACAGCATACCTGGGTTTGAGATAGAACACAGATTCCTCCGATTTCTCCATTTTTTGAATTGCTTTCTCCAGACCATGAGGAAGATCAAAGTTTTCCCCTTCCCCAATCTCAAACCGCAATTCGCGCTTGTCAAAAACACGATCTCCGTATCGGCCTTCAAACTGGACTGGTAACAAAAAAAAGCGGCGAACACAGATTAAAATCAGAGGTATCTATGTATGGTAGAGGGGGAGGTAGCACAGGAGTACACAGGGAGCTCTATATAGGCAAGTAGTACATACAGAGTGCCAAAGCTGCCTCCTTTTTTTAACAGCTACCTATGCATGGTGGCTACTCGCACGAAACAGAACTTCTGCTGTTAAATTTAATAACCCCTTTTTTTATCTGTTCATCCAAGAGTTTGTTTTTTTCCGTTGCAACAGCAGGTCCCAGAACAATTCCCCCCTTGTTCCTCAGCAAACGGAAATACTTTATTAGACTCATCTACCTTTTGTGATCAGATAAGCACTTTAACAGATTCAGTATCGCTGGAGGACACAGTTGCTGCTGGAAAATGTAAACCTTGCTAGAAAGAAGAGAATGAAATCTTACTCTAGGTTGTTAAGTTACTTGGTAAAGGAAAGAGCAGCCACATATTCCTCTCTCTCAGGGCAACGAGCTGTAGACTGTGAAAAAGGTTCTGCCATCCCACATGGTAAACCCATTTACTAATTGTGTAACAACAAACTTACTCTCTACAAGTGCATCCTCATTGGGCTTGGAGTAGCCCTCCCCTTTTTTACGGATTCTCCGGATGATGCCACCATCTTCTTCATCAGTGAGGTCCTCCCCCTTGAACTCAAAAAGTTCTATCTGTGGAGGGAAACAATGCCTTCCATTTACCCTCATTACATTAATTCAGAAACTCAAAGAGCTTGTTCTCCAGTGATCTTTGAAACCACAGTTATTCAGGAAGTCACTATCTTAGGCAATGTCCTATAAGATACTGGATAGCCAAGGCTCTGAAGATGATATTGGATGGAAACCAGAAAACAGTGGATGGAAACCTATCAAAGAATTTTAAATTTCAGATTATATTCAGGCCTTTTCAGCTTTTTTTCCTCGACCAGTTTTGGTCTCCCAATACTAAAAATCAGATCCTTTAAAATGAAAGGACTGTGAACCCAGCTTCTGAATAAAGCTTACATGAGCCACAATGCTTAGGGTCTACTGGAAAAAAAAAAAAAAAAAGATTATATTGGCTTATTTCATAATCTTTTTGCTAATGTCTGCAGGCAGAAGTATAGACAATTGGTTTTGGTTGAGATTCGTATTTTTTCTCATATGAGGGAAAAATGCCTTTAGATCACATTAAGCCAGGAAGAATTTACTATCATCTGCCACTCTGCAGTGCCACCAGACTGATCAGCTGTGACACCCTCTTACTCTACAGTCAAGTAGAATCACCAGTAGTGTCACCACATCTATGGGCCGGGGAGGTTTTTAAGTAGTGCAAGGATAAAAGGAGCAGGACAATAAAACAAAGATATAATCCTTATCCTTAATTCATGATTAGACCCTTAATTCCATCAATGGTCAAATTCAGACTGACTTTAAAGTGCTTGGAATGGAGCTTAAACTGACCCCAAATGCTTGTCCTGCAACATTAAAACAAATTCAAGAGTATCTTTTCAAACTTTCCTACCTGTTTTTTCATTCTCCTACTCTTGTGCCACAGGACAGTAGTTTCAGAACTTCTGTGCCAATTCTCCTTTGCATGCCTGGACAGAGCCAGTGTTCTCTTTTTACTTGTTGTTTTCCCTTCTAGTCTTGTTGTATTGCTATGTATTGTGGGATCATTTCAGAAAAAAAATATTTCCAGAAGAATGATAAAACAACAAAACCATGATCAGGCTCACTTTATTCTAAACTCACTGCTGCAAGAGACTGTTTAGAATTTTTAAGAGCTGGTGTTAAAGTAGGAAATAGCTACCCAGTCTTAATCTTCACATGCCCTCCCTAATGTAAATCATAGATTCACGTGGGAGTACCATGGTGTGATAGAAAAACAGTCTAGGCACAGAAGATATTTGTTGTTGCTGCTATTTTGTATCCTATGTTTGAGTAAAACAATAATAAAAACAGCACAAAAGAGAAAGCCATTATAATCAGCACTGTTTAGACTACCTCATTTAAAAAAAAAAAAAAAGTTCAGGGCTAATGCTCTGAAAGTTCCTGACACTGGACTTAAGATACTTAGAATGTAAAAAGAATTTAATATCCACTACAACAAAAAGGAATTCCATTTTTTATTTTGATGTTCACCTACTAATAAATAACATAACATGCTGGTCCTCTTCAGTCTGTCTGAAAAAAGTGAAGTAATTCCTGAACGTTCTACTGATGACCATACGGGGGGGGGGGGGGTCCCCCTTTTTTTTTTCCAACCTGAACAACACTATTCTATGGAATAATCTACCTATTTATATTGCTCTGCAAAAACAATCATGGGGAACGAAAAAACCCCAAAACAACAAAACCCCACCAGATCAAAAAAGCAAACCATAGGACATCCATTATTTCACATCATAAAGAATTGGCGATGCGATGACACAGATACAAAATCTTTAAACGCAAGTTTTAGAGACCCCTTTTTAAGGCAACTTGTACAAAATTTTGTTAGGGTGTTAAGCACTTGCAGAAGACCCATGCTGACCTTGTGTCAAATAATAAAAAGGAAACCTAGAAGCAAAACTAAAATAGTGGATACTTAAGAGACTAAGTGCCTGAGAGTCAGAAACTACTTTTACCTAATAACACTTAGGAAAACTTTCTGGATCTAAGTTCCAACCCACACCCTCAATTAGGACACACCCAGCACTACTTATTTGTTGCAGCCAGTCAGCTCCAGGCTATTTTGTTAGGGAAGCACAAAACCATTACAGAAATAAGAAGCAGCAAAGCTGTCTGTCTGCCTCTTCCTTCCTTTCTCCCCTTCTTCCTTTAACATTATTGCTTAGGAAGGCATTAGGGGATATCAAGGATCACGGATGAAACACTACTTACCCAGAAAATGATGGAGAGGTCAGACTGACATCATTAAGAAAAACCCAGTGGGAAGTGAATAACCTGGATGACTACTTCAGATAGGCTCAGCAGTAGTCAGATGGAACAAATCCCATCTTGCTTTTATTCATGTTTTTGTTTACCAAAAACACTGGGTATTATCTCACTGCAGGTCAATGAAAGCTCCTCTGCTTTGTACTGTTCATGCACATCCTGTGTACTAGTGCTAAGCCTTTAAGAAAGCTCCATTGGGCTGTCAAGATAGAAGGTCTTGAGCTTTTAGCTTGCCTTTGAATCATCAGCGCAGTATTTTTTTTTTCTCCCTTGAATCCTGCCCTGATTACACTTAGTATCACTTGCATATGTGCAAAGCACACAGCATTCCAACATGTGTAGTTTGATCCAATATAAGTAAACCATGAGTAACTTCAGATTTATACATATGAAAGTGCTGTCTAAAAATAGCTTTACAAGATACTATTTTCAACAGCCAGCTACAGAAATAACAGCATTAATTTCCAAGTACTCAAAATTATTAAGCTATCATCCCTTAGTGGACACTACCTACGCTAGCACTAGTTTTTAAATTCTCCTGCACAAAATAATATCTTTAATCCTATTACTCACAAGTTCATGGAAAAAAAAAAAATGTCAATACACTATCCAAATGTAATAAGAATACAATATCCAGCTGTGTGAAGGACAGTATCATTCTGGCTTGTATCAGAAATAGTGTGTCCAGCAGGACCAGGGCAGTGATTGTCCCCCTGTACTGGGCACTGCTGAGGTCACACCTCAAGTACTGTGTCCAGTTTTGGGCCTCTCACAGCAAGAAAGACATTGAGGTGCTGGAGTGTGTCCAGAGAAAGGGGAGAGAGCTGGCGGAGGGTCTGGAGAGTAAGTCCTATGAGGAACATCTGAGGGAGCTGGGGGGTGTTCAGCCTGGAGAAAAGGAGGCTCAGGGGGGACCTTCTTGCACTCTACAACTACCTGAAAGGAGGTTTGTAGTGAGGTGGGGTCAGTCCCTTCTCCTAAGTAACAATCACAGGACAAGAGGAAATGGTCTCAAGGTGCACCACAGGAGGTTTGGATTGGATATTTGCATTAGAACAGGCTACCAAGGGAAGTGGTTAAGTCACCTTCCCTGAAAGTATTTAGGTATAGATGTGGCACTTGGGGACATGGTTTAGTCATGTACTTTGCATTGTCAGATTTAAGACTGGATAATGGTCTTAAAGGTCTTTTCCAACCTAAATGATTCTATGTGTAATTTACCCTTGTTAAGGCATGCTCATTGTTTCCAATAAAATCTAAACAGACCTTCAGTCTCTACTTCATGAACTATTTTTACCTTTCTCAGGTATTAGATAAAACATTCAATCTTAGAGCAATCATCAGTTTTAAAACTTTCCTTATGGCCCCCCAACTTAAGAGTCCATTCAGTCAATTAAGTATTTTAGAGCAAAGTAATTTTAAAAATCAGACTTCAAAAGAATCTGCCTTCTCTCAGGTAGAATTTATTTTAAAGTAATTGTTGGAAAATTGAACTGTTTCAAAAGTATGGAAAATATATCCTCTCCAAACACTGCTGAGATTGTCAGAGAATGCTCCAGAAACAGCTTTAAGATCATCCTCCATGGAAAAATCAAACACAAGTCTCAGCATTCTGAGCAACCATTCTCAATACTGAAATAAAACATAAGAGACAGCTGCTGTTTCCACCCGTTTTGGGAAGGGGGGGTGGGGAAATGATTTAAAGATCAGTAGGAAACAAATTCTCTCCTCTCCCAGTAAGGATAAGAGATACCAATGACGATAACTGGCTCCATTTTCTCAACTACTTCAGAGTCTGTCACTGAGACAGTTCCCCCTCCGAACCTGCACTTTTCCTACTCTGTAACTGTAACATTAAAATTGAGCACTGCATTCAAGTATTTTAAAAACTCATTAAAAAAAAAAAAAGGAACTTGAGCCATCACAGATCAGTAGCAGCCAGACTAAAACTTTGCCCACGCTACCCACATTGACCATATTATTTTCTTTAGAAAACCTAACAATTCTGTTTCGAAAGGATATTGCATTACACATTTTCTACTGTGAAATATGACTTCTGCTTGTTTTTCAAGCATACAGTTTTAGTGATCATCTCTCACTTACCTCAAAAATCAGTGTAGCATTGGGAGGTATCTTTGGGGGACTCCCAGCTGAGCCATAGGCATACTCTGGTTTGCACGTAATCCGACAGATTTCACCAATCTTCATAGTTGCCACAGCAATGTCCCATGCTTTGATCACCTCACCTATACAAGTCAAATGCCAATCAAACGATAGCAAGGCATACATGAAATGCATGATCAGCTGAAACTCAGCATCATCACTTTTACTAAACAAAAGCTGAGACTGCAGAAACACTGAAGGACTGGTGCTCACCCTCTTATATGTATGTCAGTTTTAAGTCTAATCAAATTCTAAAGCTTCCTGGGGACATAAATTTGGGTACACATCTTCATTCTAGGTGTAGCAACTCCTTTCATAGAATCACAGAATGGGTTGGGTTGGAAGAGACCTGAAAGGTCATCTAGTTTGAGCCCCTCTGCCAGGGGCAGGGGACACTGTACCTCCTTCCCTAGAGGGAATACAAGTCCTCTGAAGGCACACACAGGCTGAAGTGCCTGGCACAGTCTCAAGTGCGAGGAAGTAACAATAAACTCTTCCGAGAGGAAGGTCTCAGGGTGAGAGATTGCCTGCTCGTGTTTTGAAAACAATTCAAACCAACAGCCTTTTTTCTCTCTGTACTTTATCAGTTGGCAAAGAGCAGCACTAGTGGTAACTAAAAGTTACAAACATTTGTAACAGAAAGGGGGAGGAAAGTGGAAATAGTATTCTTTCTGAGGCCAAAACGGGAACAGAAGCTGTAACAAAATCATCTCTGTTATTTCAAGCTCTCATTTCAACTTGATCAAGCAACACTCTATAAAGTCTTATATTAATAGGTACACTTCATGTCATCTCAAACTTCAGTACAGAAATTCCTCTCTTTTTAAAGAAGGAGATACTACCCATTTTTTAAAAAGCAGCAGGTAAGGAACTGCCAAAAAAAACCAAGATGTGCAGTAAGATTTGCTGGACCAAGGATGCTTGGATTTTTACATGAAGGGTTTTGACAATGAAGAAATGCACTGCTCAAAGACTCATATTTAGGTTAATTTGGGAACTTTGTGGGAAAGGGAGTATGTTTCATCACACTGCAGCTGATAACTGCCTCTGTGCACCCTGTCCCAGTATCTGGACACAATTAAATACTCTTGAACTGGAGTCTGCCCAAAAAAAACCCCCCAAAATTAACCCAAACAAAAACCCAACCAACAAAATGCATATTCTGGCTATTTAACTACCCTTTGTCACTATGCTTCAGGGCAGATTTGCTCCCCTGCAGTGCTTTGTCTAAGGCCTGTAAATCCTTCATCAGGCCTCTCAAGGGGCTACACAGTTTTCTCATTCAGAAAAATCTCAGAGACATTCTGAGAGAATAAACTCTGAAAACAAGTTTAAGCAGTAACTTTAAAAGGCAAGGAGGCACACATGCAAGGAAATCCCATCTCAACTATTACCAAAACTGAACAATACCAAACACAAGATAGTACCTTTCCCCAAATCAAATGAGAACTTGTCTCTCCTGTCCAGGCTGGAGTCAAATTTTGTTCCATCAAGAAGCCATCCCGTGTAATGGACAGTCACTTTATCACCTATCATCGGAGACTCTGTCCCACTGCCCTCTCTCTTGACAACCTGAGAAAAACATTAAGCAAACAACATTAAAATCATGGAAACTAAATCTGCCTATAGGACATTAATTTCATTTACTTAGATACACGCATTACCACCTTCAGTAGATAAAGGATTTGTAGGTTTACTTCAGTTATCTGGAAATGGATTGACTATTCCACCTGCAGATTAGCAGTGCTCAAGATGCAGAACCTCAAGATGGCTGTGCTGTGATACAAGAACTTAATTGGGCAACAGTTGGCACCAGCTTACAGATTTCTGCATAATCTATAGTTAGCCATGTCACTTACCTTTCCTCAGTAAGATTTTTAAATGTTCTTGAAACTTAAACTGGTAAAGTATTAGGCAGGGTTTTATTTGCTTGATTCAAGTATTTGCCTCACTGCCTTTCTATCACTACACCCGCGATCAGTGTCTAGGCAAAGCGTTGAAACAAGAAACAAGATGATTCTTTCCATGCAAAGTCTATACTAACAAGTAATCTGAGATTACTTGAGTTAAACCAAGCAGTTTAACAAAGGTTAACAGAATCTCACCCCAGAGCAGGTTAGTTCTATCAGTCAACAGAGTTAACACTTAAAAATTATTACAGTGCATCAGTTTTGTCTCCCTGAAAATCTGACATGGATTGCCAGTATCCCTGTCTCACATAGAGCTGCAAGGATTTGATCTTCTCAAGAGGTTCCCCAGCCTGACAAGCAAGACTGGGGATCAACTAAAACTACATTATTCAAAAAGCAAGATCGGCCAATCTGTCAGTTGTTCATTTGAAATTTACATAAAAATAGAGAATTATAGTGACATAATCTCACAGGCAAGGAGGTGAAGCCGTAACTGGAACAGGATTCCTGAGGTTCAGGTTTTAATTTCCTCCAATACTGATTGAAACCCTCTAGTTCTGAGCCAAAGATGTGCATTACTTCAGCTAGGCAAAAGGGGACCAAATGGAGAACCCTATCTGCTTGGATTATGGAGGCCTGTAAAACATACTGTTCCTACAAGATTAATGTTTATTCAAGGCACTTACTCAAAAGTATGAATTGGACTGGCATTCCTCCTTTAAAGAAAAGCTATAAAAGCGTCACACTTCTACATCAATCATGTTTTTCATTGAAGGAAGCAAACCCTCAGGAATCTCCTTCACCAATTTCAACTTCTTGCAACCCACTGCCAATCTCCTACTTTGCCTCCCACCATCCCTGCAACTGACTACACAACTGAAATGCCAGTACCCTCAATTCAAAGCCAAGACAATGCTGACAGTTTGTCACTCTTACCAAGCTGAAAGCACCTCACTGGATGCATAGAACAAAGACAAAATCCACAAACAAACAAAACACAGAAAAAAAAAATACTACCTGCTGTTTCCTAAAGAGAGGATGCTCAGTGTGGAAAAGGATGCCTGACCTCACACAACACACCGCCCCTTTACCCTGCCCCAACTCAGTGCTACAGAACTATTAGCATTACAGAACTAATCTATTGGTATCTCTCCAAAGGAAGGGGACAGCTCGAGCTCCTACAGAGATAAGGAAACAGAGACCTACAAAAAACCTCCATGAATCTGGTAATCAACCTAACTTACATAATGCTTAGATATATATCTATGTAAAGTGCATCCAAGCTAGTTATTTTAAGGCAGCCAGTCTGAAGTAACTTTGAAAAAGTAACTGAATTTAACAGAAATTTACTAAGCTTTTCTCAATGCCATATTCTTGCAGTGTTATACCAAGGTATCCTATAGTAATGAGTATTTTGTTTTCATTATTTATACAATATTATTCTTTTGCATTTACTTAATTTTGAAGAGACTCAAGTTTCACTTTTTTCATGCTCTCAATGTAACAACTCTTATTTTCTGTTAAGACATCTCACTTTCAGATGGAAAAACAAGATTTTTCAGTTCATATTGTGGATTTCAAATAGTTTGTTTCTAAACTTAAATACTTACACTAGAAATAGTGCAAGCACATTCAGCAATACCAGGTAAAACCCTATGGATACTTTTCTAATACAAAGCTAATGAGCAATGGAATCAGTGCAATGATACCAGCACAAAACTGGTGTAGGTTAGTTCAGAATTAGACCCTTGGTTTCAACGGGTGCATTCTGCAGAAATTGCCAGCAAAATAAAATCCATGAAGGTTGGACTTCAAGACCTCTGCAGTATTTTGCTTATCAATTCACAATCCCTCTTTTTTTTTGTGTGTTTTTTTTTTCACAACCTCAGTTCTTCTACCAGTATTTTATACTCCTTAAAAAAAAAAAAAAACAACACAACCAAACCCACAACTAAAACATTTGCTGCTTCTCCATCACTCAAGCAGGTACTGACTGCATGGATTAGGCAGAGGATCCACCATGCTCAAGGGACCTGCAGGCACCCTGATGAGAACTCTGACCTGATCGCTGTGCTTTGTGCAGAACCCAGCAATTCTCAGCAAAGCATGCTGGCAGGAATAGGGGAAAGCAGGGCTATGGAAGCCAACATCTACACTTTGGTGCCTGATAACCCTCCTGAATGGGAGACAGCGCCTCCGTGACGAACCTAAAATTTAAACCCAGAGGGCTCTAAAGGTTAAGACCAGAATTTTGCCTTCGCCGTGGTGCCACTCTCTTATTCCGAATGCCCCAACTCCGAAATTTCACCGCGGCCCAACAACGCCTGTAAAGCAGCGCCAAAGGTTTCAAGCAGCGGCTCGGGGGAAGTTTCTAGAGATATGGAAATAGGCGAGGTCTGACAGAGGAAGTTGGTGCGACTCCCCCTCACGGTGTAAATTCTGCTGCCCTCACGGCGGGGCTGCCCGGCTCACACAGGGGAGGGGCGGCCGCCGGAGAGCCCCGGGGACCCGCACGGGGACCGGCTCCGATCCCGGTTCCCCGCTCCGCTCCCGGTTCCCCGCTCCGCGCACACGTGCCCTGCCGGGGCTCCATCTTTAGTCCCCGGCCCCACACACGTGCTGGCGGGGGGCGGGCCCGCACCCCAAACCCTGCCGTGCGGGCAGCGCCGCAACACCAGCCCCGCATGGCCCCCCCTCCTCTCCCGCATCCCCCCTCCCCCATCCCCGCCGCCGCGGGCTCTCCCGGG
>VXBX01005866.1:71650-109115 GCA_013400415.1 Scytalopus superciliaris
CGCACCGGGAGCCCCCGGGGGAGGTGGGGATGGGGAAGCGCCGCCCGGTACCTTGAGGACGCCCTCATCCTGCTTGGGGGTGATGTCCGTCCCTTCCAGGGGAGCCCCGTCGGCTTTCATCTCCTCCGCCGTCATGCCGCCTGCCGCTGCCACCTCTGCGCCGGGAAGGGCCGGGAAGGGCCGGGGCTGGGGGAGCGCCTCGCCAAAGCCCCGCACACCACGGGCACCGCACACCGCCCGCTCTCGCCGCAGCGCCGGCCCCGGGTCCGCGGGGGNGCCGCGGGCAAGGCCGCGGTGCAGGCCCGGGGCGGCCTGGCCGGAGCAGGAGAGCGGGAGGAGAGGGGAGGAAGCGGAATAGATTATTCACGGTAGGAGGGAGGTCGCGCTCTCACAGCGCTGTGCGTGCGGGGCTGGAGCGCCCATGTCTCGCAGGTGATGCAGGAGGAGCTGCTGCACCCTGCGCTGGGCAAATTCTGCCGTAAGCTGCGCTATAGAGTGGAACTAACCCTGCTGCCCCCTTCAGTGTCACCATCCCCATGCAGATCCGTGTCCTTTTCGCCCGCCACGCGGTGGGGGAGGGTCACAGAGAGGAGCTCGGGCATCCCTGGGCTTGCAGGGCTGGGGACTGCGCCAGGAGCCACGTGCTGGGAGACGATTTGGTACCCAGGACCAGAAAGGGTGAGGATGTGCTTAGAGCGCAGAGGGCAACATCTGTGGTTTGCCCATCTGTATCCATCCGGGTAAAGTTAGCACGGCTTTGTCCCTCAGCCTGCAGCTGGACTATTTGGGGATGCCTAAATAAAAATAGGTACTCCCTGTGAGTATGAAACACATGAGTGCTGGTGTGCAGGGATTAACAGACCAGTCTAATTCCAGTGTACTCGGCATCTGTACGTGCCTGACAGGTGGTATGGTACTTTGGCCAAATCACTTGGAGCATCCGATGATGTAAAATCAGACTAGAACCCTGTCCATTGTCTTGGGCATAAATAACTAAAGCAAGAGCAGATTCAATCTTCCACTGCAAGCCATTAATTAGGGCCGACCCACACAGTTTTGCCCACCCCCTGCACTTTCCCTGGCTGTTCTTGAACTTTCCCCTCTCTGCTGCAGCAAGTTCGGCAGTATGTGAGCCTACTCTGTGAGTACACCTGTAGCACCTGTCCTGACACTGCAGACAGCCTGGATTTGTTCTGTGCAGGTATAAAGCTGTATCTGTGCACACCACACAGGGACTCCAGCAGCCTTAAGTGGGCTCTGCTGATGCCAAAGGAATGTAGTAGCAATAGAGCCTAAATAAAGAACCTATAGTTAATTCAGCAGGTGGGTGTACACTGTGAAATGTACAGGTTTTCCCCGAGGAAGAACATGCTTTTCAACCCCAAGCAAACATATAGTTTAGTGCACTTTTAAACTGAGTAAGTAGGGGGAAGGTGAAGTGAAGGAAAGAACTGTGGTTTCTGTGTACATTTGGTCTAGAAGCTTCCAGGTGCTCTCAGTCTGCAATTTAACATGGCTGAGTTATTTGATTGCAGATTAGATCTGTAGGAGGTTCTGTGCACAGACGGTAGACCCTGATTCCACCGAGGAACACAGGAGTATCTAAGCTGGTTCTGGTCCAGCAGGTCTAGCAGGTCTTGGTAGGGGAGGCACAGCAAAAACGTAGGAGATGCTTCTTCATCTAATGAATCTGTATGGTACTGAATTTACATTCTCAAGTCAGCACTAGCACACATGTTCTCTACACTCCCAATTCGTCAGATCTGACCTCTTTGTTTTCATTTGAATTTTCCAATAACAAACCAACTGTAGTTGGTTTAAAATCAGTTTTTGCAGGTCACCTGCCTTATGTTTGGCAAAGAAATTTCTGTTTGGGATTGGTATTTTTAAAGCCACATGTTGTGTCATTTAATAATTGTAGTATGTAGGAATTATGCCAAATTATATACAACTGCCAAGCATGCTAGAATCAAGTTTAGGAAAGTGATAAATAGAAAGGAGATATTTCAGTGGCGATGGCTTGAAGGTGGTATATATTTAATATTTTCAGCCATCTCCCTGTTTTCAGCATAGCAGTGCAAGCTCTTACTAAGTAATTCAAGGTGAGTACTGCACACTTCATAACTAAGGCCTTCCTTAAGGGCTGTGTGTGTAGTACTTCATGGAAGAGGGGGCAGAGATAGCAGCAAAAAGACAATGAGTGTTTTAAGTGATGTCAATGCCATGATGCTTTTGTTAGGGTATGGATGGAGGAAAGGTGGGTCAGAGGAGTCTACCCTGTCTTTTAAGCCTCTTATAAGGCATTTTAATAGTACCACAGCATTGTAAAGCAGCCTCATGTCAGGCCTGTTCTCAAAAGGTACATCGCAGAGACAATTTTGAAACTAAAGACAGTAATTATGCCAGATGGGGAGAATACAAAGGAAAGATTTTAGAACTTGATGGGTATGCTTAGGTGAAGTGAAAATGAAAATTCTGGCAATAGCTTTGAGGCAGAGTGAAAGACAAGTGAGATGATTGCCTAAAGCAGCAAAGAATAGCCTGGGCAGTAAGACATCCTGAAAAATACCTAATTGCAGCCTCCCAGGACATGAAGCCAATCTAAAGCTGGTCAGCATCATGCTAGATTTATGAATAGGCTTATACAAAGACTTGCTAGAGATAGCAAAGTTTGGACATAAAACATAAAAGATGGCATAGGGCAACACAGCTCAGCTGTAAGTTTGTTGGCAGGTCCTGCACAGACAAGGGCAGGACTCATGGTGGCCCATAGCCTATCAGGAAGACCTTTGGGTTGCTGTCAAAGGGTCTGCTTCCCAGGTGTGTCCTGGCTTGAGTTGCTGTGCTGTGCAGGTTGACCAAAGCCCCACCATGACAGGCTGTGGCCTGGAAGTTGCCTTGCCCAGCTATGTTGATCATGCTGGCACTGTGGACTCACTGGAACTGGGAAAAGGAGTGAGGAATGCAAGTCTGTACAAGCTCAAAGATGGCATTATGAGATAACAGCAAACAGAGTAACCAAAAAAGGAATGACCCTGGCTATTCATTTGTGACTGGAACAGGAATTGAACCCAAGCTCTTCATGAGCACCGAGTTCATGCTTGATTGGCTTGGAAGGACTGAGCACAGGGTTTAAGAAAGAAATAAAGACTTAAAAGCCACACACTCTGTATTGATTTGGGCTCGCCACCAGCTTGCAGACGGACTGACAGGCCAGTCATTGGCAGGGATATCCCTGATGCCAGCCGGAAGAGAAGACAAAATTGAACCCAGTGTGGCTTGTGTGTGATGAAGACATTCCTGGGGAAACTAATACCAAAAGGAGAGCTCACGGGACATAGACGAGAGCAATAATTTGTGCACCAATGTTACTTGAAATAAGGCTTTAAAACATGGATCGATTGTAAATATCTAACTGCAGTTATGACGAACTAAGTAAACTTGGCAGGCTTTTTAACTGGGCGTACATTTTTTCTGAGGAATTGTTTGGTTAGTCTCAGAATCCAAAAGAAACCCAAGATGCTCCTGTGTTTGTGTGTAACACTTATACTGAGTTGGAAATTATTATGATTTAATAGGTCAGGGATAGCTTGTAGTTACTTCTGCTTGTTGCTGTATAAAATACAACGGCCATAAGGAGAAAGTGATGCTCAGTATATGGAATTGCACTTTTTTTTGGTGCTATCCTTGAAGTCCACAGTAGGGCACAAACCTTCATCAGACTGACCCTGCACCATTATTTTGTATGACATGTCTGTGACAGGCTATTAAGAACGTCAGCTGCTGCCCGCCACCTGAGTTATACCCTGCCTGTTCTTCAGTCTCAGCTTCGCTTTCCCTTTCTTCCAGACAGTACATAGCAAATCTAGTCCTGTGCCATCCTTTTAGTTGAGAAGAGATAAAGGTTTTCCTTATCCTTAAGCACATCACTGCAGACTGTAGTAGATTGGCATGGCCCACGTGCAAGGAGCATCAGACCTCTTTTCTGTTCCTTTTCAAATGAAAGTGGTGTTACAGTCACCGCCTGCTTTAAAACCGAGCCACATTTAAAGGGGAGTGATCTGAGCTGTTTGTATACCAGGCATGCAAATGAGACTCAACCCTCCAGTGCCGGATTGCAAAAGGGCTCTGTATCTGCAGTTCCCAGGGATTTTTTGAGGTGCTCTGCTCCTTGTTCACCAACAGATGTCAACATTTTTCTAAAACTGCGGGACGTGGGACTGGCAGTTAGGCAAGGTTTCATTTTTAAAACATTATTTCCTAGTATGGGTATGGTTTCTTCTCCTGTGCTTCTGTACATTACCTTCTCTGTTTTAGTAATTTCGTTTTGGTTATATATATATATACTGTCCTTTGTTGATCACAGATGTAGATTTTCAAAAAGACTAAGCAGCATTTTTTTGTACAGGCATCTGTTCTGATTCAGCCTATCCCTGTCTTTACTGATCATAGGTCATTAGCCTGCCTTCAGTTCATAGGAAATGAATAAAATTAATTTTAATTACTATGTTATTCACCTTTCCAAATGCAAAATTATTTTTAAAATACCTAGTTGTGTTTTGTCAGCTGTTTTCATTTTGTTCCTTCCTTACCTTAAAAGCAATCAAGATTACTGGGCAAATATATGTTTAGACATTCAGATTTTATATTTCTTTGCATCCTGTTAGCCAGTGAGTCTACCCTAAAGTGTGTATGTTAATACCACCAGAAAGGATGGGCAATTCATGTTTGTTATTCTCTTAGAGCACAGCAATGTTTTACTAGGCTTAGAAATTGTAATGTTTTGTAATCAATTGCTGTGAAGTGCCATATGAAAACACCAATAACAGTAATTGCAGATGGCAATTGCCTGACTGATTCTGCTGTAGTTTTTAAAAAAATACTTTTTTCTTTTAGGTTTTATTGATTTCAATCTCTTTTGTAATAACTCCTAGGATTGTAATTGTTACAAATAAATAAATACAGTCATGTCCTTTGTTAATTGCGTTCTTGATCTAATTTTAGAATTCTCATTAATTTGCAACCTAATCTACTTCTTTGGCTCTATTTCCCTTAGATGTATTTAGATTTTTATTTTTTATTTTTATTATGTAATGCTGGAAAGGGGTTTTTTTAATGTTTTTTTTTTTTTCCTACTTTTGTCTTTCCCATTCAAGCCTTCCTGCTTGGCTGCCTCAAACTTCTCCATCTCTCTTCTTTGGCTGTGTCAGGGAAAGGTCAGATTGGATGTTAGGAAATTATGTTTCCCAGAGAGAGTGCTTGGTCAGGCACCAACCCTGTCAGAGTTCAAGGAGCATCTGGGCAATGCTCTTAGTCATATTGTTTAATTTTATATAGTCCTGTGAGAAGCAGGGAGTTGGAGTTGATGATTCTTATGGGGCCCTTCCAAGTTGAGATACCCTGTGATTCTGTGAGCTGCATTCTTTTGCCACAATTTTGAGCAGTTCTTTAAGAAAGGTTGTTGTCCAAGTTTAAGTGTTGTGTTCTTTTTTGTCAATCGCACTTGAATTCACTGCTTCCATCTCACCACCCTTTTTGCACATTCCTCAATCTTTACAGCTCACGGCTTACTGCTTTAGTTTGCTTAGCTTACCCCAGTGGTGACTTCAGGGTGCTTATACTTTCACAGGCGTTGAAAAGGGCAAAGAATGTCCAGTTCTGGGAGTTGTCATGTCCAGTGTAACACAAGTTTGAGCCCATTCACAAGTGGATCACCCTCACAGTGCTGTATGTGTGGGAGGACGTACTGGCTAAGACCAAGTTCCCCTATTCCTCCAGCAGCACAGAGCCTGAGCACATTACAGCCCTAACATCAGCCCAGGCTCTCACTAGAGTGAGGCCACTTAGTCTTGCACTGGAGACACTGCCTTTCTTTATAAGAATGGGCCATAGAACTTTGAAGTATCCCTGCAGTTTTTATCTATGTTAAATTGGTATTTGTGCTACGCAGCACACGAGTCACAGAATCACAGAATGTTTTGGGTGGAAGGGACCTTCAGTGATCATCTAGTCCAACCCTCTGTCATAAGGCAGTGACACTTTCCATTAAGCCAGGTTACTCAAAGCCCCATCCAACCTGACTTTGAACACCTTCACTGGCAGGGCATCCACAACTTCTCTGTGCTACCTGTTCCAGTGTCTCACTACTGTCACTGTAAAACATTTCTTCATTATAGACATTCCAAATCTACCCTCTTTCAGTTCAAAACTTTGTTGATGAGCAGATATAGTGAATATAAGTATTTTTGTCTCTTCAGCAAATGCTAAATGTCAGCATTTTTCTCATTGCTCAATTTGTCAATAAACTTGAAGAAGCAAGAGTGCCCCAATTTTCTGCTGCCTTCAGACTTTGCAGCATAATTGGGTTTTGGTGCTGCACAAGGCAGCTAGACTGTAAATCTGAAAGGCAGGAAAGACTGGAAAACCCATGGGTCCACCCTATTTAGGAAGAACAGCCAAGACCCTAGGAATTGTTTGTCTCCCTCACTTAGGCTGCCTGCGTTCTTAACAGGAGATGCACCCCACTGGCTGTCCTGAGTCTTTTGTCCTGTTCCTCACAGGTGCTCCACAATCCCATACTTTTGACTCATGTTGATTCTTACAGACTTTACAGGGACCTTAAAGACTCACCCCAAAGTGACTGACCACTTGACACATAAAATCTCTTCCCTTATTCACCCTTAGAACTCTCCCAGGTCATGTCTCACAGATATTCTTCCTGAGTGGACCAAGGGGTATTCCTTCCTTTGTAACACATCTCTTTTGCCTGTGTGTGATGGCTTCTGAACAGCAAATGATGGAATCTCAAGTCTGAATTTAAATTAAACCCAATTACCTTCCCAGTGCATTTTTGTCCCTTTTCTAGAGACTGAAGAAAGGCTTGGAGAGAATTAGTCATCTGGCAGGATTTATAAATGTGTGCTCTAATACCTACTCTCAATATTTTCAGTTCTGCACGGAGTAGGAACTGTCTGGAGGTGAGAGGTGGAAGGGGCAGGAGTGAAGACAAAGGGTTGAGAATCTCTCATGAAACATTGTCATAGAGAATTTGTACTTCCACGTTGAGAAGGAAGGCAGCTAGGAGACAGATCTTCCCTCCCTTCTGTGTGTGCCCAGATCCAGTAGTTGTTTCCTCCTGACTGACATCAGAGACATACAGCTCAGTCTTCTGCAGCTTCTTTCGGTTCTTGTTAGCCATGTGTGTTCTCTGTCCCTGCTGTTTTTTCTCCCTTCTCTCTCTTGCAAGATCTGTAGTTGTGTCTGCTCTGGGTCTAACGAGCACACTTCCTTCCTTCTCTCCACACTAAAATGCTTAATACAGTTGGAATGGAGAAACTGTGATTACATAGAAGTTGGGAATTCTGTTATATGGTGACAATTGCTTTCCATTAAGAGAGAGTTAATATCCTTCCCAAGACAGCCACACCTTGTTCTGAATAAATGCCAGGGAGCAGCAGTCCTCCCCGGCCCACAGTCTAGGATGTTAGCTTTCAGATCCTGTGATAAGAGGAAAGGTGAGGGCTAAGGAGTTTGCTAAGTTTGCTTCAAACCTAGTCCTGTAGGATACCTCATGCAGAATACCTGAGGAACAATACAGGCTGGGTGGAGAATTAATTGAGAGCAGCTCTCCTGAGAAGGACTTAAGGGTGTTGGTTGACAAGAAACTCAGCATGACCCAGTAATATGGACTCACAACTCAGAAAGCCAAACATGTCCTGGACTGCATCAAAAGCAGCGTGACCAGCAGGTTGAGGGAGGGGACTCTGCCCCTTTGCTTCATTCTTGTGAGACCCCACCTGGAGTGTGGGGAACAGCCCTCAAGTCTGACACTGGAGTACTGATTCCAGCTGTGTGGTCCCTTGTACAGGGAAGACATAGATTAGATGTTAGGAAGAAATTCTCTACTGAGAGGATGGTGAGGCACTGACACAGGCTGTCCAGAGAAGTTGTGGATGCCCCATCCCTGGAAATGTTCAAAGCCACGTTGGATAGGGCTTTGAGCAAGCTGGTCTAGTGGAGTGAAGTGAACAGCTTGGCAGTATCACTCCTTACTTGGAAGAAATAGCCTCCCAGGTCTTGTTTTACCCATGTTTTCTGTTGTTTCAGGGCTGGGATGAGGATGTGAATCTTAAGCTAATCAGCAAGTTTGACTAATACATCTTATGTAAAACAACAGTGGAGTCCCATGGTAGTTTGGGTGGAAAAAGAGCTTCCAGGCATGTCCAGAGGATAAGAAATGGGAATGATACTGTTGATCAGGTTGCTGTTTCTAAGCACCCTGGGGCTTGTGGCAAATCCAAATCAAGGTTGCAGCTTCCCCAGGACTTGCAATTTTCCTCTGTTTGCTTGACAAGGATTTGCTTTCAGGACAGCCAAATACAAAATGCATGTGAAGATTAGTGTTGGCACAGGATGCTACCAGGGAAAGGGCCACACCCCCTCGGAGCAGCTCCTTTCCTTGCCACAGATATTGTGCTCCAAGTCACTCTTCTGAATCCTGAATGACAGAAACTGGGTGGGACTGGGCTGTACTCCCTGCCTCAAAGCCTTCCTGTTTGCACAGTCACAGCTGCTCCAGCTCAACAGAAGACAAACTGAGGGAAAAGCTAAGCCAAACTTTCAAGCTGAGTGAGCCTTAACAGAGCACGTGTCACCCATAGACCCCAAAGGGCTTGGCAATCGAGGTCAGTACCACTCTCCTTACTTTGTAGATGGGAAAACAGATGAGACAGAGCTACAGAAAAGGGAAGTTATTTTCTTGAGAGCACAAAGCAGTTTGGATCAGGGAACTAGGGCATGAATCTCTTGTGCCCAGACCTGCTCTCCTAAGTACTGTGTGACTTAAACTGGCAGCTATTCCAGGAGAGCTGCCTGTCTCCATCACTTGTGCTGACCTCCCCCCTCACAGCACCTTTTAATACTAAGCAAGGGCTTACAGTGCCTAAGTGGGGGTAAAAAAGTACAACTTCGGAATAACATGTTCCAGCAACTGTGTGTAGCCCTGTGCATATCCAGTTAGGAGCTAAAATGTGAACTGCATGTTTGAATTATGCTGTGTTTTGTGTTGATTTTTCATCTTCTGGCTGTTTCTGTGTGAACCATCTCTACCAAGAAAATTCCTAGTAGACTTCCTGGAACCTTTGTCACTCTCCCTCTCCAAATAAGTTGTTAATGAGAAAAACAATATCTTTATTTCCCTGTTTTCCTCCACGGTGCATAGCAGAATTTGTTGAAGCAGTAATTTTCTTTGCCTCCATCATCTTGATATACTTGTCATTTCTATTTAAATGGTAAATACTGTGATAAAAAAGCCAAATGAGCAAACAGAAGAAATACCGAATCCCTAAAACAATTGTGTCCACAAAGCTGATTCCTGTTTGCTTGGAGTTCTTACTAGACAACAGAATTACTCCACAGGGTTGTTACAGCTGTCCTTTATTCCTGAGCCATGCTTTAATGGATGTTGGTCTTCTCTCCCCCAGATTCCTGAAGATGAAACCCTCTGCCACCTATGAGCTGTTAGTGGATGGTGTTGGGCCATGGGACTTCACTGGTGGTTTTGTTCCTTGTGAGCTGCTGCTTGTTGGGGAGGATGCCTACCCTGTGCTCCTGAGTGTTAAGAAGCAGGTTCTGATCGCTGTTTCACAGTATGGGAAGGGCCGCATGGTGGTTGTTTCCCATGAAGGAATCTTGAAGGACTCCAAGTTCTCCCAGTTCCTCAGAAACGCTGTGGAGTGGCTCAAGCCTTGCCCCGAGGCCCTGGTTGGGGTTCATCCTCGGTTGGATTCCCTCTCCCAGGTGCTGCTCAAGGCTGGCACCAAAGTACAGGCTGGGGCAGAGCTCAGCCCCTCTCTGGGGGTGTTCTGTGTGGATGCCTATGGCAGCTCGCAGGCAGGAGATCTGGTTGGCTTTGTGAAAGGGGGTGGAGGGCTGCTCATTGGAGGCCAAGCCTGGCATTGGGGTAGTCAGCATGGCAAGGAGAAGGTGCTGTTTGAATTCCCTGGGAACCAGGTGACCAGCGTGGCTGGCGTGTACTTCACAGGAAACGCTGTGGAAAAAGGCATCTTCAAAGTCGCCAAGAAAATTCCCAAGATCCCGTTAGTTGTCCCGTGAGTATCTGAATTGCTCTCTATTTAAACAAGTGAACAGGTTGTGCAGGTGAGCTGTTTATAGAAGATTTGCCAGGTGAAAGATGAGGATGATGGTGAATGTTGGTTCTTTAATAGCTGGGATGGGATGCAACTGTTGTCTTCTAGTTTAAAAGGGGACTTTCCCACTCTTTGCAACTGGAAAGAATGGTGTTTTCTACTGCTTCCAGAGCAGCTGGGCCAGGCCCAAGGAATCCATTCAGGGAGAAGGAAATGACAGGAGCTGTCTTTTAGCACATTCTGCCTGATCAAGCATACCTGAGTGCAACACACAGCAATGCAGTGACAGGAGGAGGAACTCCTTTCCCTCTCCCCACATGTGTGTACATTCAGGGCAATTTTCTCACAGCTACAAACCAGATTTGAGATGCACCAGACCAGCCCTCTGGGCCAGGTTCTGGCTGACAGCTGCTAAACTTGTTTAACCTGTTACTTGCAGGAATTCACCTTCTGCACTGAGCACCTGGTGCCAGCCCAGAGCTGAGGAGGCAGGCTGAGTGCCACCTCCCTTCTCAGTTCTGACACATGCTGAGAGCAGAAAATCTCAGTGCTCATGGGGTTTGTTTGGAATTCAAGCCTGGCCGTTTGAGCCCTGGAGCATCAAGTGTAAAAATCAGGGCTGTTATGACTCATATCACACAACCTACCAGGCACTGGAGTCCTGGGCATTGCTCTGCCATCATCACCCCCTTGCCAGTGACTGTGCCAGGCTGTGCTTCCTGCCACTTTCTGCTGAGTTACACAAGGTGCAGCAGGTTCTCTGAGGAGTATGAGTGCTGCTATGCTTCTGCTTCATGGCAGCTTCACTTCACTGCAGTGAAAGCCACAACTGCAATAAAATTCCCTGCAAGTCTTTCCTTCACACCCTTTTTCTTGTGGATATATAGTACTAAATTTCTGATATTTTCAAACAGTTTGATTTTGTACTTTCTGAATGCTCAGTTTATTTGACAATAAAGATAGTAGAAATCTCATCCTTTGAATTCAGTCAGGTGCTTAGAATATAGCTAATAAAGTTTTTAATTAAAATTTGCTGGTTGATTCTTGTTCCCACCTGCATTGCACAGGCATGTTCCCAGTGCTTCATGCACAGTGCATGGAACAGGTAGAGGGATGGAGAATTCAGCAGAGAAAACTTGCATCGCAATTAACAGGACTTTAAATGGTAACTAAGGGTGGAATATACCTTGTTTAGGTTCCTTTTATGGTGGTTTTGATTCAATCCAGAGAAATTTAGATTTCTAATTTCTGTGTAACACAACAACTCTGAGCATCTGAGCCTTCCTGCCAGCTTTGTGTGCAGAGACTCAGCCTGCAGTCTGAGGCAGGTGCTGTGACGTATGCCAGGGCACATACTCTGTGTGACAAAGGGTCTCAGTAAAGTAGTCACCAAAGGAGGGCTGCAGGTTTCATTCCTGTGATACGAGTGTGCAGAAGGGCAGCATCATTTATTCTTACTGAGTTGACTGCAATGGCCATGTAACAACGGATACTTTATAGTTGTTGAGGAAAAACTGTGTTTGGCAGAATCAGGGGAAAGTGTGCACAAAGCAAATGAGAGTCATTCTGCATGTCTGTCTCCACAGTGACATAAAGGAGTTATATGGAAATAGCAGGGATAGGAGGGCCTTGGACAGCCTAATCTCTTTATATTGTGGAGACCAACAATGTGAGGTAATGTGAGGTCTATGTGTTAGGGCTCTAATTCAGCTTCCAGTCACTCATTTTTTGTCTAGGTGTGTGTCTGCCTGTCCATCTAGCGCATCTGTCCTAGCTATCCTTTCTTCAGTTCTGAGCAAGGGCAGAGTCTGGGAAGAGCCACAGAGAAATCTTTTTGGCTTGCCTAGTTGATAAAGGCTAGGGTGGAGCAAATGGAAAAAGTTTCTGTCTCTGGAGATTTGCCACTTCCCACATCATTTGCAGTTTAAAAAATAGAATGGTCTGATTGAGTTTCCGCAATGTATTTAGATTTTTAACTGGCTCTTCAAAGTCAGAGATCTACAAACTTCCTTTTGACCAATTCTTTCCCTTTCCTACATGAGTACTGAGTTTCTTAGAGATTTGTTTGGCTGTAAAAACTGAGGTTTTAAAAAGGAAAAAAATGCGGTATTACTGGATTTTATATTTTTTAAAACGAAATAATTGACAACATGATGTGCTAGGATGGGGGAGGATGAAGAGGCGAGGATGGATGAGGTTGGGTTTTGAGCCAAGGATGGGGGCTAACCTGAACCTGTCTTGGTTCTGCAGGCACCAGACCAACCTCAGCCTTGATGCTGAGTGTCTTCTGCGTGGTATGTCGGAGCTGGATCTGACGACAGGGGGCACACCCTCCACCTTGCTGGTGCACGGTGCGCTGTCCTTCCCACTCTGCCTGGACAGCTCTCACCGCTGCCCCTTGGCCGCGGCACGCTATGGCCGCGGCCGCGTTGTGGTGGCGACCCACGAGAGCCACCTGTTCTCCCCAAAGCTGGCCAGGTTCCTACTCAATGCTGTTTGTTGGCTGGATGCCGGGAGAAAGGGGCTGGTGGGTGTGGATCCCAGCCTGAAGAAACTGTGTGGCCTGCTGTCTCAGGACGGGGTGAAGTCGCAGGTGTCGCAGCTGACAGGTGACCTCAGCGTGTACTGCTGCTCCTCTTACGGCAGCAAGGAGGCAGAAAGGATTCACACCTTTGTGGCAGAGGGAGGCGGCCTCTTGGTGGGCGGCCAGGCGTGGTACTGGGCTTCCAAGAACCCCGGCAAAGCCGCTGTGGCAGAATACCCTGGCAACAGAATCCTGAACCGCTTTGGGCTGAGCATCCTGGGGCAGAGCATCCGGCCAGCCAGGTACCCCACGGTGGGAGCCGGGGAGCACTACCACTTCCGCAGGGCGCTCCTGCTCTTCAGCACGCAGGTGCACGAGTGTGGGGGGCTCACGGGGCCCCTGCAGCGCTGGCTGCACCGCCTGGCACAGGACTGTGCCGCCTTCCTGCACATCCCAGCCCGTGACTGCCCAGCCTATGCCTCGCTCCACCGCATCCTGACCAAAGTGCTTCAGCGAAGCGGCATCCCGCAGGTCAGCGGGCACTGCCCTGTCAAGAGCAACTCCAAAGAGGCAGTCCTGCTCTGCATGGCAACGGAGCTGTCCCTCACCTCGACAGACGGCACAGCCCTGGTGCAGAAATCCGCTGAGGGGGTCTGTGACCTTCCCATCACTGTGGAAATCGATGGCACAAACCCAGGTGAGCAGTGGATCTCCCTTCCTCCTGAAGCACTGCTGGGGTCGGTGCGGTGCCTGCCCTCAGCCTGCATCTGTATGTCTGAACATGGGCACAGATGTGCAGTTTCACTCTGGGCTTGAGAGGAGGCTGACCTCTGTGTCGTGGCATGCAGGCTCCTTTTGTGGGCAGCCCTGATTTCAGCACTCTGAAACAACCCCATGAAAGTCCTGCTTCCTCACTGCTGGTGCACAGGCACCTGTGGGAGAAGAACCACCTAACAAGTGGTGGCCCAGGGTACTTGCTCAGCACAGTGGCTTTGGCAAGAAAGCTTCTTTGAGAAACCCTGTGCTCTACACTGCAGGTTGCTGGTGCCATAGCTGTGCTGATACAGCCATCTGTGGAGCCATCCTACAGAGAGAGACGAGTCAGAAACAAAAGGGCTTTTTGTTACCTAGATGATTTCAGCCTGAGTTATAGCACAGTGTCACATCTTGTTGTATCAGCGCAGTTAGCAGAGTGAAGATCTGGCTTAGAGGGTGAAGACAAGAGGCTGGAAGTATGGTGGGAGCTTCGTGGGCTGACACCACCACTGAAGCCAAGATATTTGGTAATTACATGACAAATGATTTGTCTAAGCTTAGGCCTTTTATCTCTACAAGCTTGCTGAGATTCCTGCTCACAACTGATATGTTTAAATCTTTAAACTCTAGGTTAAACTCCACTAGTAAGGTTTTATCCCCTGGACAGATTAATCTTGATTTTTTTAATTTTCTTTTTGTATTAGAATACGATTGAGAGGAGTTGCTTCCCAACTGTTCCAATGAGGTAAAGGAGGCTGTTCTGGAGTAACAGTGTCTGAGTGCAGAGGCTATGCAAAGAGAAAAGTTATAGAGTAACTGCTTATTGGTTTTAGCACTAATGAGTCAGGACAAAAGGGGAAGATTGTTAGGGTTGGCTGAACTGAATGGGTTGGCTCAAACAGAGTATTTTATTTGACCAGAAATATTCAGAATTTGTGTCATTTCACATAAACAAAAAAGAAAGAAATGCTAGCAAACCCTGAACACCATTTTAAAGCTGCCTTTGGTGCAAATTCAGCAAAACTCAAATGAACTCGTGAAACATTGTCATATAGTCTAATTTGAATTTTTCTGTGGATTAGGTTTTGCTTGACAAAATTGGTCTTGCTTCCTTGGATGACAGGAAAGGTTGTAAATTGGGTGCTTCATGACAGTTCAGCTCTTTTTAGGACTTTTGGTGTTTGTATTGAAACATGCCTTAGTAAACTTTACATCAGAACTGGGGAGTAGAATCTACCCAATCTGTACAGTAGAGATGAGTCAGTTTTGCTCTGTGTATTGCAAGTGTTTATATAGATCTAGGCTGAGGAGACTTGCTTTTCCAAGGGAAGACTGTCTAGAGATATGCTGAATTGTAGTGTCATGGTGGGATATCCATCTTACTGGTACACCTAGCCTAGAACTGTCTCTTTAGTCCTTCTCATAACTTCAGTCAGCTGGAAATGGGAATGTCTCTGGGCTCCAGCTTGTGCTGGTTTCCACAGTCAATAAGGAGAATTGCAGTGCTACTGTCTGTCTGTTATTGGGAAATGTTTTATGACCATTATGACTTCAACTGTGTTTAATACCACCATAGCTGGCACCTCTTATGAGGGCTATAGGGTGAGAGGATCTGAGTGGGAGAGCTGTTGGAGTTTTGGTTTCTTTTTTATTATTATGGATTATTTTTAAAAGATACTAGTAAATGCATTTAAGCATGGCATTTCCAGAAGTTCAAATTTGTGTGGGCTTGCTTACTAATGGTGTGATGTTCTTGTTCATGCTGCTACCCTATTGCTCTGAAATTGTGTTTCTGACAGGTTAGGTAAAATACAAGATGGTTCTTTGAGTGTAGAACAAGGGAAAAGAAAGGGATGGAAGATTTTTCTTCTGTTGCAACTTGAAATCTCCAGAATCTTTAACAGTCAGGACAAAGAAGTGCTTGGCTGGTCAGGACTGTGTTCTCTTGCCTTTTAGGTAAGACAGCCTGGAGGAGTACAGGACTCTACCTCCCTGAAGGGCACACAGCAGTTATAACATGCCCTTGCCTAGTGGTTGGTGCTGGTCTGAAGGTAAGCTCTCTCTGGTTTGGCTTTTGTTTACACCTCTGTGTTTGTCAGGTGAGCGCTCAAAAATAGCGCGAGGGTTTTCTCCTTAATGGTTTTTGCTCCCTTTCCAGTCCTTACCTGCTGCTGCCACCCTGTGGCACTTCCGATGCCTTGTCATCATGTTTACAGCTTGCGTCCTCACTCTCTTCTTTTGCATTCTCCTGCTTTTGTGTGCTGGAGGGATAATTGAGTGTGGCTGCTGCCTGAGGGCAGCTGTGTTTTTGCTGTTATTGTGCAAAGAGAGCTGGGCCCTTCTCTGCACCAGATTTGATTCCATCTCTCCAGATCTCTTGTAAATTACTGCAACAGTGCTGTCACTGCCACTCATGTAGATGTATCCAGGTCAGACACACATTGTTATCTGGGATCCTCTTGTCCACTAAGTATGACACAGGTAAATGCTTACCTGCTTGCAGTGACCTCCCTGCAACTGAAATGCAAAGTGAACTCAGGTGATCTGTCTGATCCTGCAGCCACATGCCATTTGTTTTCCTGTGAGAAGTCCAAGGAAGAGGCACAGTAAAAGAAGTCACCTGTGATCACATCTCTCCAACTCCTATGTTACAGGATGTGACTTTGATGCTAGTGAAGGGTGGAGGAATGATCAGTGCAAGTCCAGTGTAGTGAAAGATGTCACTGCAGTACCCTGACTTGCTGGTGAAGGATGCAGTTGAGCCAGTAAATTGGGAGTATAGCTGTAAGACTGTCTGTGGCAAGGATAGCACTGAACTTTATCAGCTTTTTTCATTGTATTTATTGCTTCTGGTCATCACAGGCTGAAAGCTAGAACTAGGCTGGAGTCAGAAGGCTGCTTCTGTGTGCATGCTCGGCAGGGAGAGCGCTGCAGCAGAGAGCTCAGGGTGTTGAGGTCAGTCTGCCACTTGAACATTTGACCAGCTGTTCCTACCCTTGTGTTTGCCAGGTGCAGATTGGCTGTCACACAGATGACCTCTCCCATGCCAAGGAGCTCAAACGGGCACCAGTGGTAATCCGCACCTGCGATGTTGCCTGCCAGAAGCAGTCCGTTTCCTGCCTCTGGGGTGGCCTCATTTACATCATAGTGCCAGCAAGGAGTGTCCTGGGGAACGTGTCCATCACAGTGGAAGGGGCGGTCAGAGCTCCTTTCTTCAAGCTTGGTAGGTTTGTTTACTTTGGTGCTTTTTTTCTTAGGGCAGCTCACAGATGTTACTGTCCCTGTGACTGAAAGTAAAGATGGTCCTGTCTTAGAAATGCTTGGATTTAAGAATAGCCAGATTTAGTTTCCTTACTGTGTTGTCTTCTGGGATTCCCGTTTTTTCACCCACTTTTAAAAATGGTAGAAAGGTGGCCCCCAGGAACTGTCAGCCTCAGCTCTGTGCCTGGGAAGATCATGGAACAGATAGATCCTAGGTGCTATGCTAAGGCTCAGGGAGAGCAGGAAGGTGATTTGGGATAGCCAGCATGACTTCAGCAAGGGCAAGTCCTGCCTGACCAACCTCGTGGCCTTCTGTGATGGAGTGACTACATCAGTGGACAAGGGAAGGGCTACAGATGTTGTCTATCTGGACATCTGTAGGGCCTTTGACATGATCTCCCACAACATCTTTCCCTCAAGGTTGGAGTGGGTCTAGAGGAGGGCCATGAAGATTATTGGAGGGTTGGAGCACCTCTCCTGTGAGGAAAGACTTTGGATTTTTCAGTCTGGAGAAGAGACCTTATCGTGGCCTTTAAAGTGGGCCAATAAGAAAGGTGGAGACATACTACTTAGCAAGATCTAGTGTTATAGGACAAGGGGTAATGGTTTTAAACTAAAAGAGGAACAATTCAGACTGCATATAAGGAAGACATTTTTTACAATGAGGATGGTGAAACACTGAAAGAGGTTGTCCACAGAGGTGATGGATGCTCTGTGCCTGGAAACTTTCAAGGTGAGACTGCAGAAGGCTCTGAGCAACCTGAGCAAGTTGAAGATGTCCATGCTTATAGAAAGGGAGTTGGACTAGATGGCCTTTAAGGCCCTTTCCACTCAAACTGTTCTACAGTTCTATAATCTATGCTTCCAGGTAAGTCACTGAATCACTCTGAGCCTGCTGTGTGGCTGGAGGTAGGTGAAGGAGCTTGCACAAAACGGGCAGAGTTTGTCCATACCAGAATTTCTTGGAGGTTGAGTTGTCTTTTCTGATGGAAACCGTTGCTTTGGGGAGAGGTGGACTGATCTCTGCCACGATAAAACATGCCTTGTGCTCTGCCTGCTTTACTATGCCTCCATATGGCCATTTCTAGTCCCTACAATAAACCTCTGCTGAATTTCCTGTGTTTCCAGCAGTTTCTCTTCTCTTCCTGGATGCAATTTCTTCTTGCTCTTCTGTCAGACTAAACAGAACTATGGTTGTTACATGAAACACCAAGCCTCTGCTGGAGAAGAAGAAATGAGACACTGAAGAAACTTGATGCTTCTTGTTCTCTGATGGAAAATTGGGATCTGTTCTTGCCATGCAACTCTGTTACATGCCAATCCTTTTCTGTCTGTTTCCTATCCATTAAACAGCCTGGGGGGACTTCCCAAGCACAGAATGAGGATTGGCTATTTAACAGCCACCACCCCCAGTCATGCAACAACCACATGCTCTTTTCCGTGAAAATTTCATGACCATGATCTGTTTCTCCAAGCTTGACCTCTGTGTCAGAGCTGCTCTTAACCTGTTTTGCGTGTTGGTGATGTAGCGGAGACGTGTGAAAGCCAGTGGAAGACCTATATCCGGCACTACCCTGCTCCCTGGGCAGAGCTGGCTGTTGAGAATCTCATCCTGACAGTGCCCTCTGACAGCATCCGCCACATGGAGAATCCACGGCCACTGCTGACCCTGTGGAACGAGATCATGGTGGCAATAAGCAAATTGGCAGCCATACCAACAAAATTCCCAAGGCCAGAGAGGATTGTAACAGATGTCCAGATCTCGTGTGGTAGGTACATTGCCATATGGCCTTGTCAAGGGCTAAGAGGCAAGTGGCCTCTAGCAGCAGTGTCTGTTCCTTCAAGGTTATTTTGCTAAAACCAGACAGGGAACATATGTGAGGTGTTAAATAACTGTGAGCCTTGTATAATTGTGAGCTACTCCATCAGGGTGGAAACGTGGTAATGCAGGGCTTGAAAAACATGTTGACCTTTTCAGATGACTCCCTGCTCTCAAAACTGGTGTTGTCTCCTCAGCTGTTCCTCTGTCTGGGTGTGTCAAGATGCAGAGCTGCTGACTGAAGTGACTTCAGCTCACATGCAGTTATTCATTCTCCCTCCTGAATGCACTGCAGGGCCAGTACAGCTGGGAGACAGTGACCTGATTTCTATTTTTTCTCTGCCTCAGCCACAGGGTTGGTTTTATCTGTTCAGTGACAATTTTTAAACCTTTGTGTGCCTGTTTGCTGGAGATGGACCACACAAGGGTTACTGTAGGCAAAGCTTAGCCCAGAAAGATGTGCCTGAGAGGACAGCAATGGGGAAGTAGAACTGGTATCTTTGTCAAAGCCCATGAGTGGGTATTTTTGCAGCTGATGCTCCCCAGCTCCAGCTTTTCACTTGAGAAGTGAGTGCCTTTGATCTAGAGTCAAATTCTATGGTAAATGTGGAACTTTGCAATAAAAAAAATTGTTCACTTGTTTTTCAAAATAGACAGGTTAAATTCATCATTCCACAAAGAGACAAGGGCTTGGTGTGAACCTTGATGTCCCAACCCTTTGCTAAGCCACATGGAAAGAATTTGTGACACATCTTGGGAGTGTTAAGTTCTGCTATCCTGAGCAAATGCCAGTTAAAAAGATCATAGTCTACAAACATAAAATTCCCTTCTGGTTCGAGTGGAATAAATTGTTTCATTCACATTTCTGGACCTGAACTTTTTGAGTGCCAGTGGTTGCTAAATGCATGCATCCCTCTTGTTAAAAAAAAAAAAGAGGAAGTTCAAGATCTGATTTTTTCTGCAGGAAGGGGATTTCCATTCATGTTCTGCAACTTGGGTTGTCTGCAGACTTCATGTTCAAAGTCAGCTGTGTAGGCACCCTAAGTAATGAGTGGAAAGTGCTGTTTATCCCCTGTTACAATCGGTGTTCATGTTTTGGGGGCATGACTCTTGTATGAAGGTTTGGGAATCTTCAAGGAAGACGGGTTAGGGATGAAGACAGGAAGGAGACATAAGTAAAATCCCTCGCAGTGCAAGATTCTTCCCTAGCAACATGGTGGGAAGTTGTTTATAGAACAGCTATCCTGCAGGGTCATGAACAGGCTTAAATAAGACAAGCTTTGCAGGACAAATTTCGTTTTCCATGTGTCTCATCCACTGACTACTGGAGTGCAGATCTGCAGAATCCACACTCTGCATAGGAAGGCTCAAGATCTGCCATGGTGCTGGATCACATGGTTGTGTCAGCTTCAATAGTGTTCAGTTCATGCATATTCTGGGCAATGGTCAGGCCTTTCCCCTCATTCTAAAATCTCAATCTCAGTCCAACCATGAATGTATAACTTTGTGTAAAAGCGGAAAGCAGCTGCAACTGTGCTTAACTGATAGTCCTGCCTTTACACTGCTTATTTGACTATTTACCAGGGTAAAACTTACCTCACAAAGGGAAAAATTGGTCATTCATGGTAATACAGTGTGGTTTGTGAGATAAAGGAAAGGCACTAAGAAATGATAAAAAACATAGTAATTTCTGTCTGAGAGGCACTGAGGGGAGCACTCAGTGACACGTGTTGGTACCTGTCTCTCATGCAGGCTGGATGCATGCTGGCTACCCCATCATGGGCCACCTAGATTCAGTGAAGCAGATGCTGGATGTGAACCATATGAAAACTACTGGTCTTTGGGGTCCTATCCATGAGCTGGGACACAACCAACAGCAGCAAGCATGGGAGTTTCCCCCTCATACCACAGAGGCCACATGCAACCTCTGGTCTGTCTATGTTCATGAGAAGGTGCTGGGGATTCCCAGGCATCAGGCCCATGAGGCCCTTAGGCCACAGTCTCGGCAGGAAAGGATAAAAGAGTATCTGAGGAAAGGTGCTCAGCTGAAGGACTGGACCGTCTGGACTGCTCTGGAGACATACCTGCAGGTAACTGGGAAAAGTGTGTGTATTCTGAGTACAGCCTTGTCAGAGAGATGTCTGCAGCCTGGTGACTGTAGCTGTCAGCCCTTGTAAGTGTTTGCTTGCTAACTGGGTTCATTTTGGACTCAGAGGTATACAGGCAGAATGTTTGATGCTGATGTCTCCTGCAAACCTTCCTTTGCCGGGCTTGGGCTTAGCCACTCAGGGAGATAGCTTAGCAGAATATACTAATCTTACTCCCTAGGAGGGAAACAGGAACTGCTGCTCGTTATATGGCATAGGAAAAGGATGATCAAACTTGGGCACAGTTCTTTATCCTACTGCAGATTTCCTGTGGGACTTTGGGCTAGTTGGTAAAAAACCCCTTGTCATTGTGAAGTGTCAAGGAGAGCCAGGCTTGGAGCAGTATCCTGGTGAGTTACATGGCCAGGGTCCTTTTTGCAAACCATACAAAGAGCAGGTTGTTCATATCAGCCAATGCCCTGAGTGGAAACCAGTGTAGTCCAGCAGGTGGGAAGGAGATGGGTTCAGCTCTAAAGAGAGCTAAAACATGAGACTCTAAAACATGAACCCTGTCCTAGATTAAAGTGCATTCTCTGGGGAAGCATGCAAGAGAGATTTTTCCCCTTTCCCTTAATCCTCTTAGCAACTAGTAGTCTAATGGAGAGAGCACTCAGCCTGATTTTAGCTGAGGACTGTAAAGCAAATGTCCATTATGATGGCTTAAGCTACTGACTGCTGTGAGGTGAGTATCCCTCAGCCCCCTTGTCTGAGAGCTCTCACATCTTATATGAGCAATGAAATATTTAGGTGTCAATCCTGATTTTTCCACATCCCAGAGAAGCACCTGAAGAGTAAACCTTTGTTTTTTCTGGTGTGACAAGAGTGAAACAGTTTTAAAGGGGGAAATTTTCCCACAATACCTTACCAGTTTAGCCAGTGTCCCCCTGCCTCATCCACACTTACAGGCTGGGATCTCCCATCTCGTGTCTCGTTAACTAACAGGACTGCTGGAAAAAATGTGACATGAAAGAACAATTACAATTTTGCAACAACAGCTTTTCTGTATGAATCCCTTTTGGTTTTACTCCTAGCCAAATGATGCCCTGCTCACAATCTGTTTTCTGTTTACTGTTTCCTCAGTAGTCCTTGTTCTTCTGTGCTCCTTCTTCCTAGGTATGCTGTCAGAGTCCTCTCTGTTGCTTTTTCACTGCACAAGAAGCTTTCCTCTCTCCAAAGCAGCAGCTTGTTGTTGATGTTTCTGGCTGCTCCCAATGCATTTTTCATCTCTGTTTTGGGAGGCCAGTGTAATGGGAAGGTGGTTTTTCTGTACTCTGGTTATGCTCTGAAGCCTGAAAGTTGGATGCTTTCATCTAAATTTACACTAATTCTAAAAGACACTGCAGAAAACTCTGGAATCTTGTATTGTTTGTAACACAGGTAAAATGCCAGTGAAATGATAACTTAATTGTTTTTATACTATATTCTTCTCCATCAGTTGCAGGAAGGGTTTGGCTGGGATCCCTTCACCCACCTCTTCTCTGACTACCAGAAAATGTCCACCATCCCAAAAGACAACGCTTCTAAGATGAACTTGTGGGCACAGAAGTTTTCTCAGCAGGTGAATAAGAATTTGGCTCCATTCTTTACAGCCTGGGGATGGCCGATCAAGAAAGAGCTGTCTGTGGAATTGTCCTCTTTACCCAGCTGGGAACAGGACCCAATGAGATCCTATAAACCATAAGGGAAAACTATCCAAATCTTGATTCTTATAGTAGCTATGGCCTATCTTTTTCTCCTTTCTTTCTTATTTTTTTATTTTTTTCTTGCTGGTGACAGCTGACTATATGCTTAGATTTACACTGGATTCTTCAGCTTTTTGCTGCCAGTGGAGGCCAAACCCAACAGAAATTCAGCAAGAACTTGTCTGTAGATCAACAGCCACCTAAACTATCTTCTGAAGGGTTAAATAATCAAAGAGCTCTCTTCTGGGTTCTTTACCTCAGGAGGAATATAATTCTGGGTTGATTTAGTTCCTACAGAACCTTTCTCTGATGAAATGGAAGTTTTCAGGGTGGAGTACTCACTGGAACATTCTCAAGAACAATATCAAGAGAATATAGATCTTTAAAGCAAATAGTTGCCTCTAGAATGTTGTATTCTTCAGTTATAATAATGTCAGTGACATGAGATTTTTACTATTGTTTTTGTTACCCTAAAATCCCTATTTTTTAATTCCCCTAATTAGAACTTCCACACCTACTATCATGAAAGTGACCTTGTAATGCTAATATACAGTAATACATAGCTGATACTGAAATGCTGGAGATTTCTTCCTAGTGAGTAAGTCACTCTTAACCACAGCCTGACAATAAGCTGCCAGTGAAGACAGGAGGATGGAAGCAATGAGGTTAAACCAGTAAGAGTTTACCTCATCAAAGGTTAAAATGCAGGCACTGACCTGACAGCATGAGGCAGCAGAGAGAAGGGAGACAACAGTGCACGACAGTAAAAAATGACCGGAATAGAAATTACCCAAAGACTTGTTATAGCAGCTTTTCATTTTGGTGTCGGCTCAGATGTGGTTCTGATTTCCCAGTGATTCACTGGCCTAATATTTTGCTTTGTCTTTCCAACTTTTTTCCATTATTATTCACTGCTAGTGTGAGATGATTGTCCAATAAAATGAATGCAGAGCCTAATCACAGTTTAACAGAGTTTTCAGTACTGATTCGGAGATTTGGAAAAAAACTTAGATGGTATAAAGATTTAGACCTGACCCTGCCTACAGAAGCAGATTTCACCCCTAATGAGTTTATGAACAAAGGATTAGCTCATGTCCACTTAAAAAATGTACAAATCATATCAAAGTATTATCAGATCTGTTGTCAGATCAGTATATAAACTGAAGGGAGGTGCCACTGATCACTGCTCAGGGACAGGCTGGGCATCAGTCAGGGCGTGGTGAGTGACTGCTCTGCATCACTCGGGTTTCTTGGGTTTTATTCCTCTCTGTGTCTCTTTCTCTGCCTTTCATTGCAAATATTCTTGTTGTTACTATCATTATTGTTATATGTTACTTTCAATTATTAAACTGTTCTTAACCACCCATGACTTTTACCTTTTTTTTGATTCTCCTCTGCATCCCACCCCATCCCCTGCTCCGAGGCAAGGCACTGACCAAGGGGCTACGTGGTACTTACTTGCCAGCTGGTGTTAAACCATGGCACACAGGAAACACTGAATAATTTCTGTGAAATTGCAGTTCAAGCAGCACTTAGAGAACAATTCAGCATGGTCTGGGAAACCTTGTGACACACCTGAGACTGACCTGAGCTGGAGCTGAGGTGGGAAAATAGTAAAATAGATTAGGAGGCCACATCGACCTTAGCAAAAATAAAACCAGAAGCAGAGGATTTCGATGCTGTGATAAACTAAAAATGAGTGGGTTCAGGGGTGAGGTTTTCACACATGCAGACTTAATGGCTTCATTTTTACAGTCAGTTTTCTTTTAGTGGAAAGTTGCTGTTGCAATATACTCCCTTCTGCTAGTAAAGAGCTGGAAGCCCAACAAAGATTTGATGAAGGCTTTCCTTTTATTATCAGTCTAAGGATGATACCACTAATGGGTGAAGCATCAGATTTGTCAAGACACTTGGAGAAACACACTGAGGCACAATACCTCTTCAAGGACAAATGTGAAATGAAATACCAATGACTGTCAATTTTATTAACTACTTTTGTATAAGCTTTCTGGCCAGCAGCAAATTATTTTCAAATATGGCATTTTCTTCTGTTGGTAGTAAAGAACTCCGTACTGAAGGAACTGCTGATTTGATAACAGGCTCTGCTAATTTTGTTTCTCAAAATGTACTTAGACTGCTAGAGAAATTTGTGCTAATTGTATTGATTACTTCAGCCTTTGACACTCTGGTAGCAACTTTAGGAAGTAATCCACAAACTAGGAACAGATAAAGTGGGATTCATCTGCCTTAGTTTGGCTTCCAAATAATAGCCATCTCAGCATGAGGGGCTCACTCAAGGCTCCCTTTAGGCAATCCATCCCCTAAGAGAGTGCAGAGGATTCTCCTGCCTCTGGGGGAGTTAAGATGAACCATCACCTCAGCATGAAAGAAAGGGAACTCTGCACTACATATGGAACTCACATATATGATTTTTTGATCACTTTGCTCAGGTGTTCAGTGCTATGTGCACCTGTCTTGGGCGCTTGGAGACTCTCCCCTCTCAGTCTTTCATGGTAAAACAGTGCTAATAATAGGAAAACTGACTGTACTTGAGAATGGGGAATAATGGAGAGGATGAATGGCTGAAAGTGACACTTGAAAACATGCAATATGAGTTGGTTACTGCCAGAGCGGCGTGTAAGTTGAATTTCCATTGCAGAGCAGGGGGGTAATAGGGGCTCAGGGAGTTCTGTGGGAATAGGAGTGGGATAAAAAAATTGCTGAGGGTTTTAGTACTTGATAGCCTAAGGCTACACAAGAATGAAAATAGGGTGTTGTGGGTGCAGAGATTTTGAACAGTCAGATGAAGCTGGAGAGCACAAGCTATGTGAGTGAAGTGAAGTTTGAATGGGCCACTGTATTCCCCATGTAAAGCTCTTTTGGAATACAGGTATGGCTCTTTGGGGAAAATACAGTTGCTTTTGTGCAGTATTTTATGAAACAAATGATTCTGCTTGAGTGCTTGATATTGATTAGGGATATGGCCTTACCAGATTGGCTGGTAATAAGCCGAGGCAAAACTGAATATGGTCCAACTCTTTGTAAGGGTTCAAAAATGCACCTGAAACCTACAGAGCTGGAGTGCATAGCTACTGCTGTTTCTTGAATGGGAAAATACAAGGCCAGGCACGGAATCAGCCAGAAGCTGCTACTGCTTCTGCAGAATGAAAAAAGTATGTGTGGGATGCACTAAACTGGGATCAAGCTCCTAACTTCAAGAATTAGACCAGTCCAAAAACAATCTCATGACCAGTTTGGAATTAATTAGTGTGTCTGAATGTCCCATGGTTTGAAATAAATATACATATGTGACTGTGAAACAGAGGAAATGATCCCATAAAAACTAAAGTGTAGCCAAGGGATTTATCTTAAGCTACTTTGTAAAGGATCATTCTCCACACACAGAGTGAAGTTCTTTTTGAAACAGAGATCCCTGAAATTCCCACAGCACCTACAACAAGTAACAGGGTTGCGAGCTGCACAAGGGATTAAACTACTCGGTGGAGAAATAGTGTGGAAAAGTATAAAAGAGCAATCTCATTTGTGTTAATATTGTGGAAGAGAGGAAGGAACTTGGAGACCTCTGTCAATGGAGATGAGTATTTTAAGCTGTGCTTTGAAGTGTCCCAAAATGCTCACAGAGAAGAGAGGGTCAAGGTTGTGTCAAACAGCAGCAGCTTCAGAGGGAGGAACATGATTGTTATTGTGCTGTGGAAGGGCACAAGGGTAAGTCAGGCACCCACCAAACCTCTGTGGTCTGAGAGGAAATGCTTGAGCCTGACAATGCTGTATATATAGTAAAAAAGACCTGGTGACAGGTGGCTTAAACCATAACAGATGATTTTGCATGTCAGAGCAAATTCCAGCTTGAAGCATCCTCCTGCTGGTTTCTCCCATCGGAAGTGCATGTCTGTGTCTGTAAATCCAAGTCCAGAGATGGCCCAGAAGAACAGCCACTCTACATTTTCCTGCTTCTACTTCTACAGCTGACCTGGAGGTGAACATTTGATGTCGTTTCTCATTACAGTCAGAACTTTCCTTGCTTCCATTCCCATTTCTTTGACATTCATCTTGTCCTTACTTAGACGTGAACCACAAACAATTTCTCCCCAAGTTTCTCCTATTATAAACCTCTTTACATTTCCCAAGACATACTCTCACTTCTGTCCTAAAAAATGACTGACCACTGCAGCTGTAGTGGATGCATCTCCTGTTGGTCTCATATATCCTCTGTGCCCTCCTCCATTCCCCTAGAGAAGGCAAAGGTCAAACCCCCCCTCCCTAAAATACCTATATCGCTGCTTTCAAGATGAAAGGAATAATCCCTGGATTGACAGTGAATAGGATGAGAAATAATAAGGTTGAATGCTGTCTATGTGGAGGAGACTAATAGATATTTTCTGCCCCACCTTGCTGTCTTCTGCTATCATGCTGCCTCATTTCAAGGCTTCCAAGCCCTTTTCTTTCAAGTTTTATCACCCCTGTCATCCTGACAGATGAACACCCACACTATGGGGTTTGTGTCTTAACTCTGAAATCAACCTCTATGTAATTGTAGGGATAAACACTACAGGAGATGGAGTTATTCAAACAGTATTATCCCATAGCAGGCTGGCATCCACATAGCAGGTTGGGTTGTTTTTTTGGTTTTTTTTTTTTGGGGGGGGGGAGAATAGTACAAGCTTTGGGTGAACTGGGCTGAACAAGACCAGGAAGTAGGGATTTACATGTGTTCAGTCACTGGTGGCTGACCCGTGTGGGCATTACAGTGTTTCAGAGAGTGCACGTAAAGCATGTGAATTATTATAAATGGGGACATTATCCTCTTTCTCAACTTCTCCTCACTAGTTTCACATCAAGATAAGCTCTGCTTTTCACCTTGATGCTATCTTTTTAGATCAGCACAGCTGTGGTAGCTGTGATGGGAAGTAAGGCTGCTAAAACTGGGGCCAACCAACTTTGCTATTTCTTCAAACCCAGTGAAATCCCTCCTTTCAAACAGAGCAGTGGAAAGAGAATTCTACTTTTCGTTGACAACTGATCCAGAATTTCCATTTTCTTCTTCACAGCGATTAAGTCTGTGCTTGAATCCTTTCAAGCTGCTTTCTGCTGATTGATGTCTGTGCTGAGGTGAAAAGTAATGTTCCATATGGAAATGTACTGTTGCCTTTCCCTGCTGAGACAAGAGTGTCTTGTTGCCTATGGTAGCGACAGAACACACAGAGTTTGGAGTGGAGCTACCCAAGCCTGTCCAAGTTGCAGCACCTTTTGGTGTCTGTTGTTCCTTGCTGTCACACTGATGACCTCAGCCATTCTGCAGAGCTGAAGTGGCTCCCTTAGTGGTAAAAGAGTTGAAAAAAAAACCTCTATGGAAGTCCCTAGTCTGTGGTGTGTCCTTCTATATATCATAGTGCCAAAAGAGAGCACATTAAGCCAAATATCAGTCACAAAGAAGCTGTGCAGGCTCTCTTCTTCAAGCTTAGTAAGTGGTTATAAAACCTGACTACAACAGGGCAGTAAAGAAGCATTTCTGTATTTATGTCTTGCCATATTTTCCTGTTTTGGTTTTGGGAGTTTTTCTATGGTCATATATGTAGAAAATGTCAAAATATGTAACATTCCAGGAATGTTTTTGCATAAAGCTTTGCATTTCTCAGTGCAGGAAGCATATTGATAGGACTGTCATTTAAGAATTCATCTCTTCTCAGGTTTCCAGTATAAGCATGTCTGAGACATCTTTAAAGAAGGCTTGATATTAAAAACTGAGTATTGTCAACTCCTTGCAGCAACAACAGATATGGATCACCAAAGAGGACAGAACCCAGGATCTCTGCATGATTCAGTAACACACAGTTACATCTGGATTAATTTATTGTTTCTGAGGGTATGCAAAAGATTTTAGCTATGGTGATTCTCCTCTTTCATCACACTTAAAACTTCTTTTAAATTTGGCTACCTTTTTTCACCTGAATGTTGAATTAGGGGAAGCTGACATCTCTGCCTGGTAGTCAACCATCTGTCAGTACCAGCCCCCCTGGGCTGAGCTGGTCACAAGAGCATCATCCTGACCGTACCAGCTGCTGATGTACATGGACAACCCAGAGAGTCTGCTTTCCATCTGGGACAAGATGATGAAAGCAATAGCCAAGCCAGCAGACATCCCAACAACTTTTTCAAAGCCTGGTGGCAGATGACCATATATCTCATGGCAAGTATAATAACAGGGACATTTTGTCTTTATCTGTGATGAATATTTATAGGGGAAATACAAAAGGCAGTAATATTATCACAAGACCACACAGATCCTCAAATCAACAGATTAATTCCACCATATTCAAGAAGATTGCTTGAGAGAACAAGAATCTTCTGTGAATTTCAAGAGCTTGTACACAAAAAGAACATACTCTGCTGCTTTTTTGACACTATCCCAGGGTAAAACACAATGGAGGGAGACAGTCTGGCCGCCAAATGACATGTGTACTGTGTCATGTTCGTCTTATTACTGGGAAGCAATTCATGCTAATTGCGACAGAAAGAAGGGAAACACAGCTAGTTGTTTTAGGCAGAACAAATGAGATTTTGAAACTAATTTAAGGCATATAATAGACACACAGACAGCCTGTTACATAATAAGACCCCGATGTTAGCAGGGGGAACATTACATCAGTGGGGAAGCAGGGGCAGTGGTAAGGGGAAGAGTTTATTGTAGGCAGTACTTTTTCTGTCGTTTAAGAAACATAGTGTTTCAAGACAATTCCCTAGCCCAGTGGAACTGAAGTTTATTATGGGTGGTAAGGAGGTTCCTAAAGGCCAAGCCACAGCGTTATTTTCAATCAATCTTCATTCAAGTATTGCCTTTTTTTCTCAGTAGGATTGGCAGGTACTTTCAGCTCTACTTGACTGCAGCACTAGAGGTGTCTTCTACCACTTGAATTGATAAATTAATCAGTTTCCCAGGCCTCCACTCTGTCAAAAATCCACACTCTAGCAGCTTAACTCACATGGTAGAGCTGCTGTTGGTCAAGTAGGACTGAAGCAAGAGAGGCTGACTGAAGTGTAAACCCTGGCACAGGTTGTCCAGAGTAGTAGTAGATGCTTCATCCCTGGAAATACTCAAGATCAGGTCAGACACAGCTTTGAGAAACCTGATCTGTTTGAAGATGTCACTATCTATTCCAAAGGGGCAACTAAAGAGCACCCCCCTTCCCCTTCCACAGTGGTAACAGGGAAAATTCAAGCAAGAAGTTTTTTTCCCTTTTGTTTTTAGTACTCATGACAAATAGTAAAGAGCTGCTTTACTAAAAACACTGATAAGAATCTGCCTTCACAAAAAAAAAAAAAAAAANTAGTAGATGCTTCATCCCTGGAAATACTCAAGATCAGGTCAGACACAGCTTTGAGAAACCTGATCTGTTTGAAGATGTCACTATCTATTCCAAAGGGGCAACTAAAGAGCACCCCCCTTCCCCTTCCACAGTGGTAACAGGGAAAATTCAAGCAAGAAGTTTTTTTCCCTTTTGTTTTTAGTACTCATGACAAATAGTAAAGAGCTGCTTTACTAAAAACACTGATAAGAATCTGCCTTCACAAAAAAAAAAAAAAAAAAATTAAAATAAATCCCTGTTCATGTTTTGCTTTGTGGTACAATAGACACTGTCAGGGTGCAGTGGAGGCTGGCTCTTCGCTGAGACAGGGCTGGAGACAGGCATACCCACAACAAAGCTCAGGCAGGGACTGATGGCCAAGGGCTGACCTGAAATGTGGTGCTTGGGGCCATCCACAGGAGGGGTGGGTGGAATCCCTGGGTGAGGCTGCTCGAGGCTATCAAAGACTTTTGTTCCACTGGGGACTCTGACACAAAATTTTGCAATGAAAGGTTTTTGTCGCTTGCTTTCAAGGTGAAAATTTGCTGCTTCTTTGGGAGCACTTCAAGAAAAATAGTCTATTTTCGACTTTATTTGTTCCTGCTATTTATCATGAGTTATTTTTACCCCATCTATTTTCTCCAGGGTCAGAACTTAGATTACAGAGTTTCCAGAGACAATTGGATAGGGTGCTGGAGTCACCTGCAATGTCTGTAGCTGGGGCAAAATAATTTGGCCTTTTTTGCTCTTGGCATTGGGCAGTGCTGAGGAATGAAAGTGTAGCAGAAAGGCATACAATACACACATTCAACTTTTGACTGTGGTCAATATGTTTGATACTCCAGCAGGGGGGGTGGAAGCACATCATGAGCAATATCCACTTGTGACAACTCAAAGGATGAGTTAACGTAAAGAGAATTAATGGTATTTTTCTCACTGTGCTGTTGCATCCCATGAGCTTTCCCAGACAGACTGCCATTACTGTTTGTGGTTTACCTTCCCTACAGCTTGGATGCATAGTGGGTACGCATTCATGCATCATTTGGAGTCAGTGACAGAGATGGTAGATGTGCAGTCCCTCCAATCCAGTGGCCTTTGGAATGCCACTCATGAGCTGGGTCACAGCAGCAACTGGAACGGGAGCTTTCTCCTCACACCATGGAAGCCACCTGCAATCTCTGGTGTGTTTGTGTTGGGCATCCCAAGAGATAAGGCCCACAATGCACTTGCACTAGAATTTAGAAAGCAGAGGAGGATTCAAGATTACACTGAAAATGGAGCACAGCTGAAGTATTAGAAAGTATTTACTGCCCTGGAGACATACCTGCAGGTAATCTGCAGGCAAATTAAGATTGCAAAGATTTACAAACTGATAGTTTTAATCCAGGGCAGCTTCTTTCCTTTTCCTCACTTTCTGCAACTGCTTGATCCCTACACTGGATTATGTGTCTCTGTTGACCATCAGTCTCCAACAGTGTTTCTGTGTGCCAGCTCACAGGATTCCACAAACCAACATGAGTCAGCCCTGGCCTGTCTCTGAGTAACACGCTTCAGCAGGAGACCCAGGGCTGCAGGGAAAAGTTTTTGAAGCAGTCGTCAAAAAATGTACTTATTTTGAATAACTTGTGATCTCACCACAGTGAAAAGGTCTGTGGAATGTACCAGTTTGGGATATAATGGTAAACCACAGCTGTTGGGTATTCCCAAATAAGACTTTTGATCACTAAAAATGGTTTCTTTTTAGGTTTTTTTTTAATAATAAATGTAAGCCAGTCTTTCAGTTTTGTTGGTGCAATCTTTCATTCAGTAGCACCTGGGATTAAATGGCAGCACAGACACCAGGTGTTCAGAGCCACCAAGCAGGGAGCCAGTATTTTGTGCTGAGAGAAAAGAGTCTCATGCACTAAAAGTATGTAGAGATGTTTTACATATACATACTTATAAGCATGCAGAGGTGATTTGACATCTGTACCAACCTTGTTTTGAACAATTGTAACAACAGTAAAAAAAGAAAGTAGGGATCAGGCCTGTGAGCACATCCATGCCCTTCAGGATGAAGAGCACTTATATGAACACTTGATTTTTGATTTTATGTGACTACTAAAAAGATGGGCTTGTTGAATAGTCTGATGGAGTTAAAAGGCTACTCCAGTTCTTCAGTAGGCATTTAGAATTTTTGGAGTAGCTACACTTATTAAAAAAAGAAAGAAAAATACCCTGCAAAAATATCAGTAACTGAGTTTAGTAAAAGACTTTGTTAAGAATTCAGGTAGATAATTCTAAACTCCCATACATGTATTTTGTACCGTGTCTCTGTTCTTATGATTCATAGCTGCAAGTGGCCTTCGGATGGGGAAGCTTCACTAAAATATTTTTTGAATACCAAAATATTCCTGAGCTTCCAGATGGTGGTGGCTTCAAAGTGAACCTGCAGGCAGAAACTTTTTCTCCTTTTCTTATCTGGTGAGGAGGAATTTGACTCCTTTCTTTAAGGCCTGAGGATATCCAGACAAGGAGAACCCCTCCCAGCAGCTCGCTGTTTCTTTTCCCAGCTGGTCAGATGATCCAGTGAAGCAACATATATCCTCAGCAGGTTTTGGCTCATGAAAATGTGATTGTCTGTCATGAAGCCAGTGCTCTGCAATACTTTTAAATAGTGTCTGAATAGTATGGTATCATATCAAATCTGAGAAGTAGCTCTGCATTGTACATGTGATATAAGAGTTTGGTCTTGGCTCCCTCCTAAGTCTGGCTTTTTGTGTTAAAGTCCCACCACTTCCTTTCCTAACAGGAGTCATTTTAACCACAGAAAGCGAAACATTTGCTGTCTTAATACCTGTGAAACAAAGAGACCCTCTTCCCATTTTTTATTTCCTCTGTTTCCTTGTCTCCAAAAGGTTCTCTGTTCCAGACTTACTCAGGCTTCAGGTATGCAATGTTTGTTAATTAAGATCATGCAGAGATGAGTAGGAACAGGGGGAAAAAAAGTCACTTTAAAAATAGAGAAACGTTAGGAGATAATAAAGCTAGAAACAAATGGAAGAACTCAGGTGAAATTATGGCTACAGCAATGAGAAATGAGAATGATAATTTAAAGAAAAACTCTAATAGCATAGGAAAGGCCTTGATCAGTGTTAATATTTTCAAAGGGGTTGCCTTCATGCTCTGCCTTCAGAATTGGTATCTGTGTAGTGAGAAATACCTGCTTTAGCTCATGCCAGAAACAAAACAGTGTTCAGGCAGTGAACTCACCTCCTTGATCTTCAGCTAGAGTAAATTTGCAGACTTCTAGTGAACCTAAAGTCATGGCAACTCAGTCTGCCTGAGGATGTGAGACAGTAGGTGCCTATCATCCCATAGCATGTTACCCAGGAAGATCCCCCAAAGCCTTCAGCCATCTTGAACTTGAAAATCTTTATTCTATACTTTAAAGCCAAATGATGCTACAATTTTTTCTTCTGATAAAGTCCTAGAACTATTCTGTTTCAAAGTTTTGGTGATTCTGATGCTGAGAAAGAGACAATGACTTTATGATTTGATTCCCAGAAACTAAAAACTAACAGTGCATTATTATCTCCTCAACCCCAGTGTTTGAAAAATTTCCACAAAGCTAGTTTTGAATATCCCAGAAAAATTGAACTTGCTCCCTTTTCTCCAGTAAAGGATAACCTTTCAAATTTGGTACTTTTAACAATCTTATCTGATGTTTCTTTAGAACCTCTCTTTTGACTCTGGTGTTTTGTGGTGTCTTTAATAAAGGCTTTTTGATTGTTCTGTCTGTTTGTACACGATAAGATAACATATTGTTAACACATCAGTGGTTATATCCAAGGTGTTAGAACTATTTCCTTCATAATGTACCAACAGAGCATTAAGAATTGTACTAGGCACAAATTTCATTTAGCATTTTCATCATGATCTGATGCTAATAAGACGTACTGATGCCACAAAAACATGCATTGTTGGTACAGAGTGTTCAAATATTATCTGAAAATAATCAGATGTCATTGAAGACTATAGTATGGGACTAGGAAGAAATTTTAAAGTGAAGAACTATTTTGAACTCCTTATCAAGAGCTTTTCTAAGGTAAGAGCTTATTGATGGGAAACGGCAGGGAAGAAAAAATCTGGGCATATTAATAACCAAATAACTTACAATATACTGAAACTGAAATAAATGCAGAAGATAATGGGGAAGGGGAGTGAGGTAACAGTCTTCATGTTGGTTTTGTTACACACAGTTTGCTTAAACCTTGAAAGCTTAAAGGCTGGGAGAGGTTCTGTGATTATCCTCTGTGAACACATGGGAATAACCAAAGTTTCTTGGGCTAGAGAGAGAATAGAATTTTTTTATTATTTATTTTATTTTTCTTTTGTAAAATGGTAAACAGATTTGGACATTCAGGAAATGTGTTGATGGCTCCATGTAAACGGAGCTGAGAAGGCTCGGGATATGGGTATCCCTTCTCCATAAGCTCATTAACCCACCACCTTCCAGGAGACAGAACTGCAGCTGCCCCTAAAACCTCTTGCAAGACACTGGTCACTCTGTGTGTCTTATCTGTCCCTTTTGCTTCCTCAAAACTATGCTGTCGTAATTTCCAGAACTGACTTTGGGGACTGAAAAAGAGAAGTTCATTGCAATGTTTTTGTTTGCTGTCATGTTGCACAACACAAGAAGAGTTTTCTCCACCGTGAAAGTATCACAGCAACTTTAGAAAGTAGGAGGCCAAGACCTTGTAACAACCAAGCTTTAGGTCCAATGGTAAACCAGAACCCTGGCAAATACACTAGTTCAGGTAGAAATGACACAAACTTGTACTCAGATTTTAATGGGAAAAATATCACCCGGAACGAGTTTTTCAAGATGTATTTTTAGTCTCCCAAACTGGAAACTACCAGTTCTTCAAAGAGTAAGGGTATCATTGGCTAAAGGGGAGGAACATACAGACAGAGGTTTGGAAAACTTGAGGGAAGCAGAGCACTTGCTCAAGACTTCTGTGCATCTGATTTGCAGTGATGGCTCTGACAGGGGTCCTCTGCCCTTTTTTCACATTAGAAATCCTGCCTTGGGGGACTCTGGCTTTTATACTTGTGATATTTAATTGCTTTCTCTACCCTTCATTGCCGTGCCTCATCCTGCCACACATCACAGCAGAATCTCCAAAATCTATCTCCTTTCTGTTACATCCTGGGCAAGTGACAGCACTGAATACTATACAGCCTGCTCTTTGCTCTCACACATGATTCTCCAAAAGTGTTCAGAGCCTTTCTCACGTGCTCTGCAGATGAACATTAGGTTGTGCTCCTGATCAGTCCAGCCCATTCACAAGAGTATTCTCATATACAGGTGCCAAACACACTAAAAAGTTAAAATGTCCATGCAGGGACGCTGGGCTGTGGGACTCTGGGGCATGCCACTCAGAGGATGTCCTCATGCAAAGGGCAGAATTAACATTTTTTAGTATGCTTTTTCCCTAATGTATCAATGCAGAATATGTTGAAGGAAGAAGGAAACATTAAAGATAACCCATGAGTAATTTTTCCCTTCAGAGGAGAGACAAGGACACTCCACTGAGTCCTCCTCCTTCAAATTCTGCTCCAGTGATTTGAAGAACCAGTGTCCTTTCATGAAACAGAGACAGCCTTTTCCACGTCATTGAGATATGGACTGGACAAGGAGTCACAGAAAGTACTGGAGAACCAGGACCCTCATCTGTGAAGGAGGAGAGTGTAAAGGGGCCTTGACATCAGCAAGCTATTTCATCCAGGACTGATCTCCAGCTGGAAAGTACAGGCTGGGAACTGAAGTCCTTCAGATCTAGGATTTTATGGCAGGCTTGCTCATATTACACTCCAGGATAAAGTATTTGTGCAAGCTCAGGCCAGGTTTTCACCAGCTTTCATGAGCTGGCCTTTCTCAAGGATACTCCTCAGATCTTTCATCCAAATGGAGCTTCCTTCTTCAGACAAATTTGACTCCCAGTTCACAAATACGATAGCAACTTGTGAAGCAAAGAATGTTATTCCAGTTACTGTAAGTGTTGGAGTCTCTGTTTCCCTTGACATGAATCGCAGCACATCTTTCTGCAAAGAGTAAATTGGGTTCTCCGGGTTTCCAGAACCTGAAAAAGAAAGTTCCTCTAGTGAAAGTACATTAGCATGCATGGCAGTGGAGGTGAAGTCACCTCAAACAGTTGTGGAAGAGAAAGGGAAGGTTACTGTGATAGAAATCAGGAGCCACAGTTTTGACTAGAAAATTAACAAGTTTTCTGACTTACAGGGCAGTTGGAGTCAGAAGTCCCCATCTGACACATACCTGCCTTACACAGTGTATTAGTAACGTGGACTGAGGGCAAGTGAATTACAGGACCTTCCCCACTCCACTAGGATACTCACGTGGCTGTCTTCTCATATGGAGTCTGATCCACCCACTGCCATTGCCCATTTTTGTAAGAAGTTAAGCCTATGTAGTATTTTGTTTCATAGCTGTTGGTAACTTTTTCTTTTACCGAATTGAAGAGGAACTCCTGGAAAAAAAGTACAACATCCACGATGTGCAGGACTGAGCAGAGGGAGACATCAGTGGTCCCTGGGGGGTGGGCTGGTGGCAGAGGGGGCCCAGTGCTGCAGGGCTGAGACAGGACATTCCCTGTGCCCTGCAGGACAAGGAGGGGCTCTGAGTCCCCTCCAGGGCCCAGCACTGTGTCTGTGGCTGCTCTGCCTCTCTCTCAGCCCTCTGCACATACCTGCTCTTCCCTGCTGTTGATCACTGCCAGATGGGAGTCCATCCCAGTGCAGTTCTGCTCACTCTCAGCCCAGGACATCAAATCAAGGGACAGGTAATAGCAGCTTTCTTGAAACCTTTTCCAGCCCTGTGGGCAGCACACCCAGCCTTCCACTGTGGGGGAAAAAAATTCCTAGTTTTGAACAAGGTGTGCTATCCTTTGTCTCTGTGAGTTCAGTGTAAGGTGCCAGGTATTAGGGGAGGGCTCTGAACCACACCTTTGGTCTGGACAGAGATAAATGCTCTCTTCCACACTCTACAATGAAGCTGTTGACAACCTGACAGGCTCCTGTCACAAGGGCCCTGCCTGAAGGGCCTTTCCCTTTCTCTGTCTGTTCTGCCACATCCATGCAAACTCTCTTTGATGAGAGACACAGTTTCTGCCTTACCCTTCCTGAGGAAGCAAGAGATAGGAAGTAGTTGGCATGAGCTCCTATGGAAACCCTTCCATCAGAGAAGTATTGTCCCAGCTTTCAACTCATGCAAACTGACAGACATATACAGTAAAGTGCTCTGACAACCTTGCTGCCACTACAATCAGTTCCTTACACAGCCAGATTATCCTGGACATGTGCCTCATAACTAGAAAGTCACATGATGGATTAAAATGCCACAGATTTATTATCCCAAAACATGAGTCTACATGAGAGTAGATTTCTGACCTGAGTTTGGGAACCTCCACTGCAAGTATTCTAGTACTTCATTTGATTGCCATGGCTTCATATGTGATTGCAGCCCAGCTCTCCAACTACTCTGAATTGCTTAACAACATCCTCCAACCTCTGCTCCATCACTGACTACGACACTTGTGTGAACAGGCAGTGAGCCAGCACAGAGAATGGAGCTGCATTGAACCAACCTGTATAAAAGAATGAAGCACTCACACCCAGCATAGGCGACCAGAACAACAGCTGAGGGCCGGTGTGAGCAGAAGAGTAGAAAGGTTGGTCAAGTGCAGGTAGGCAACAACCCACCCA
>VXBX01005867.1:0-62756 GCA_013400415.1 Scytalopus superciliaris
GGGGGTGTCCGTGGAGAAGTATACACATATAGATCTACATATATACACAAGCAGAGGGTGGTTGGGTACTGGACCAGACTCCTCATGAAAGTGTTCACAACCCCAAGCCTAACAGAGTTTATGAAGCGTTTGGACAATTCTCTCAGGCACAAGGTGTGACTCTTGGGGTGTCCTGTGCAGAGCCAGGAATTGGACTCAATGATCCTGATGGGTCCCTTCCAACTCGGGATATTCTGTGGTTCTACACATAAATGCACCTGTCTATATACACATTTCAGAAAAGGTATATTGCATTTCTGGATCCTCCGTCTCTCCTGTAAACAAAGGTGTTCAAAGACATGATGGATGGTCCCAGCAGCACTGGCTGCTGGTGCCAATGAAGAGGCATGTGTTGTCAGGCTGCCACCACACAGTCTTTTTTGTGCTGGTCAGGCCAACTCTTACAGTGATGACAGAAAAAAAAAATTAATATTTTTATCTGTTTGATGTGATCAGGAGGAAGCTTTTTCCCATGCTGGGATTTAACCACAGAGTCTCAGGTCATCCTGGCTTTCCCTTGCTCGGGCTCAGGAGTTCCAGCATCCCAGTATCCTTTTAGAGTCCTGCCTGCAGGCTCTGCATGGACCACAGCTTGCACACTTTGGGATCAAATTCTGACACAGCCACTTCCATCTAGGTGCAAACATTGATTCTCTCTTTCTTTTCTCTATTTTATCTCTGAGTCTACTTCTCTATTTCTCTGTTTTTCATTTCCCCTTACTTTGTTTTGCAGTCTTAATATATTAATATACTAGGTTCTGCTTCATTACACTAAGCTTTTCAACTAAATTTCCAAGCAGTTAATCCCATTAAGTTTTTTATTGGTTTTGAAATGGATTTGTCAAGAAAGAAGTATTGCTGCAATTTATGAATGCACTGCAGCACCTTTAGGAGACAACTGTCTCTGGGTTCAGAACAGGAAATGTCAAATGGAAATTGAGAGAGAATTTGTAAGATTTATTTTCCTTTACTGCAAGCCTTAAAGAACTTGATCGGAAAAAAAAGATTATTCTCTTTCTCCTTGTGTCCCGGAGACAGTTATAATTTTTTAATAAAGATCGTATAGCCTTGGAAAAGCACTTAACAAGCTTCCTTGGGATATTACAGTGCAAACAAGGTTTGTCTATAAAAGTTCTTAAATGTGGAAAATAATTTGAAATTTTGGACAAGCCATGGCTCACTTATTTGAAATTTTTTTTTTTTTAAATGAAGTTAAAAAATAGATGTCCCCAAATACCCTGATCTGCAATGATTAAACTTAGTCTTGTGTGGATGCCTGGCACAAATCCTTTGCACCATAGCTTAATGATTTATTTTGCTTGGAAAGTAGCTGTGGTCCTGAACTTGTCCCTCTTGAAGTCCAAATGACTTCCATGGGGAGCTGGCTTCATCTCTATAGTCTGTGTGTGATAAAAAAAATAAACCTGCTCTGAAGAAACAGTTCTGGATCCAGGGCATGGTAGGGCATGGCTGTGTGGGTGGGATGTGAAATACGTGTTTATTCTCGCATAGGGCAGCTGGAAGATGCCCTGAGGTGGACATCAGGCCCATTTCCTGCTGCCAGAGGACTGCAAGACCAGGCAGAAAGCAGCCTGGCCACTCCTGGGCAAATGCTTCTCGTTTCCACTGATGTGGGTATAAATCCCTTGTGGGGGAGCTGTGTGTGTGGGTGGCTGCTGGGGAAGGTGGGAGGGAGGGCAAGAGGTGGTCAGGTGAAACCCCAGTAGTGCTCTGGCTGTGAGCGGAGCAGATTCCAGCTGGGCACACACATGTGCTGCTGGGAGGGACCTGCGTGGCACCTACAGGAGAGCCAGGTACTGTCTAAGAGACCTTCAAGGCAGATCCAAACTCTAAGGTTCCCTGATTCCTCCCCTGTGAGCTTCAACAGGGCTGTGTGCTTTGCACTGATTTACCATCAGTAACATGTTTCTTCATTCCCTGTCCCTTGGGTTGGATTATGTCATCATGCCAGGGCATTAACCTAGGGCTTGTGCAGCTAAATTTATTTTGCTTTGGGTTTTCTTCTCTTCTAATATTACAGCTTTGCTTGTAGTTTATAAATACTCCATTTAAGGAGCTATTTAGCAGTAACAACATTCCTGAGCTCAATCCAAGAATTGAGCTAATTATGGCTCCCCTTCGAAAGTCTATCTCCACTCCCCCTCCCATGGCCTTCTCTCCCCTGTGGTCAAAGAGTCTAAAGACAATGAAGTGCAAAAAACTTATACCTAAACAAACATGAATTAATTGGATGCACTGTCTCCGACAGATTAGTAAAATCCAGTCTTGCAATACTTATTTATCTGAGTCATCCAGCTGAGTGGAAATATTTGTGTAATAGCATGCTTTACAAGAATTATATTCATAACCCATAAACCAAGAGATTTTTTCCAGCATCTTCCATAAATGGAAAAAGGAAGGGTAACAAGTAATCTGTTTTAGCTACTCATTAGCTGACTAAATCAGCTGTTGATAAATATACAGCAAAAAAGTTTCTGCTCTTGCAACTTCATAACTGTTGCATTAATTTTTCACTTTTTCATTCAAGAAAAATCATGCCTTACAGTGTCCTTGGACAAAAAGCCTTCTCTGTTTATAGGCAGTGCAATTCCACATTCTTGGTATATGGAACACTAAATGTCCTGGGATAGCCAGCATCCTGGCAGAGCGCCATGCATCTTATTATACGGTAGGAAAGCCAAATTTCCTTCTGCACAGTATGTCTATAAATAAAGTGCTTCTTCCACAAGCAATTAAATATAACCATTTTTCCAACCAGCATGCAAATATAGGGTTTTTTCTGACTGCAAATAATAGCTAATTTATATTAGTTTAGGGTCAGAATTATTTTAATGGTGATATTAAAATGCCTTCTTCTGGTCTTGCACAGGGATGTTTTAAAAAAAACCAACCAACCAAACAACAACAACAAAAAAAAAAACAGTGAATTTTTTTCCTTAAATGACATTTCACCACTTGTAAGGGATCTGGCATAAAAACAGCATCCTTCAACTGTCTACAATTAAAGTGTTATATGTACATCTTAGCAGGATTGTTAAGGGTTGCCACTGCAGCCTTGAGACTGCATTTGCATTCAACCTGTAGCTTCTTTTGGGTATTTGTCCACTTTATTTGCATAGTGCCTAGAAAAAATTATCTCATCATTTATGCTGATGCCTCTAAGGTATAGAAAATAGATATAAATATATCTAGATAGAGATGTAGCTCTAAGGAGATATAGAAAATAAATACTATTATATAATTCTTAATCTAAAATCTGGGTATCAGCACACCGTCATTGAGCTGCTCTTATCTCTCACTCTTATTCAGAACATATGGTTGTATATTTATGGGCTTGATTAATAAGGTTGCTGAAATAATACAGGGAGGAGCATAGGGAATCTTCATCTGCCTGCTTTGGTAACTTAAATTTAATAATCAGTCTTAGTAGGTGTCTCTGCTTTTCAATCAGGTTGACATTGTGCCACATCACTTCTTTCAGGAGTGAGAACCAAAAGGAAACTGCAATGGCACCATCGTGTTGAACTTCAAGGATTGACAAAATTAGAACAGTTCAACACGCAAAGTCTATCTTATTGGGTGACTTTGTTTTATTACCCATGGAATGGCTTAGAAACCATGGGGAGACAAGGACTTTCTTTTGTTCCTTTCAAATCTCCAGTTGTCATCTAAAGTAATTAGTTAATGTATTTACAACTTCATAGATTTTTAATTTTTTTTTCAGAAGGAATGATTTCAAGCCATTTTATTTCCTTTCTCTCTAGTAACAAAATTAGGATGGCTTTTCCTTTCAACTTTCTTTCTGTTCCACTATGAAAACTCTTTATATACAAATAGTATCTCCAATTCAGAACTACCCAGAAGGAAATGCTTGCTGCAGAGGCATCCCATATCATAAAAAGGATGAAGAAGTTACACTATTTAATCAGAACTGGAAACGAGTTCCTCACATTAAATTAATACTAAATTATTAATTAAGTTAATATTAAAAAAAAGGCTGGGTAAAAATGCTGACTATATTATTGAACAGTATAAGGAGGAGGTAATATATTTCTTGTGAGTACTTTCTAATGAAAACCAGTATTTTTTCTTCAATGTTGATGTAGTGTGTGCAGCACAGTTTCTCTGTAGATTCATCTGTGCCTCCCACTTTGAATGACAGCCAGAAAAGTATCATAGATAGAACTAAGTGGGCCATCTTTTCTTAAGACAAAGTATGTTCTTAAATAATAAATGATCCTGGCAAGTTGTTTATTACCAGCAGTTAATGATCTGTTTATTAGTTAAAGTCTGTGGCTGTTAACACTCTAACAAATCAGTTCACTCTGTTAAACATCAATTTTGAGTACATTATTGGTATTAACCATACAGGGAACTAAAACTGTTGCAGACAGTTGATTTTATTGCTGTGGCAGAATTGTATAACAGGAGGCAAAGGTGTTCAGTAGGGTACCGCTGCAGATACATCAGGTTACATTTGTTTGTATTGGTTAGCAACTCACTTCTATTCATAGTGAATGTGTATTCTCTTTTCCCCAATGTCTTTCAAGCAGAATCAGTTTAAAGTCCTACAGGTTGTAATTTCCATGTTTTAAAGAGCGTAAGAATTACTTTTGTGTGTGTGCATATAGTCTGGGAAAAAGAATAATTTGGTGGGCTTAAAAATTAACTTCTAGAAGGTGTGTGGGATGAATAGCTTGTTTAAAAAAAAAAGAAGACCTCAGAAACCAAATACTGCTAACACTGCTTATTTGCCTGAGCAATTGGCAATAGATCAACTGGTTTTCCAGACTAGTTGCAGCTACTGGGAGGAATATGCAGAGACAGAGTTTGAAGACTCTGGTGTTGGCTCTGCATTAAGCCATGCTTCACTTACATCATGTTAAAATCCCACAAGAATCTTCAAAAAAATAAAGTTCCAAATAGAAGACCTAGGATATTAGGTGATCTTGATGAGAATACTTGGTCTTGAGTGGAATGGTGCTCTACAAGGTTTTGGCTCTGCCTAGTCCCAAACCATAAAATATGTGGATTGCAATTTTGCATCTGATCAGGAAACAAAGCTGTAAAAGTAGGTTCACTCGTAGGGCTCAAGTAGTGGTAATAAGTCTGGCAAGGCTGGATAAATAGGTGTGAGAATTACATTCCAACCCACAAATCCAAGAGTTCAGATCTGTTCTTTCAATTTTTGGCCCAGTTCTCATAAAAGGTAGCTTTAAATACTTTCAGCATTTAGAAATAATCCACTGATACATTGGCAGATAGTAACCACAGAAAACTTTTCTCTAAAATGTATCAAAAATACTTTTTCTCATTCTGCTTGACAACTACATTATTTGTAGGGTTTTTTTCTGTTAGATTAATTAAACTGATTCAAAACTTATATATGGCCCCAGTATTATTTTTGTCAGTTCTGGAAGGGCTGGTTCTGATTTAGTTTGAATCTTTCTTAATTCAGTTGAACTCAGGTAAAATAAACATAGTTAAACCAGCAATCAGTGGCTCATAACCCTTAGCTAGTGCAAAGGCTATCTCAAAATACTATTTAAAATTAAATCACACTAACACTATATTGATAATCTACAACTTGCTTGAAGTAGAACAAATTACTGGAGAACGTGTTGTACCACCACAACTGTAGCTGTAGTCTAAAAGGTCAGTACATAACAAGAATTCAGTAACAAAAGTGACACTTTGGACCCTGAGCAGCAGGATGTCTAGCAGAGCTTTCTGTAATGGTATTAAAGTGTTTGGCTCTTTCCATGTTTGCCAACCAATTTTACTGCCCTGTTGAAGGAGGAATAGGAGGACCTGTGGTTTACACCCAGTGTCAACAACAAGATAATTTCCCTAAGAGTAAGTACTGCTTTCTTGGGAGTTTTAATTACCCTTGAGGTCCTGTGGTTTTCATCTATCCTTGCAATTAGCCAGTTATCCTGCAGGAAGGTATTTGCAATGTAATCTGAATTAAAACCTAATCCAACTCCTGTTGAAACCAAAGGTGATGAAGATTTGCTGAAGTTCTCTCGCTGTCAGTTTGGTGCCACTGTAACTTGTTTAGGGGCTTGAGCTGCTCCCCCAGGCAACTTATCTGTCACACAGGGGTCGTCTAAGCTTCTTCACAGCAGTCGTAGAATACAAAGTGACAAGAGAGGGTTGGCTCAGCTCTCACCTTTGCTAGGCAGTGGCACAGACTTTCCCACTTGCCTCAGGGAGCACAAAATCACATTTTAATCTTGCAAAGGATACAGATTTTATAGAGTAGCGCTGTGGAAGTGATCTTAGCTGAAGTCACGGCACTCTCTGTAGCCCTTGAGGATTACTGTCTGCATCTGCAAGCCTCTGCAGTTGGTGTTCTGAATTTGTGTGCTTTATAAGCACAGCATGATTACACAAAGTCAGACTTATCCAAGGAAGAAATCAGTGGTAGTTGTTGTTTGAGCAGATAAATATGAATGCACTGACGCTTGTTTCTTGCCTGGAATGTAATGATCTCTATGTATGTTTGTATGTGTTTATATATTAAAGCCCTATATTGTATGGCATGAATATTAAATGTGTTTTTTCCCCTGACGTGAACAGCTTTTACTGCCCCTTACTCTGTCTTGTTTATACAGTGCAACACAGCAATGAGTGGTTTCAGTAAAAAAACTTTAGAGTTGTTTCTGGTAGTGCATGTCTTTTCTCATCAATGAATGCTTCACTATGCAACATGCAGCCGAGTGTCAAAACAACACTCTTCCTATACTTCTATTTTCCTTCAAGCTCTAAGAGCAAGGCTCCATTTAAATCCCTCTAAATGAACATTGTGAATGACATATGAGAGAAAAGCATGTATTTTACCAGTCAGGCTTGAGGGTGTTTGAAATCAGCCCTCAGTTTCAAGTGACAGGTAGACAGCAGCAAGACTGTCAGAGCAGAGGGAGGGTAAGAGAGAAGTTGTATAGGCTGGAGGGATCACTGGGACTTGAACAATCCACAGGATAAGGAAATACAAAAATTATGCAGCTTTGTATCCTATGGTTCTTTCTCTTTATGAACTGTATCTGTATTATTGCAGTCACTTTCAGCACAGAATTGTTCTATATGCAGTAAACAGGTAGAAAATACAAATGCAGAATCAGAATTAATGTCATTACATTAATTGCTAGATTCTCTCTTCTGGATTTTAATGGAGAAATAGCACCAGCTCAATCAAGAATGATTTCAGAATAAGTGTGCTGGTAGAATTGCTGTGCATAGTCTAACTCTTGCATTGCTTGAGAAGAGTGAATGTTTCAGTTTTCCTTCTTTGAGCCTTCACAATATGCAACACAACCAAGTGTGGTCTATAGTCCAGAAAATTTAAGACACAGTCTGAAGATTGTATATCACTTTCTTCAAGGACAGAGCAAGCAAATGGCATATCAAGCTAATGTTTTTGTTAATCACAGTCAATTCTGGAGTCGAGGCATTCTGTGCACAAAAAAAAAGTCAGGTTTCTTTCAACATAGCTCTTTCCAGAGCTTGATGTTCATATTTAAATCCTTTTAGAATTGAGAATTCAATTACTGGGGCCAGAGTATAGACTAGGGAATATTTGTACACAATATTTAAAGTTATTCTCTGGTTTCGTTGGATCCTGCTAATGTTTCAACATAGACCAATCTCCTTTTGCTGAATTAGGGCAAGCTGAGGTTAGGAAAACCTAAAATTAGTGGGATTTAAACTCTAATGGCTAGACTAAAGCATTCATCATCTGGTGACTGATGCCTTAAGAGGTCTATGTAAAGAAAATATTTTTCAATCAATGGAAACCAAAACTGTGCACTGCCTGCTTCAGACAGACTGAGAATATGTATATTGGAAAATTAGTTGGGTTACAAAGGTTTTTGAAAGTTCCCCCAAACTTTTTAAAGTTTTGCCTAATGTATATTACAACATGCATATACACTGGAACTTCACAGGATACCCATCATGGGGTTTGCAATGTCTAAAGGCATGCAAGCAGATAATCTTTCAGATAGAGCATCAAATTAGTAATAGAAATGGGTAGATGTTGCTGTCACTAACTGCTGTTTCAAATCCATCTTCATACCCTGTTCAAAACAGCAAATACTGTAACCAGCATGAAGTTCCAAGGATTCAAGGGCAAAACTTATGTACAAGCAGTTAGTGTGAGAGTTGTTGTCGGGTTAAAAATTGGAGTTCTGAAAAGACTTGGAGCCTCAGTAAGACCTTTGCTGCTAAGTGGAATGCCTTTCTTTATCTTTCTCACTTCTGAACATGAATTGGTAAAAGCCCACAGCTTGCTTTAAGCTAAGCCTGCTCTATGAAACTCTCTTCAGGAGCATGCAGTAAGGTGGGGAACAGGTCATCGATTCACTGTCTTCTTCAAGCTACCTGTGTGGATGCTCATGGCACACATGATGTGATAGCTGAAAGGATCAAAGTACCCTCAGTAAACAAACCTTTTCCATGAGAAAATTTAGGGTAGGCAGCAGTGCTCTATAAATTCACATTCTTCGTGCACTAACTTCCTTGGTTTGAACGTTCCTAAAATGTGTTGTGCCTGTTGGATTTTCTGAACGTTGTAGATAATGTATATTTACTACCCTGAGGTAGTAAATATACAGTACAGTGAAGAATTGTCCAAAGAAATGCAGATATCCATTCATCAATGTTTTGAGAATATTTAACCCTCAAATCATTTTATGTTGATATAACCACTACAAGAGGCAGAGTGGGGAAAGAGCCATTATTCCCTCTCCCTGAGAATATTTACAAATGGCAAAAGTCATGTAAGGATTTGTCCTGTGGATGGATGATTCACCCATAATATCCCAAAAGCATGTTGTGCCACATCAGCACTAAACAAAGAAGCTGTCATTGATAGAACTTCTGGAAAAAGAACTATCCCTGTTTTTTGGCTGCTTTATCATGTTCTCTGCTCAGTTCCTAGTGCAGAATTATATCTAGCTGCACAACACACTGACCTCCTGAAACAGTCATTTGGCCGAGACCATGATCTTGCATATCTTGCTAAAACTTTGGAACAAATCCATCAAAAAACCTCTGAACTTACATTATCATAAAAGAAGAGCATTTGCTTTGAAAACAAAATGTTGAAGATCGGACTGCATAAAACAGTACGTATTAATTAGAATGAAATAAGACATGAAAAGGCAAAGTGTCTTAACTGGAAGACAGCTGCAAATGGATAAATACCAGCAAAATAATCCTGATTCATGACATACGTGTTGTCCCAGAATATTGTACAATCCCAAATTACAAAAGATTCCTTGTCTCATTAGAGGAGATTGAAAGTATAAAAAGTATAAGCTGCAAATCTTTAACTATAGGTGAACAGGTATCACAGGATTTTAAAAATCTAGTCCTTGTCTGAGGATAGTTATTTAGGAAGGAAACAACCATAAATTAATCTAGACTTCAAGCTAATAATATTTAATAATGTAATTAATAGTTTAACGTTTTCTGTTGACTTTGATAGAAGTATCAAAACTCTTAAGTATATCAACATATTAAATTAAAATGGCTTTAGAAATACTACAAAGAAATAAACTCAAGTTTTATCATATCATATAAACACAACCTTTTATTTCTCTCCTCCAGTGATTTGGGTCTGTGTTCAATTCCACAAATGAGCTTTGCTGGAAATAGACTTGTTCCCTAAATCAGAACTCAAATGGGGATATGGTTGACAGATAGTGGTGTGATAGAGACATAGATTAATCTTGAGAGCATTAGTAGGTAAGTATAATAATTCTTCCACCCCAGTTGCTTCACTGGATGATCTTGGTTTATCTGCTTAAGGTAACCACTGAAACAGATAGTGATATTATTTATTTCAATGATATCAAAATATCATCTGACCAAGATAGCAAATTTGTAAATCCTTCTGCTGTATTTTCCTTGCTTTCTTCAAATCTGTTACTCTCAATTATGTATTTCTCCACTATAGTTTTGGCTTTTTTTACTTTTGACCTTAATTTGTAATATTATTTCCTGGATTTATAAAAAATGTTAATATTTGTTATATTATCTGGCACACTTCACTCAAAAAAAAAAAAGCCTATTATGTTTCACATATATGGTGTTTGAAAACTTTTAGCTGGAACACTTTTTAGCTCTGTGTTTTAGTTGAGATTGAAAATCGCTAGTAATTACCAAGCAGACTTCCATAAGTGTGGGACTGGGGCCCAGTTCTAGTTCCACTACAGAAAAAACTGTTAGACTGCACTCAAGTCATATTCACAAACTCTAAAGCTCGTAAACATCCATAGAAGTTTCAAAATGCATCATGTGCATGTTACAGAAAACAAGGCAATAGCTGTCTTTTGTACCGTTGACTTATTTATTTTTAAAGCTGATTTTGTGGCTCTAACTCCCTCACAAAGCCTTTTGAGGCTCTTTGCATTACAAATAAAGAGCTACTTTGGGTGTAACTTCCCAGGGCCTTTTCAGAGATTGCAGAGGTTCTGGTGGCATTAAGTATGTACAGTTTGTACTATCAAGATCTTTAGACAATGTAGTAATACTTGGGTGGAATAGTAAGTGCTGACCATACACAATTCCTGTCGATTTGTAGCTGTGTGTGCTCAGGCTCTCTTGTGGTTTAGAATCCAGTGTGCTACATGATGACCCAAAAACTTAGTTCAGTTATTGAAAAAAGGCAGATCAACAACAGAAGTCTTAGTTTGGTTTATGTTTGTCAATCAGGAAAATGGTGTTTTGGTTTGTTTGGTGGTTTGGAGTTTTTTTGTTTGTTTTGTGGGTTTTTTTGGTTTTGTTTTGCTTTGTTTTTTGTTTGTTTATTTTTGTTTTGTTTTGCTTTTTAATTACTCATATTGGCACAAACTGGCATAAGAAAGAGATCTAATAACATAATGATCCTTAAAATGAGCACAGTTTAGGCACAGTATTTGTAGGAAACAGATGCACACATGTATCAACATATATATGTGACTGTATGAATAATATGGAGATTTATAATTACTCATCCTTACAGAGAGAAGTTGAAGTACTAAAAGATTAGAGTGAAGCCGTCTTGTCTTGAAGCTTTTAAGCACACTGCTTACAATTTGTTCAATTACAAGTAGTTCAATTTGCAGGAGAACTTTTGCCTGTTGGCTGTACTGTGATTGAGAACCACTTTTAAAACATGGGTCAGTCATGTATGTGTGACAGTCTTCTGCTGCGTCATCTGCTATAGCACTTCCCTTGGCATCAAACTTTCTCCTAATGTGGATGTCCAGATCATCCCACATCACTGAGCTTAAATGGGTTTGATCACAGTATCTCTGAGAATCTCATTCAAACTGGTTTTGATGGACAACAAAATTACCAAGTATCAGGACATCCTCCTGTTGACTCCTGCAACTGTAGTCAAGGATCTGAAGTGTTTTCCCACTGTCTCCTTAGAAATATGCACTATTTAAAAAACGTCCTTCTTTGTAACAATCTGCTCAGTTTCGATGCAGATTCCTCTGTTAAGAGGAAAGGTCTTTTTCTTGCTGTACGTCATACCTCTTTATATGCCAAGTATGTTGTTTATTGGAATACATATGAAACCAGCAAAAAAACCCTCTATGGCCTTTATTCACATTCACGGAAACCTTTAAGAGTCTACTTTCTTCACTAGATTACATCACATTAGACTGAATCCATATCAGCTTTTAAATTTGAATTGTCTATAACAGAATTTGTCTATGTTGACTTGTTACAATTCTGAAAAAAATCACCTCTGACCACTAACAAAAGGGGTAGTGTACCTTGAGAACTCTGTGTATGATTAACTGACATATACAATAAATAAAAATGTTAGTACAGTAACAGATTGAAATTATATAGTTCATTTAAACCTTTTTCCAACTTCAGCTTAGTCCCCACTAAAGCACACAGGAAATAAACATATTGAGCTGTCTGGCACCAGGCAACTCTCCAGGTCCTGTTCTGTCTAGCACTGTACTGGGCTTATCCATCTAATCAACATTAGGAGGTTTATTTATGTAAGCCAGATATATTAGTAATAAATGAATTTATTCAGTAGCTTGGTGGATTTATACGTGTACAAAATCATTTTAGTTTAAGGAGACTTAAAACTGAGTGACTCTACTACTTTTACGGGCTGCATCNTACTAATTGAAGTCAATGGAATGTTTACTGTAGCAAAAACTGCAAAATACTTACTAACTGGTGAAATGCAAGTGAACATACAGCTAGCTTTGTGGCAATTCAAAGAGTTGTGGTATATTTATATACATTCTATGCAGTATTCCATATATAAAAGTCCATTTCAATTTTTACAACCCAAGATAGTCTGTAGAAGAGAAACAGCTGACAGAATTCAGAAGGGATATCTGGGTTTTCTTGATCACACCTATTTGTACTTTAGACAGATTTTGTTTTAAGACATTAATTTGACATGCAAGTCAGGTCTGTGCTACTCTGAAGTCTGTTTTCACTGATTCCTATGTTGTTTTTTAGAAAACAAGACAGAGAATTCTCTTTAGTGCTAAAGGTTTATCCATTTCAATCAGACTGTGAGTGGCACGTTCTCACCTCATTCGCAGTTTTTAATTCCAACTGGACCTTGCTTTTGAAATGTCCCTTCCCTTTCCCCCCTTTATGCTGCCACTTGAAAGTTGAAATGCAGCAAGAATGTAACGTTAGGTGCCAGTTTTCTGAATTACAGGGTGACTGCTTTAGCTGATCCCAAAAAGCAAGTGTCTTTTTATACCGCATAAAAGCCTGAAATGTTTACATATCAAAAGGCTATAGGCCAATTTCTGTCAAAATTATACATGAAGTTAAGCAGTACAAGCAATTTATTTAAACACTAGTCATTGTAGAAAAATTCAAAACCATATGCTCTTTTAGCAGTTTTTCACAAATGCATTTGACCCATGACTTGGCAAGACATGCATGCTTCATAATTTACTCTAAATTTCAAATCCCCTTGACATTTAAATAAAAGATCTTCATTAATAAAGTTTATATGAATGAAAACTTTAGAAGCTGATATTTTTAGAGGGAAGGTTTAGGAAAAAAAAACCCAACCGCGTTTCTGCCTCGTTTTCAAATGACTGACTTTCCTAATCAGTTCAAGATAAGTTTATTCTGGGAACAAATTACCGTAATTTCGCATTGTATGACTTTTATACTTTTTTTTTTTTTTTTTCCGGTGAAGCGATGATGCAATCCGTTTGAAACAAACGTGGGGAACGCTGAAGAGCCATGACATTTATAAGTGAGAGATGTGCCGCGAAGCTTCGTTTCCGAGCGGGTTGCGCAGCGGGCCATTCACCAAACTCCTCGGTCACCCCGCTGTTACCCCCTCGCGTGGGGCGGGAGCCGCAGCCGGGACCTGTCCCTCTGTGCGACCCCCAGCGGGGCTGGTGGGCCAGGGTGCTGCTCCCCGGACCCCTCTCGGGGGTCCCGGTGCTGCTCCTGCCGCCAGGCCGGGCAGACACTGGGCCGAGAAGGCGGTGGATGCTTTTTGCATTCCCGGAATTATTCCTTAATACATTAAAATAAAAAAAAAGTCCGATTTCTAAACAAGCGCATTTTCATAGACTTGTGTGTGGTGATTGCTTTGTATGGAATCGTGTTTAGGTAATAATACTGAAAATCAGCGCTGTGTTTACTTTATTTCATACCTAACAGCTTGCTCTGCCCAGTACAATGTTCCTCTTTAGATCCCTCTTTCAACCCATGCTGTGACCACCCTCCCGTAACAAACAATTGCTTAGCAACACTATGCAGCACAATTTGCTTGTGTTTCATTTGTTATTACAATTTCACTCCGACATTGTGTGACAACTGATTGTTTGTTTAACACAATTTTCCGTTTGCCAGGTTAGCGAAGAGCGCAAGGGAAATGAGAAACTCCGAGAACAGGGTTTGCGAAGCGGGTATCAAAACTGGGGACTTCACGGCAAGACGACTCAGATTAAAACAAACAAAAAGAAAGAGAACTTCCCCACGGGGGTGACAAGTTATTTAGAAAATAGCATGTCTAAGTTAGGAATAAAGGTAAGCGTGGCAGCGAGGTGGATCATCCATCAGAGGAAGCCTTCACGAGCGAAAAACTCTTTGGGAAGCCGAGCGCTCGCACAGCCCAAGCGGGGTGTGCTCCGCCAGCGCCGCGGATCCTCCGGTGCCCACTCGTGTCCCGCCGTGCTGCTTTCGCCTGGGAGAGGCCGGAGATGAAACAGGGATGGCAAGTGGTGCTAAGCACCCCAAGAGGTCGGCCCCGGCGGCGGGTGTCCCCACGGAGGGTGTCCCCACGGAGGGTGTTCCCACCTGCGCGCCCCGGCATGAGCGGGGCTCAGCACCATCACCCTGCTGGTCCCCCGAGGGGCGGCAGTCGGGGGGCAGAGCGCTGACCCCGCCTGGCCCGGCCTCTGCGCAGAGTCCCGTCCAGCAGAGCCGCAGCCGCCGAGACCCCCGGGGATGTCCCACTTCGGTTGTTCCACTCCCGGCATTTCCTCAGGCCTGGCTCCCCCGGGAACCCCGAGCCCGGCTCGCCCGGGGGTGCGCAGGCCACCGGGGGGATGCTGCCGTGCATTGCTGCAGAGCCGCCGAGGACGTGAAGGAGCATCCCAATGGCGGCATTAAGCAGGAGCTGCTCTGCATGGAGCGTGACCGGCTGCACCGGGCGAATTACTGACCAAAAAAACCCTAACAAACCAACCCGAAACTCCCCCTCAAAACCCACCCACAAACAAACAGCAAAAAGTAAATAAAACCCTCAAAAACACCAACAGAAAAAGAAATCCCAAATCTAACAAAAAAAAAATCCACAGCTCTCTGTCAAATAGTTTCGCTTTCCATCAAATTTGAAAATTTTGAACGAAGCTCAGGTTTAAATGACAAACGCGGAAAGAAATTGATCGGCAGATAAATTGAAGTAAAGGAAACGATGCTAGTAATTAGTCACATCGCGATGTATCAATGAAGTGAGAATTTAATCCTGCCGTTCTTTTTCTTTAACGTTTATACGAGTCTTTTGTTAGAAATAGGCTTTTGGTCTAGATCATCCTCAGGTGCGGTTTTAAATCCTGGAATATCGAGGAAAGAAAGGATAAAGTGCGAGTAAGTGCTAACGAGGATATTCTTTGTTGAGGAAAAATAATATGTTCTTCGTAAACGGACCCTAATGGCTTGTTTTCATTTCATGCGTACAATTTCCTACCTTCTTTGATGGCGAGTTGATGGGGTAAATAGTCTAATCTTATTCAGTTCACCTCCTGTGGATTCCCAGTGACAGTCGTGACAGACGAAGTATTCTGCAAATCACAAGAGCCAGCTACCAGGAGAGCCAAACCACTTAATAAGGAAGAGTTTTAGGGATTTAAAATTGCTCCATTTTAAAATTCACGCAACATGCAAAATACAGAGTTCCCTGTATCATTGTAACTTTACGGGCTTTGTTTTCTAAGCTAGAAAATGGAAGATTAAAAAGAAAAGAAAAAAGGAACCAAGATGGATCAGAAGCAAATCGGAACACCTACCACACACGGGGATTTGAAGTGGCATTGGTCTTTAACATTTCCATCTCCTGGCTTGTTTTAAAAATAAAAAGTGATACCTGTCTGAATCTGAATCTACCAAAAAAAAAGAAAAAAAATAACGAAAGAAAAAAAGAGAAAGAAAGTAGAGAAGCGTGCAATATTCAGGAGTCCTTGTTCAACCAGGTGATCTAAGGAAAAACAAAAAAAAAAAAGTTCACTTACTCAGTGAAGACTCTGTTGCTTCACTGCATAAAGCTTATATCACAGGAACGCATACTCCTCAATGCTCTTTCCGTTCTCCGAGCTGGGGGACGCAAGATTCAAACCCTGTTACAGAAACACTTGTTGGGGGGAGGGAGGGCGTTGCATGGTTATATCGCAGTTTATTTTTTTTTTTAAAGTGCTTCTTAACCAATTCGAAGCATAAATAATGAATCTGAGCTTCAGAGAGAGGAAATCGCACCCACTAATGTGAACTAACACGACCAAAGTAGGTGCATAATAGACAAGACTAGGAGCTGCTAACCACTTCTGCACAATGGCATTAATAAGATTAACCTGGGCAATTAGCCGGCGCAGCAGAGATCAAGCGTAAATCTGGGGCCTTTCAAAAAAGCCCACTAATGGAAAGGATTACGTTAATTTCATTAATTCTGAATACACAGACTCGGGCTGCTTTCACTCCTTTGTGTAACCCCCACCTCTTCCCCACCAAAAAAGGGGAGAAAAAAAAAATCAAATCTGGTTTTGTTTGTCATCTGCATATTACCAGGAACTAAATCCAGGATGACGTCGCCTGGGTATAAAAAAGGGAAGAGGTTCAGATGGATTATACTCCGAGCAGCCCTCTGGGCTGAGATCAGTAAACAGGCGAGAGTTGAGGGGGGAAAGTTCCAGGGGTGGATCCTGCGCACACGCACACACACCCCGCACACGCACACACGCGCGCACAGACACACACGCACACTCTGCCCGCAAGCTGCCCTCGGAAAAGGCTCTGTTCTTTTAGCTCCGATTCCTTTTTAAGATTTCTCCGAAAAGTTTCGATTTCGTGTCTTTCCAGCCTCTACCCTCCCCCTCACCCTTCCCCAGCCACCACCTACCCTCCCTCCCGCCCTCCTCCCTCCCTCCCCCGGCCGGTCCCCGCCGCCCTGCCCCGCACGGTTTGGGGCATGCCTGTGAGCATGTTCAGCATCGACAATATCCTGGCGGCCAGACCTCGCTGCAAGGACTCGGTGCTGCTGCCCCCGAGCGCCGCGCCCGTCGTCTTCCCCAGCCTCCACGGGGACTCGCTCTACGGCAGCGCCTCCGACTACGGCGGATTTTACTCCCGGGCGGTGGCTCCCGCCTCCGCGCTGCCGCCGGCCGTCTCTGGGTCTCGGCTCGGCTACAACAACTACTACTACGGGCCGCTGCCTGTGCCGGCGTCCCCCGTGGGCCCTTCGTGCTGTGGGGCCGTGCCGCCCCTGGGCGCCCAGCAGTGCTCCTGCGTCCCCCCCGCAGGTAAGGAGCGGCCGGGACTCCTTTGTTCCCGCACCCGCCGGGCCGGGGGAGGTGGCAGGGTGCTGGCAGCCCGCAGGAGCGAGGGTGGGCGGCGGGAGGGGGGCTTTTTCGGGACGGGACGGAGTGTGGGGGAAGCAGCGATCTCTTGCAAAGCCTGTCGTCGACTCGTCTGTCTGTCCGTAGGTTACGAGGGCACTGGGTCAGTCCTGATGTCCCCTGTTCCCCATCAGATGTTGCCCTATATGAACGTGGGCACTTTGTCCCGGACGGAGCTGCAGTTACTGAACCAGCTGCACTGCAGGCGGAAAAGACGGCACCGGACTATCTTCACTGATGAGCAGTTGGAAGCGCTGGAAAACCTATTCCAGGAAACGAAATACCCAGACGTGGGCACCAGGGAACAGCTGGCCAGGAGGGTGCACTTAAGGGAGGAAAAAGTGGAGGTACTTTGCTTTCTCTTTCCTTCTTCCACCCTCTCCCTTTCGCACTCAAACGCGCTCGAACCGGAGGTACCGCAGTGTGGCTCCATCCCGGCTCGGCCAGGCAAGGGAGAGCGACCGCTTTGCGGGGGGAGACGGAAAGTTTTTTTATTGCTGGGTCCAAGCGCCCTTTCGAACTTGTCGCGGGGTTGTGAGAGATTATCGGGAGGCGGCCGTGCCTCCTGAAGGCGCTCGGCCGGTCCCACCCGAGCGGCAGCTTCCCCTTGTCTCCCTCCCTCGCGTCCGAGCGCGGCCGCCGCACATCGGCCCCGGCAGGCCTCCCTCGGGGCTGAGCTCAGGGTGCATAGGGTTTGCATAGTTTTGGTTTTATTTTCTCCCCACTGATAATTTAATTTCTTAACGTAACAGGTTTGGTTCAAAAACCGCCGGGCGAAGTGGAGGAGGCAAAAGCGGTCTTCTTCGGAAGAGTCAGAAAACGCACAAAAGTGGAATAAAGCGTCTAAAGCGTCACCGGAGAAGAGACAAGAGGACGGGAAAAGTGACTTGGACTCCGACAGCTGATGCCTCTCAGTGGGGGGGACATTTTCCGTGGACTGTCGGATACGCTCCAGAGGATGCTACTAATCTTGCACAGGCTCTGCCTTGTTGGAGGGGAAAAATATCTGTATATAATGTACAATGCCCCGAGCTGATTCCTTGTAAATAAAATGTGTTGCGGAGGTGTTGCACAGGTAGACGGCGGCGCGTTTGTTCACCCCGCGCCGCAGGGAGAGGGAGAAGGGAGCGGGGAGCGATGGTGCCTGGCTCCCCAGGGACCGGGGCCGGACTTGGTTAGCGGGGGAGGGCAGCGCTGGCAGCCGGGCCCCACTAGCCGCGGCCCGGGAGGCGATGGCCGACCTTTCACTCCAAGGGAAGCTGTGGAGGCTCGGCCGGGCCGGTCCCATCCCGAGGTACGAGCCCGAGGAGGCGGGGAGCGATCCCCGCAGCTCCTGCCGATGCTCCGGTCCCGGCCGGCCCCGCGCCCGAGAGCTTCACCCTCCCCGGGAGCGCTGCGGCTCCTCCCGGCCCCCGCTCCCACAGTAGCGGCGATGCCCTTGGCAAACACTTGCAGGCGAGGCAAACCCGGCCTCACGCTTGTTACTGTGTCCCGTCTCCCTGAGCTTTCCCCCCATCTCATTGCAGTTGTGCCCTGTTGAGTTTCCAGAGCGCTTGGTTTTTGGCCCACGTTTAGAAAAGCCGTCTCCACAGTGGTGTTTAAAGTTGATTTTAATAAATTTCAGCCATTATCAGATGAATTACACGTAAGGGGAGTACGAGCCCTCGTGTGCTGCTTTTGGGGGTGTTTCAGAGGAAGTTGCTAACGGAAGTTTTCTCCCCTTTGAGGCAGCACCTTTGCAATTAGGCAAGCAGTGATAGCCCCGTCTCGTCTTACTCTTTCCTCTAAGAGGGCCTCGTAGAAATGTCTATTCTCCCTATAAATACATGTTCATTTTCCTTTTGCCTTTTTCCCTGTGACTCCCCAGCTCAGAGCTCAGCACTTCAGAACAGAACCATGATGGTTTCCCTATGGTGTCATGTTTAGGAAGATCCTTCTCTCTCCTTGCCTCCGAAGACTGTTCATAAATTTAAATCAATTGACCTGAAGGTGTAAAGCCAATGTAGATAATCTCTGTCTGAAAAACTTCATGCTGTGCCTTTCATTCAGAAGTCAAGTAGTCCTGAGCTGATTTTACTTAATTATGGCCAATGCCTCAACTCACCTGTATCTATTCAGCTCATCTAACTTAGACAAGAAATTGTTTTGTACAGATGTTCTCACCATTGCTTCCAGTGACACTAGAAATGGTCAACTGCTGTGTTGCTTGTGTTTGTGTTTTTCCTCCCTTTCCTGGTATACCCAGGTTTTTATGGTTGTCGTAAAATGGTGCGTATTGCAGGTGTTAGTGTGATAGAGCCAGTCTTAGTACTTGTCTACTCAGATAACATTTCTTAATATACCCATGTTTCCATGCAGATGTGGTATCTCTCTCTGAGCAATCTCTTGCTGTACCAAGATGTAGGAGCAGCTGCTGTGAAAGAAATTCGGTGTGGTTTTGTGTGAGCCAGTCCTTTAGGGGGCTAAGAGTTTCATAGCTACTGCTCTCTTGAAGTGAAGAAATTTAGCCTCTTGTTCCTTAGTGCAGCAGAGAAGGAAAGATAAAAGAAAGTGGATTCTACTTTTTGTATACATATAATGATTTGGCTCTATGGAGCAATTGCATTTGGGAGATGTTACTCTGTTGCTATGGATGCATATTTGGTCTCTGTAAATTGTATTGAATTACAACAAAGCAGCACTAAAAGTTTTTTGAATTACTGAAAATCAGTTTTGAAAAGAAATGTTATGTTATATGCAGGAAGTCTCACTGAGTGGATTTTTAATGTCATCACCTTTGTATTTAGTTGTTGTTAGGTTTTAAAGTGCATATTTAATTTGCAAATAAAAGCCAGGTCTAAGGATAATATTGCTCAGGATTTTGCAAATGCTTATATACTTTCATTATTTCCCATTTATAAATGTCCTTACTGCCACACTGGGATCTTGGTAGGGTTTTGTTTTCCGGTTTTTTGTGTGTGATGATAATTTTGCAAGTCACTATCAAGGATTTTAGCTTGCATAGTTGAATGTGGGAGTTAAACTGAATCTGGGTTTGTAAGAGGTGAACTTTGAAAAGGTTTTTGATTACCAGCAAAGTTACTTAAATTTGCAGTCCATACCTTTAGAGACATTTAGACTTTTCCAATGGGAGTAAGGTGCTCGAGAATCATGACAGCTCAGGTCACTAAACATGCCAATTTGTGGACTTATTTAGAACTTTTTGTTTTGCGGAAGCATGGGATATGATGTGAGAATCAAAAATTTGTATTCCAAAACATGCTTTCTATGCATGGAATTGTGATGAAATCACCACCAATTGCTTTAAAATCACATTGTACCTTAATCCGCGTTAATTTTGGAGTTTCCTATAAACTCTTGATTACCATAAACTTGATCTTGGAGTCACAGATATCTCTTATTAATACTACATGTAGGTGTAGCCCTATTAGAGTTAATATTACCACTTTAAACTCTAATTGAAAAGCTATTTTAATCTTGACCTAAAAGCTTTACCTTACTAAAAATAGTATTTGTACAATTGGACAGTATTAGTAGCTGTCTCATTCTTCTCACTGGTGTTTGTTGAAAACCTAAAGGCTTTATTCTACCTTTTTCATGCTATAAAATCAGATCCTGTGCAGTATGGAAGAGTTTGATAATGGAAAAGTAGTGAGAAAATATTGCATGAAAAGGATCAAGAAAATAGGGAGCTAAATTATTGAAAACATGAGAGTGATTGCAATAAGATCACTCGTTCACTTATGCTGCTTGCTTGGCATGTTCCATTTCTAGATGTCTGTCTGGATTTTTATTTTAGGAGAATTTCTACATGCCAGAATGCAAATACCACACAGCAGCTTTCATTATTTTTTCTTTCTGTTGATGCAAAAGGAACAAGGCAAAGAGAGGGACCTGAATATGTGTTATGTTCCAGCACATTCAGTTCTAACAAAGGGGCTTTGAAAGTGTTTGTTGTGGTTCTGTTTGTTAACACTTGTCTAAAAAGGAGAAAAAAAGAGATTTTTTATTTTATTTTGTTTGTTTGTTTTGTTTTGTCTGTATCTTCTCCACTGCAATTTACAACCCTGTATCTTGGATAAACCTATTCTTAGAAGATTGGATGGACTGAAATGTGCTGTATTGTTCATGGCACTGATGTACTGCCTAAGTTTTACAACATGAGTTCAGTTTCTTGCTGTCTTACTGATTTTCTAGGAAATATTGGAATTTTTCTTCTTAAATTTCTGTCTGAAGAATGAATAATATTCCTTTCAGATCTCACTCACAAGGGAGGGAGGTTGAGTGGGGGATTATAAGAAGAACTGTAAGTTACTTTGGAGGTTCACTGCTGTAGTGCAGACTTATTCCAGATAATGCTACACATTATAGTAGTAATAATTGAATAATTATACAAAAGGACCATACACCAAATAAATCTCCCTGACACAAGCTGGCTTAGATTACAGAATTCTGTTGCAAGGGAAAGCAATCTGAAGTAAGAGTCCAATGTAGAAGTTTTCTACCGTATAGAGGCAGATTTAACAATCTGAAGTGCTATCTTCATTGTGCTATCTGCATTTAGACAGTCAAAATTTATGTTTCTATTTAGTACCCTATTTACCATATTCATTTTTGTAGTTTTGTTTTTATAAGTAATGCTGGAAAGCAGAGGGCAGAATTTTTTTTTTGGCTTGACAGAAAGTGATTTATTATCAGCTGAGAATCTGGCTTTTTTTCCTTTCAGTTTTACTAATACTTAAGTGAACTGGTTTTGAGCTTTACTATAATGGGATCTTGGGAATATAAACCGTGCAAACTGTTTCTTACACATGACTTTTGAAACAAACATTTGGATTAATGGAAGTTATAAAAAAAAAAAAAAAAGCTACATTAAGGTGAGTTCATATTTTTTGTGCTCCATCTGTATTTATTGGTTCTCTGGGGTTAAACACTGTGGAGCATAAATGAAGAAAAACCTACAGAGTTTTTCTTTTATATTTTACCCCCCTAGGGTTTCATTCCATTTATACTTTATGCTTTCCTATTTTGAAGACCTGGTGAGCCTTGACTAAACCTAGACAGAGAGTTTAGTCAAATTACCCTGTTTTTCTGGGGTTACCACTTGCCCCAATTTGATTACAACCTGTTATTCAAAGGTAACATTTATATCTGCAATACATTAGATTATAAGCAATTAATGCAAACCTTAATGTGACCTATCTCTATAAAGTATCTGACAATTTTAAATACAGAAACCTGTGCTACAATATTCTGATTTGTACTGAAACTACCAAAACCTGGAGAATTCAAATTTAAAATGAAAAAAAGAAACCTACTTTCACTTTTGTATTCAGGATAGAATAGATGTCTACAGATTGAGATTATATCCCTCAGGACATAAAACAAAACTTAAGGCACAACTGAATGGAGCAATATGGATGGATGAGGAGAAAGGCCAGGAAACTTCTCATAGTATAGAAGTACCTATGCAGTTGAATGTTGGAAGTTACTTCTGCTCTGTCTTCTAAATGATGTTTGAATACTGATGTTTGCATTTGTTTTCTACTCCTTGTCTGGTTAAAGATGCATGCTTACCTTGGAGATTTGGAGCTTATACCTCAGAATGTGTCAAATACATGTGCAAGCCTAAAAGTTCTAATTATCCCTTTGCATTATATCCAGGAAAAGAGCCTTTTCCCAAAACTCCAAGCATGAAAATCCCACCAGAGTTTGCTTATGTTTATTTATATAAGTACAATAATAATAAAACTTTATGCCTTTCTGTCTTTGAGGAAATTTATTCAATGCTTGCTACCCAATGACTGCAGAGTGCTTTGTTAACAGCATGTGCTGGGTTTTCACCTTGACTACACCATGGCAAAAGGGACAGTTTTGGTGAATTGGAGCCCCCTTCCTTGGGATTGAATCATCTCCTTCAAAAGGCTGCCTGCAGGGCTTCTTCTCTTGCTGTCCAAGGTGGATGGACCTCTGGACAGGGTAGACTTTTAGACATTCTTGTCCTAGTAAAAAAACCCAGGGAACTGGAAGCCAGGTTCTGATGGTGTCAGTTCAGTGATCTGGTTTGGAGGGAAGCATCACAAACCATTGGATCTGTGCGGCAAACCACAGTGCTGGAATGAGCTCCTGAGAACAAGGATGAGAACATCTGAAGCTGGCATCCCTCTTGACTCAGAGGTGTTATAGATGTAGAACCTGAGTATAACTGTATTAATTTCCTTTATTTGGAGCTTTTGGCAAACTGTCAGAGAACTTAGCTGTGAATTTTCAGAGTGATCCCAAGGTGGGGAGCTACTGTTACTCTATTTTGCTGTTGTAAATGCTTGGGTACTTCTTCCTTATGGGGGGACATGCAGGAAGTCTTTGGCACAGTGTGGGGGAACAGAAATGATGACATTTTTTTGCTGATGGATTTTAATGCCATCACCATGTTTTCCTGTTGTCCTGATGGATTTGATTTTTCTGGTAATAACAAGACCTTCATGGTTTATGTAATCATATTTTTAATTTCACTTGGTTCCTAAACAAATTAAATGTATTTTTGCCATATGAGTGAACCCAAATTGAAGATAAGTGAAGAAAGGGACATTATGGTTTGGGTGTGTGAAAAACATATTTTTAAAAGCCACAAAATGAGAACCCTGACCTACTTTGCTTGTACACCCAAAAACTCTTGCTGAGTGTTACTTGTGCAAGGAATGCAGTACCAGCAGAGAGCAAGTAACTTTCTATGGAAACAGAAATGGAAAAGAGTTCTTTTTATGCCAAATTTTACCCCATAGTGTATAATTACAGTGAAGTTGTAAACCTCTTAAAAGCTATAAGGCACCAGTATAATGAAACACATAACTGAAATTTACTGTACTTGTGTAGATTGCAAGCTTACTTTTGAATACTTAGTCAACTTCTTAAATCTCTAGTGTTCACAGAGGGCTTATAAGTGCTAGAATTTTGATTAACTGTCTCAAATAAACTACTGCTATTGTTATCACTATAAATCTCCCTAACCTAAGAACCTCAAAGAGGCTGATATTTTCTGTGGAAACTGTAATGATTTAGAAGGGCATGAACCTAGCACCCTTTATTTGGAGCTTCCTGTCATTACATAGAAAGTCTCAGACTTCGTTTACATCACTTATTAGGTCTTATTTGTTTAATATTACTTTTTGATTGGTTTTATACTGTGTTTATCATGCACATTTTTAGAACATACTGTATTTTTCTTTCAGTTGGCCCTAATGCTATAGTGACAGCTCTTTGTGATGAAACTTGCTCACTTGAGGCTCCTTTAGTCTGGTTGAAAAGATGATGTGGAGGCCTGACCCAAAACCTTTGTGAATTAACAAGAAATTTTCTGTTAGACCTGGTAATATTTCCTGCTTACATCAATGGATGGGGTTACTTTGCATAGTTATCAGTAAAGATAGGGCACTAATCCCTGGTCTAAAGGGCTAATGATTATGGGACAGAATCACATAGGAAAGGATCCCAGTAATCTCAGGGGAACTTTCTCCCTTAAAATTATCTAACTGTCTTGCTCTGACTTGTTTAGCTGGTCCTTCCCACCTTGTACAGGAGCAAGTTGTATTGGTAGAAATGTGTTTCTATTGCTAAAGGCACTGCAGGTAGTAGGGTTGTTAATTAAATATGCTTAAATGATGACTCTGTAGTCACTTCAAAAACGTTAATATCATACCTTTTCAGGTAAAAGCCATGCATCTACATTGAAATAATTACACTAGTACAACAGTCTTTAAATGAGGAATAATACTGTTTGCAAGTGTATCCTTGACATAGAAGTAGGTGTTTTCCATGCAACAAGGGTTGACTAGGGTCAACACTAGGCTCTCTGAAGCTGTGTGAAGCTTATCTCCACCAGCATAAAGGCAAGATAAAAGTTTATTGATATCTATCACTTGACCTTAAAGGAACATCTGATTTACCAGATGTTGAAGAAAACCCAGAACAGTGTTCTTGAATTTGAAAGCAGCTGTGTTTTCCTCTACTCACGTATTCATTGGCACAGCTGCTTCAGATATCCGGGCATCTAAATTATTCTGACATCAGAAAAAACACTGAAACAGGGACTGATTATGGCCATATTGCTTATGACGGTTTAATGCTTTGGCTGACTGATCACTGGGAAAACTATTCAGTCACCAGACACATTGTAGCTAAGGAGTAAGTAGAATTCACATTGAACTCCAAGAGCTGGGACATTAGGTGCTCTAGAGTCATTCTTTCTAATATCAGTCTCTTTGAAGTAGCTGTCTTAGGAACAGAAGCAGTTTCCATTTCAGCTTCACAATCTTTTTGGTTGCACGCTGAAAACTTTCATATTGGCTAGATGGATATCAGATGACTACAAAATTAAAACAAAAATATGAAAAAAAAATTTAATCTGATAAGAATAGTCTCAAAAAGTCTATTAATTTCCATCTTTCCTATTTTTGCACATTATTGCTTTTCTCAGTCTCCAATCTAAGTTGTCTAAAAACCCGGTAGACATTGAAATAATATCTGGGTACTCATTTTGAACCAATCTATTGATACCAAAAAATTCAATTTGCAATTTTAAAATCACTTTCAGACCAGCACAAAGTAGAAATATAGCAGTCATAGAAAAATATCTGAGAACATTTTTGGAGAAAGAACGTCTTGGGATTATAGTCTGATCTTCACCTCTGGAAGTAAACCATGGGAACTGGAAATAACACTCTTCCAATTTGCATTGCCAAATGACTCTTGGCCCTGGATCAAGAAGGGTGAAGAGCAGACAAGAGCCATCTCCTCCCCCTTCCAAGTCAAAACTAGATGTAAACTCAATGTATCTATGAGTGGCTTTGACTCTTGCTAAGAAGAATTGGTCCACAAATACAGCCAACAACAGCTATTAAGGGTTCTAGCTGAGGATTAAAAACCTTTAAGATTTGATTAAAATTATGTTTGTATAACCGACATTTAAAAATTTGTTTAAAAGTAGAATGAGATACTTTTCATGTTTATTTTTGGACCAAAAATTTGAAAAGCATTGTTGTTTGTATACCATCACATGTTTTTGTTTTAGTTTATTTATTTGTACAATCTCTTACTGGCAGTCCTTCTGCTTTTGTTGCAGCATAAGTTGTGACGACAAGACTTTAAACTTGTAAATAGTGAAATCCTTCCAACCCATTTTAGAAACCCTTCTTCTTTCCGATAGCTCATGGTTGTGCTTGTGGCATTCGAATGGTGGAGTTCCACATAAGCCAATCATCTTTGATATGAAAGTGTCTTCTGTGAAGAAAAAAACCTGTGGAAGGTCTTGCTGTGGCTAATGATACATAACTTACAGCTTGTACTTGCAAGTACTAAGTCCTTCTTAACCCACTTCAGCAGGGTTGAACCCATGCCCGGCAGATACAAAGGGGAGTCCACTAACAACAGTGAAGTGTTTAAAATACTTTTAAGGCCCAGAGGACAGAGTTTCAGGCTAAAGCCTCACTGAGATATATTAGTCAGAGACTTTAAAAAAAACAAAACAAACAAACAAAAAAAAAGCTAAAAAAAACCCTGATAGTATTTTCAGCACATACTGAGAATGAGTGGATAGGAAACTTAGTGGATAGGAAACTAGTATGGAAGTAACAGAAGAGAATTTATCTCTAGTTCTGTTGTTAGAAACTCTTAATGCCTACTAGGTCAGATATGTTTCCATCTGTAAAACGGAAAATAATTCAATATATCCATAAACACCTAGTGCTGAATACTATTTCTCCATCTCAGTGTCTTCTAAGTGTTTTCCTCTATTCACTGCAGATAGAGACATGTTTTATGTTGGAACATAAAAATATTTAGATGGATTTGTAATACCAGATCAAAGAAGTTCTTGAGAATGAAAACACTGCAAACCTGATTAAACCTCAGTTGCCTCACCAGTAACAGAGTGATAGTTTTGTAAATTAGAGATCACTTTCCTCTCTGACATATTATTTAAAATCCCTCCTGAACAAGTGATAAAACAACTTTAGATCTTATCAAGGAGGTATCTGAGTAAGTGAGATGGCAAGGAAAGAATAAGTTGGCCCTCTGCCATGTATTTTGCACTTCTAGGGAAGAGACTGTGTGCAGGCTATAGAAGAGATTGGTAGAGTAGCGGGAATAGAAGCATATAAATCCGTGGGGTTTATCCACAGTAAGAGCTTGCAACAGTTTCTTTTCTGAACTATTTCCAATGAGTAGTTTAAGAGACGGACTGGATTTGAAAGATTTATCACCTGGAGTGGAGGCAGAACATTGATCTGCCCTAGCCTGGCAATGCAGAAAATAGTGAGCTTGGCAACTTCATGGTCTGTACCTGGTTGTGACATTTTTACTGGTCCTTGTAGTGCATATGCTTGTATTTGCATTTGTAAGGAGAATAGCTTTCCTTTCAGTATTGTCAACGTTCCATTGAGAGATCTTCTAGTGCATGGTTATCAAATGTGCTTGTAATTACTATCAGCAAGTTAAATGAGACTATTACACATCATAATTTCATTAATTTGATGAAATATGTTTTGGCTTGTCACTTGCTCCCTATCAAAATAAATTAGAAGGTTGTAATTCTCCACTGTGTTAAGTGGATAACCACTTCATGGCTGGAGTTGAGCAGAGATGAAAATTATGGTAACCTCAAAGCAACTATTTGCAATGTTGGGTTTTAATCTATTAGTGCTTGCAATAGTGTTTTGCCCCAAAATCAACAGTGTATTTTATCTAAGTAAGATGACTCATACTGAAGGAATGGCTGACCAATGCTGACCAACACTGTTGATCAATGTTGTCCCCATCCCCTCTCTCCTCACAGAGAAAACAACAGCTAAGAGCAAAGTGGATTTAAAAGAGATGAGCCCTTTGGACTGACTAAAGGCAACTCTGTGAAATGGATAGAATCTTGCAAGCCTGGCTGTAAGAGACCTTCCAGTATACTGTACTCTGGAAAACCTAGCTTCTTGATCCAGAGCAGGAGACACAGCAGTTGGGATTTGGCCAAATGTTGCAGCTTGCTGACCCTGCTCATGCCATTCCTGTGTCCTTTGCAGTAATAGCAGGAGATCAATCCCATTCCACTGGGGGACTTCCTCATGCCAGAGAAATCCCTAAGGAAGTAATTAAACTACAACAAGCTTCATAGTAACTTGCATTTTAGCCTGTGATCTGACTTTGTAACTCATGATTAAAAAGTAGGTAGAATAATGCTGACTTTCTCCATAACAGTGAGGAGATTACTTGGTTAACATTTTATTTCTAGGTCTTGAGAAAATAAGTTATAAACATTGTAAACATTATACATGAGAATTGTAAACATAAATTGTTTATGCAGAAAAACACAAATACATGCCTAGATTAAGTCAACTGGTAAAAATAATTAGTACTTATTATTGCTATTTAACTTTATCAAGTGACCTAAATCTCTTACAGACTAAACACAAGGAAGAAATTTATTCTTGAAATGCTACTGCTGTTTATGGACTCAGTCCTTGACAGAACTGTATGTGTTGCCCACACATGGTATCTGAGGTGTCTCAGCATCTCTTGAGCATGTCTTTTCTCCTAATGTCTCATATACATGATGAATATCGGTGAAAATAGTAATATATTCTTCGGATTTTTGTGTCTTGTGGTGGCTAGAACGATGGTTTCAGTCTGACAAAAAATTCTCTTGTACGTTTATAGAATGCATTTTATAGAATTTTATTTGAACATATCTGTGCATTGAATATTTTATTTCTGCTACCAGCCGTTGTATACCTGAGCAATGGGAAAGTGACTGTGGAAGGGGGGAAGCAAGGGTGTGCTGGGAAAAAAAGTCTTAATGTCTCCATGACAAGTATCTCCTGCTGGAAGGCAGACTGCCTGCATCACCATTCATCAAGAAAGAGGGAAAATGGGAATACTTGGAGTGCTTTGCACTTTCATTATCAGTACCATACAAGTGCAGGTGAATGTTAGCACTGTGTCGTGTTTCAGTCCATTTCTGGTTTGTAGCCCTTTAGTCTGTGTACATTTCCAGCAGTGTCACAGATTTGCTGCATGTCTTTACTTTTTGGTGCCTGTACAGCTTTACAGTGCTTTATTATGCTTTTTTAAATTTTTACCCACTATTTGTTTCCCCAGCTCTACCTGTTTGCTCTAAATCAGCTTATAAAATTTTATTCTGTGTGTAAGTCTGGAAAGAGAAGAGGGGAGCTTAAAGTAAAAAAAAAAAAAAATATATGTTTTAAGATGCATACATCTAGTCAGACTGGCCACTGTTTGAGCTTTTCTTATATCCAGACAGTTGAAAATGAGAAGACAGAATTAATAATGACAAACCTTACCTCCTCTGAGAATTGATCTGTATATATGCATGGTCAGAATGGTTGGTTACTCTCACACTTATTTGTTGGCATGACTTTTTATAGCTGCATTTTATTGTTGCATGTACATGCATATTGCATGTTCTGGAAATCTAATACTGGTTGCAGACAAGAACATGTGTTCTCTTATTGGGACATTTTGGTTACATCTCCAATAGTTACTCCTAAAAACAAGCTTAAAGGATGTTGGTTGTGGTTACAGAACTCAACTCATGTTCTGAGAGATTCTGCCGAATTTTGCAATGGTCCAAGTCCACATCTCTCTCTTCTCAGATAGTGGAGCTCCAGAAATGGGTATGATCTGGCCCAAAAGAGCATGTTTGGTGCAGTGCTTTCTTGTTTAATTTCTTCCTTCCCAAACGAGTTCAGTGAAATTCAATTTACTCATGAGAGATATTCTATCCCTGTGGTGGAGGAATTCACCAACTTATGATGTGGAACAGACAGAGAAAGCCAAATGCCAAAATGTGTTTGTATAAATACATACGCTGGTATGGTGATCCCTTTGTAAACATCTGTACTTGAGAACCTTGTTGGACTTTGAAAGCTCCTTGAAGGATATGGTGAAGGATCTTTAACAAAACTGTAGCTTGCAAGGTAAATAGTCCAAGCACAAATAATTTTTGGCACTTCTAGGGAAATTGCGCTATGTGTCTTAACCCAGCATTTTAGGTGAGACAAGCAATTCAACAATATGTCATCCCAATACTCATTCAACAGGACAGCAATAAATATTTCATCTGAGGGAGTGTAGGCCATTTTTTGAAGTTATAGCTAAATTTTAAAATTCAGTTTCCTTAGATCTTAGATTTATTACCTTAGTTGATAGATAGGTCACAGTGTCAGTCTGAGTTGGTTTTAGAAATACTGAACATTTCCTCTGTAGGTCAGCAGGACTCAAAACTCCTTAATTTCTATATATTAAATCAAATCAAAGCATTACACTGTGCATGTCAATGGGCTTTTCAGTCAAATTGTGCTTTAGAAAGGGCAGTGGGTGCTGATGGTGCACCCAAACCATTTCTTTCCTAAGATGCTTTCAATGACAAAGGTACTACTGTTGGAACAGGTGCATTCACTTATGCTCAGTTTGTATACTCAGAGTTTACAATAATGGTGTGTTTAGAGAGTTTTTCAAGAGCTAATATCGACTAAAGTTTGTTTGACAAGACGGTGTTAAAACTTTAATAGTGTCACAATTGTTATATATCAGACCCAGCTCTGTCAATAGATATCCTCTACTATACAGTTACTGTCCCTTTCTGCAGGTCCTGGAGGTCTCTTGATTAAATTTTGACCTACTGACTTTGAGTAGCTTTTGAGAGCTGATGCAATGAGAGCAAAATGGAAGAGATACCTGGCATGTTCTGCATTTACTACATGATTCCAAAGCTGGAGAACAGGGGAATACCACATAAGACAGAAGAGCTGAAACTAACAAAAACATCAATTCCTTGTTCCTGTTCATGTCCTTAGTCTTCAGAGTGCTTTTTTCCAGCCTCAACAAACACACAAGTTCATTATGGAAGTATATTGCAAGTGCATTACTTTTGTTTTACTTTTCTGTAAATGGCAAAGGGACCATGACAGATTTTAGCTTAAGATGGGAATTTGCATAGTGCAAACAAGAACATTCTACCTATATAATATACACACAGGTATAATTACATATGATTTCTCATATGCACAATCCTGTGCCCTTGTAGCTGGAGATATGGTAGAGGCCCATGTTAACAGTTGCTATTCTCTAATGTAGGGTTCTACGGTGATTTCAGCTGGTCTGTGATAGGAACCTGAAAAGAGGAATTCTAGTTATGAAAGAAAGTCCCATAAATTATTTGCGTTGGGAGGAAATTGAAATAATGGTTTTTTTTTTAACTTCTCTACACTTTCAGAAACTGTGCTAGAATATCAGTCTTCTATGCCCTGTTAGAAACAGCAAAAATGGCCTTGTTAATGAAAAAACAACCACAGAGTTTGTATTGTATGGGGTGGATGTCAGTGTAAGAGTAAAGTGAGTGCTGTGCCTTGGAAGGAATTACAGTTTTGAAGGATAGGTTCTGCATGCTCATTTTTGGTTTTGGCATTTAATTCCTTCCTCCCGTTCAAATATGTGGGAGGAATCAAATGTCAAAATCTTCACTGTGTATGACATATAATTTCTCTCTTGTATTTCAGTGGGAGAAACATCAGACCCCAAAACGATTATGTGTCTACTGGTAAAGAATACATCACAGCATATTTTAATGTCAGTTGTGGGAATTGCAGATGGGGTAAAATATTGTTGTCACCTTTCCCCCTTCTGAGTTTCTGTTTGTGTTTTTCCATGTACTCTTGCAGGATGCCAGCAATTTAGAACTTTAATTCTATGTCCTGAACTTTGGTCCTGGCCAAAGCAGAACTCTAGAGCTGCACATGTTCCAGGACTTCAGAATCCTGGTCCAGATCTAGGTCAAAAGAATGAAACCTACTCTTTTTAAGTAGAGCTTTATATACTTGAAACAACTTGCAGGACACTTTAAAAATTCCATGATATGCTCAGTAATAATGCGTCTATTTTACAGCTGGAAAAATAGAACCATGGGGAGGGCAAAGGCCTACTCACACTTTATAACAAGGCAGTGACAAAATTTATGGAAGCTCAGGACTCCACAGCTCTACGATTCTTAAAAACAACTGGGGTTCAATGATTTGCAACCATTTTTTGTTAACTATATTCTCAAATATGATGTCAGTTTAAATTTTTGTGTAATTTGCAGAATGAATCCTGAAGTGACAAGAAATAAAGTAGAGGAATTATGTGGGAGATAAGGCGTTGGTTATGAGATGAATGTTCCACATCCCAGTAGCACAGACTGCAGGCAGCCAGTAGGTCCTTTTCTGAAGTTTCTCTGGTTAACTTTTGCATAGATCTTGGGAGGATGTTGTGACAGTCTCTTCCAGCAAGTGATGCTAGAGAGGTTGGAGACCATGACAGAGTTTGGACAGGCTCCTATGCCTGATTGCGTTGTTCCTGATGCTGGAACGTTCCCAGAGTAGCAGAACAGAGAGTAGAAAAAGGCAACCCTCCTCCTGTGGGCTCTGGATTTTCATCTGGGTTTAGCTCACTTCCATATTGTGCTGCCTTGCCCACAATGTATGTTTGGTTTTAGACAAAAACACCATTCATGGCTCCCCAACACAAGGCCAGGCTCTCAGGCTGCACCTACAGTTTGCAGTGGGTGACATGATCTTCCCCAAAACTGCTGTCTGTCAGTAGCACGAAGCACGACTAAAATCTGCCCTGTGCCTCCTCATGCCTTGTTTAAAATGGTGTCTCTAAACAAGTTTTTGTGGATGGGGTCTGATCCAAAGCCTGTTAGAAAGAAATGAAAGTCCTACATCAACATCAGTGGGGTTTGGATCAGGCCTTATGTGTCTGTTCTTACTCCTAGTGTAGTGTCTGGGAGTTTTGCCAGGGATTCATTGGGAAACACTTGACTTTGCTGTGACCAGGACTGGGTCCAAGATGAGCATACACAAGGGAATGAATGATCTTCTTGGCCATTTCTAATTCCCTCTCAAGGCTCTACAGCAATGGAAAATGGCGTAAAACAACATAAACAATTACATATCCTAGAACAGCGATGTGAATTCTAAATACATGAAGTTTTATTTAATGTTATCAAGGTTCTCTAGTAGTTAATTTGATTAAATGGAGCTCCCTGAATGCTCCTTCTCTAAAAGTGATTTACAAAGTGTTTTAACATTATGAGTTTCCAAAAGTTCTTGGATGTCAAAGGAGAGCTATTAATCTTTATATTAGCAATTTGAAAAACAGCATGTGTCCCTTGATTAGTTGATATTTGTTTTCATTCTTCTTTCCTACAGAGGATTGTCACTTTGACCTTTTTAGCATACTGTAGTTCTTTTACATAAAGGAGTTGAATATTTTCATGTCTATAAATTGGCGTTAATCTGATTTTCACTGGTATAAGTAGGGCTTCAGCCCACAAAGAATATTGAAAAACCTCAGATGTGAGTTGTAATAATCTTTATCTCACAGAATACATTAGTGAACTAGCTAACACACCGTATGTATCACAATCTCAGACAAGTCACAGTGGGGCCAATCCTGACTCTTGCCCGTGTTAATTGTCTCACTGATTTCAGCAGAACTGATCACATGAGATGAAGGATTTCTGCTGCTTCTGCTAAGAGGAAACTCAGACAGGATTGGCCCAATGTGCAGATTATAGGGTTTCCTTTGCAATGCAGATACATATATTTTATGATTTTAAGTAAATATGAAGTATACTCTCTAAACAGAAAAGTAATAGACACTGATTTATGTGTGATGTACTTGTAGTTCATGGTGGTTTTTGACTATAATAAGGTTATGCATTCCTTTTTTACATTTCTGCTCTGTGTGTGTGTGTGTGTGCGATTAAAAAATATCCTGTAAGGTAACACAGCATCAGACTGGTGACACTTTGAGTTTCTTCGGGCAGAGAGTGGAGCTGGAAGTTGTAAACAGTAGAGCTGCTGTGCACTGTCAAGCAGTGATATAAGGAAGTATCATAAAGATTCATTAGAAAGGACAAATTAGATGACATTGTAGAAGAAACTTCCAGTCCATGTCACAAAAAGTAATAGCCCAGTCAGAATACAGAGTTTCAGCACACATACTTGCTCCAAAACAAATAAAAGAAGTACCAGGCTCTGTCGCCATGGTTAGGACTTGTTGCTTTGACATTTTCAGTGTCATTAACTTGGCTCTTTTGTCAGGTGCAAATGCCTAACTTAAACATTGTTTTTGATTGTTTCATAATATTTCTGCTAGGAAAAAACAGAAGAAAAAAGAAACTGCTCAATTAAGGATCTGCTGCATGTTATAATTCTGGTGTGAAAGACACTGCAGACACTTTGCCTTTTTTATTAAGCAATATTATGGGTCTTTCCCATTATTCATTAATAGTTTAGATTCTAGAGAGCCAAGCCATAATGGTGAGAAGGTGGGGCCTGGCTGCGGTGTAATGTGTAAGTGGCAGCCCCCACTTTGAGTATGGAAAGGAATCCTTTACAACCAGGTACTTTGCACTTTTTAGCATGTTTCTTGGTTGTGGTTCAGACTCTTGCTGTGTAAGTCTATTTCCCTTTCTCTCCTTTTGTCTGCACAGTTCTGTTTCTTGGTGTGTGATTTTTTTGGTTACTATAACTTCTTGTTCATATTCTGGTTGTCACTACTCTGCTGTGTCCTAACTTCTGGCTTCTTGCCATCTCAGCTCTTGTATGCCCTTCTGACCTTGTGTCTCATATACCTAAGCTGTAATGTATTTCTTTCTTAACCTCCCTGCCTTCCCGTCTTCATCCTTAAATATTAGATACGTTAAATCTGCATATGAATTTATGCATGCACATAAATCGGGGAGATAAATGATTATTACAGTGTGGAACTTGAAAATAAATAACATATGTGCTTTTCCCACCCTTGTAGGGAAATTTAGGTGGTTTGTGTTAGCACACTAGCTTGTATTTGGTTAAAATAAGCACTTTACCTAACCCATCGACCCTAGTCCCAATCTCTGTTCCCTGGAGGATTTGGGTTTGGCTCAGCAAACACCATATAAAGGGGTAATCTGCTCCCCTTTGCCAGCAGACTGCTGCCTTATTCTGATAGTCATCTACTTAACTGGCTTTCGTGAAGTGCAGAAAAGCCTGTTGGGTTGGGCCTGTTAATGGTGCATAGAGCTTTTCCTGTAGTAAGCACTGAGACATTTTTTAACGAAGTTTGAGGATTGTTATTTTTTGCAGAGGATTTCTGCAGACAGCTAAGTAATGGTGGGTGAATTCCCACATCCCCACATTTAGGCTGGAATTTTCTACACCCAAACCCCTTTGGATTGGCTGCAAGGCAGTAACAGAGCACTTTACAATTGGTCTTGTAGAGTCTTGAAAACTTTTGGTATACTGTCACAAATCCCACAGCCTTTTGGCTGACCCATTACGGGCTATGTACAGCAGGGATAGCCAGCTTTGTACAGGGGCCACTGTATTCCCAAGGAGGTATTTTGGGCAGACCAGATACAGCCACGTTTATGCACTTGATTTTTAGAAACCTTCCAGACTCTATCTGCACACTCTTTTCCCTTTCCTATCCCTCTCCAAATAGCAGCAAGCAACCACACTTGCTGGATACAGTTGAGGCTGGATACAGTGGGGTTGTGGGCTGCCTCACCACTGGGCTGCCACTTGGCATTCTTGATCTGCATGAGGTGCTCTTGCAGGGTGTCCACAGTTGTGGTATTCAAAAGCTTTCTGTCACGTCTAGCTTTATCAAGTTTGACAAAAAGCCTGATGCCATATGAGGTATTGATTCATACTGGGAATTTAGTACTATGTCCTGCCTGTCACTTACTTAGCTGTTATTTATTTTAATAGAATGCATAATACAAGGGCTTATTTTTGTTGTGCAAGGGACTTAAATTGACTTAAAGCCATAGGGAAGAGGAAAAATCTCCACATCTACAGGAAGTAATGAAATGCTTTTGTTTCTCTAAAATTATTACTATTTGAACTCTGATATGTCAGATCTGGTATATTGCAGTTAAGGTTGCACTGGGGTTTCACAATTATTTGCTAGGTGATTATTTAGAGACACTTTTCAGTTGATTATAACATTTTACATCTTGGGGGCTTGACTGGGATACAGCATCACACTTGCTTCTAGCTGTACTGCAGTAATCTCTGTGTGACATGGAGGCAGGAAGACCTATGAAAGCAGCTGCTGATTTCATTAAAGCCATTACAAAGGTGTAGTTGTGGTGTACCCAAAAATAATTCTGATAATTGGTTGTTAATTTTAATTACTCACCAGTTGAATATCTTGATAGGAGAAACAGGTATACATGTACAGTCAAGCAAAATAAACATATAGTCTGTAAAAACTGGCCATTTGGGTAACATGTTAAATGTAATAATACTGTGCAGTGATGATTAATTTATAATCTTCATCAAATCAGTGGGAGCACAATATAATTAATATGATGTCATTGTTTAGATAGCCCCTTTAATGACTTATTTATATACATATGTTCAGTGTTGGAGGGTGGTGAGTTGACATTTCTTAGTGTTGGGCAAGCAGCACAATCCACTTATGAAGCTGCCTTCAAGTTCTTGTTTCACTCTGAGCTCTAAACCCTCAGCACAATCAGAGCAGAAGCAAGCTACCTAAACTTTCTCATACTGAGAGATACAGCAGTCCCATGATGCATGGCTGTCATGTTTTAACAAAAATAAAATATAACCAGAAAAGTTTTTACCTACTTGGGGGCACAGTGTGGATGCAAGAAGCAACACTGAGTGGAAAATGTATTGCATCTTCAGTTTGCCACCTGATTCCATTGCAACCATCCACTGTGGGGTGCTGTGCTCAAGGCTCAGGAGACATTAAAAGAACCGCTTAACATTAAAAAATTGCTGAAGGGAGCAAAGTTGTAGGGGCTTTGAATTAGTAAAATGCTTTGAGAGCTACATGCTGGAACTTCCTAATGTTTTCAACAGTTTTCAACACAATGTCAAAACATAGCCCCATACTAGCCACTGCGAAGAAAATTCTCTATCTGAGCCAAACCCAGCACGTTGGATAAAACAAGTGTCCTTTCACTTCTCTTCACTTTTGCCTTGTTTTGTTTGAAGAATCTCATCATTGACTCTCACAGTATTGAAAGGAGGAAAAAATGCCTTGTTTGAGTTACTGTTGAATAATGAGTGGTATGTAAAGACCATTCCATATGCCTCTGCCTTGGCCTTTTATTGGGTGGAAACAATCTCAGCAGGGTGCCACATCTCTCTGCGCACAGATAAGGATATTTCTGATGGTCAGGTGGTGAGAAGCAAGAAGATGAGGACACTATGTTGCTATAGTATAGTAAATGTTCATATATTGTTCGTAATATGAATACGCAACAGAAGAAATGGAAGAAGTACTTTGGCTCTTTCCATAACACAGGTAGGGAGGTTGGGAATGAGGCTTTTATTTTTCCTCCAATTTGTAACGGTATGCAACACACATTGCTGTAATGAAATAGAAATGTGATTAATTCATTGTTATAGGCAGGCAGACTAGTCAGGGTTGTGCAATGGCTGTGACATGGAAAATGATAGAAGAGCAGTTTTCTCATGAGCTGGTTTCAGTTTTCCTAAGCATTTGGTCTTTTATCAACTCTATCAACTGTGCTTTGCATTCAACAGAGTTGTTCTCCATATACTCTCATTATGCTTTCTTATCAAACCTTTTTCATCCTCTTTTACCCTTGACAGGGATATTCCAGACCTGTCCCATTCTTTCATACAGATGAGCAATAGTTATGTGAGTATACCACAAAGACATTCAGAATTCATTTCCTATTCCAAACTAAAAAGACAAGTAGACATAAACCACAAAAAATTGTAACAATAATTTTACTCTCTTTGATTCTGTTGTACATCTTTGTCCTTTGAAGTCTAGGCAAACAGTTAGAGGCTGTCGTAGAAAGACATGTAGATATTTTTGGCAATGAAAAGTTACTAATTGAGGGTATTTTAAAAAGTGTGGCTTCCTTACCATGAATAGTGTGCTAATAGTCCCTTCAATATATTGATTTGGTTTCAGTCCAAAATGTTCTAATCATGAGTGAGGTGATTTATCAATGAAGAAAGTCACAATCTGCCTAGAATGATCTAACTTCAGTATTTTGCATATATCCAACACTCCTAAAAAGGGAGAATCACTATTCCTGTTTTCTACTTGAGTAGTGAGTTGGAGTGAGTTCAGTGGTAAATACATGTAGAGAAGTTAAAGCCCATCCATTTGACCATCCTGGCTCTAGAGAATAACTAATCCAGGTGGAAACACATGGTGTTGGAGTAATATATTTGCCCACTTCCTCTAATTGCTTAAAGTCAAACCTAATTTTTTACAGAAAATTCAGTGCAGTAGTCTTCACTCTAAAATTTTGGTTATAGATGGACATTTAAATACTGATTTTATAAATGCTACTTGTCTATTAAAAAAAATAACCAGGTGAGCTCTTCACATTACATTTATTTACTTTCAAAATACCTGGTTTTTGCAAATATTGTGCATGGTGCAGCTTTTGAGAGAGTAGGCTGAACATGGCTTTGGGTTTCAGACACTACAGTCATGTCCTTCTAGAATAAATGAGGTGTCACTGCAGAATACCAGCAGCAACAATCAGGGTCAGTTTTAGCCATGTCTGGGGTCTACTGCATGGTCAAAAATTATTTATATGAATATTCTTGCAGAGCATGCAAACAGTGGAGCTTACTGCTGACAGATACTTGGGCCTGTCACTGTTGTACATTAATCTAAGCACACCTCTTTATCCATACCTATCTAATACGCAAAGTAGCTACAACATCGTCTCAGTTCAGATCACTTGCAACCACTGTACACTTCCGTATTTCCAGTAACAGCATTTTTTTCTATTATGAAGTCACATTTAAAATGTGATGATTCAATACAAGTAGAGAGATTTTTAGCTCAGTGCACAGAGATTTAACTGCCGTTTCTTATTGATGCTAATGCAAGTCAGGTGGCTAATACGCTGTACAGCTCACTGAAGATTCGCCCCAAGATGCCTTGTAAATTGTTTTTCATTGAAAGCACATTCAAAATTCACTTTTCTGTATATGTTTTTTGCTACAGCAGTCTTAGTATAGATATTAAGCTTGTCACTGAAGAGGAATCATAAAGTCAAACAGGGCTTTTAAAGAAAATCTCATGCAATAAAATTTTAAACTCTAGTTGATCTCTTGAACTGCAGCATTTCTCTGCTGAAGGTCGTGACTGGTGTGCATTACAGTTGGCCCTGCACCTAGACTGTTTTGTCCTTACAGTTTGGCACAACCCAACTTTATCTGCATTTGCAACTATGAGTTTTACAGGATCAGATTTGGTTTTTCCAATTAAAAATAAAAAAATAAACTTAATGCAGAAATAAATGACCTCCCAGACTAGAATGATTAATTAGAAAGCAGTTGGTTTGCCAGCTGTCAGTACATTAAGCCATACAGCACTTTCTTTCTTCCTTCTTCCAACTAGACAATTCTACAGAAGTTCCTTACCTTTGTATAATTCTTGTTTCTGATAAATCTAGTTCTGCAACTTTCTCGGGGGTATGTTGATGGCTGCTAGATGCAGAAGGATTCTTAATTTAAAGTCAGCAGACTAGTAATCCGGTGTTGCTGCTTCAAGATGAACAATTTACTTGACTGCGTATCTTTCTACAGTCCCTACTGCTACTTTCAGAGGCAGGCAAAAGAGGAGAGTAACCATTTCATGGGCACGCCTGGCTCTTGTAATGCTCAAGATTTTGTATTGGAGGCAAAATGACCCTTATAACAATAAAACAGAGATTTCCTTAGATGCCTCTTTACAGTGGAGATTAGTTCTCTGTGGTGATTCCTGTGTAACTTGTAGAAATTTCTGACCTTGGAAAGATCATTCTTTTTGAGCACCCTGAGCCCAATCTTCTTCACTGTTCAGGAAAACAGAGGCGCTGCTTGCGTCAGGTGCTAAGAATACTGGGTTGCCAGTAGTAGTCTTCAATATCCTATTTTTTTAGTAAAGACAGGAACAACAGCACAGTCCTCTGTACTGTCCTAACTATCTGCATTAGACTCGAGTTAACAGAGCCACTTCTCAGTTTTGAGGGGAGGACCCTGTTGTGATTTGTGGTGCAGAATTTTATGATATGAAGTTCTGGAGGGGGAAGGAGGAAGAAGCAAATGTGGATTTATGTTAGGGAGTTAGATCTGCGGATGACGGAAAAGTCCCTTTGAGGTTACCTTGATCATGCTTGTTTGCCATGTCTATATATGCGTGCTTAGCCAGTATGTGCATAGGTTCAGCAGAGTAACCTCAGCCATCAGGCCAGAAGTATGAGAGCTTGTGAGGCAGGGCAGTTCTTCTGCCTGGTTTCTTCAATTTAATCAAATCACTTTATGTTTTTCTGCTTTCTCTGTTTCAACAGGGCTTGAACTATGAGTCCTTACATTTTCCTCTCTGATTTTTCCTTTTCAGTCAAGAACCATTTCAAAGATATGAGAACATCTTCTCAGCTGAACTCTGAGTTGTTATTTCAAGAGATCATAGAGAGTTATGGTCTTGAAAGGTTACCTGTCTTGTCCTCATGGCTCAAGTTTGGCTCAGTTATATTAAAGAGCTGAGGATTTTTTTTGCAATTGTGACCAAGTATAAAAGCCACAGATTTCAAAGGGAAAGGCATTTAAAGTCCAATTTGACTGGAGCTGTATCTCATCTGTCAATCTTTTCCCCCCACAGAATATGTATTAGAGCTGCTTACTCAAACACTTTATACTATTTGCTTGCAAGCTAAGTATATCACTTGATGCCTATTAAATAAATTCCTGTGGTAAAATGTGACTGAGAGGAGAGAACCAAGTGAGTGAAGACTTGGAAAGTTCATGAATAGCCTCATTGACCTAGAGGTACATATCTCTAAATGGACAAATGAAGAAGTGCAGAGTATAGGTCAGTACCTGCTCACAAGAATTGTTCATACATGTGTCAGATCATGGAATCATACAGAATCACAGACTATCCTGAGTTGGAAGAGATCCACAACAACAATGGAGTCAAACTTTCAGCCTTGCACGGGACCACCCAGAAGAGTCACACCATGTGCCCAACAGTATTGTCCAAATGCTTCTTGCACTCTGTCAGGCTTGATGCTGTGACCATTTCCCTGGGAAGCCTGTTCCAGTGCCCAACCTTTCTCTAATATCCAGCCTAAACCTCCTCTGACACAACTTCTGGCCATTCCCTTGGTTCCTGTCATGGGTCACCACAGAGAAGGGATCAGTGTCTGTCCCTCCTCTTCCCCTCATGAGGAAGTTGCAACTGCAATGAGGTCTCCCCTCAGTCTTCAGGGCACTGTTGACTCATAGTTAACTTGCCATAGACTAAGACCCCCAGGTCCCTTTCCACAGCACTGCTTTCCAGCATCTCATTCCCAGTCTGTATGTACATGGCAGGGTTGCCCCTTCCCAGGTGCAGAAACCATCACTTGCCCTTGTTGAATTTCATAGAGTTGGTGATTGCCCAGTCCTCTGATTTGTCAAAATAACTCTGCAAGGCTTTGTTGCCTACAAGGGATTCAACAGCTCCTCCCAGTTTTGTATCATCTGCAAACTTGCTCAGTATCCCTTCCAGTCCTGTGTCCAAGTCTGTCCACTTCCTCCCACAACACTTTGTTTCTGAAACTGCCATGGTGGATTTATTCTTTTCCATGCATTTCAAACCTTAGCCTGGACTGTCTTGACTGTCAGTTTTTCTGTCTACTGTGTAAACTTACGGGTTAGTTGAGTTCAGCAGGAGAGTGTGAGAAGAAAGGCTCATTTTCTTTTGTGTGTATTCATTAAAGAGCTGGACTCGATGGTCCTTGTAGGTCCCTGCCAACTCAGAATAATCTGTGAATCCAGGAACTTTTAAAGGATATTTCTACTTGCCTGTCCAATTCAAGCCATAATTTATTGTTACACAGCTATACATGAAATTAAGATGGATGAAGGAGAACTATTCTAAGAAGACAATTTATGAAGAAGACTTTATTTTTCAGTGCAAAAAAAAAAATCTCCAAAACAAATCCTGTTGGGTTTTTTTTCCCTTATTTGGATGAAGAATTACATTTTGTCCACATATTTTGCATCATGTAGGTAATGACTTTGTACCACAATTGGCACTTCAGGAGGCTGGAGCAGATCACTATCTGTATCAACAAGATTTTTTTTTTTTTTTTGGCTAATTCTGGGACTATCTTCTTTTTATATTTTGGAAGACCAAGTTGCAAGAGTACAAGCCCACATATTCATATTTTAATAAAGACATCCTTCTCATGTTCAAAGCTTGTTTAAACCTATCATTGAAGTCTGGATTTTTTAGATTGATGCTGGAACGGAAACTGGAAATAAGATTTGGCCATGATGTAACCAAAGATCACTGATCTCAGGGGCAAAAAAATCTTTTCTAAATTTGGACTATGGTAAGCCCACTGTGAGCCAATACATATACACAATATTAATGAGACCTTTCCTGCTAGCTGGGGAACTTAAAAGTGGTAACAGCATACTTGGCCACTGTCTATCAGACTAGAGGTCTTTACTGGCTAGAGGAAAAATATCTTTTTTTTCCTTTTTCTTTTTTCCTTTTTCAGCTCTACATAAGACAAAGTAACTCACACACATGCATTCCTGCATTATTTTTTCTGTGTAACCATTTCAGTATGGTTTCCCTCCTTCTATCTGAACTTAATTTTCATATATGCTTGATAACTTATCAACAGTTATAGGATTAATTCCATGTGACCTCCATGACAGGGCTTATCAGGGTTTTTTCTGCTGGCAGCTCTCTCTTGCAGAGAGGTTCCAGTGCACAGAGGAGAGCATCAGATGAGGTTGTGTGGTTTAAACCTTGTGTGGCCAATGAGTGGAGACAGATTGTTTTTTCAACAAGGAATATCGTTTTCTTCCTCATTGCATACCTTGAATAGCACAGTCCTATTCCTTAGGTGTGCTGAGTGTCTGCAATCTTTATCTTTGCACGTCATCATCTACAAAGGAGGAGTCTTCAAGCTTCCCAAACTGTGTGCCATCTAGCGTTTGTGCACACTTTGTGCAGTGCAAATACTAAAAATTTGTAAACAGCAGTCAGGGACAGGGAAAGTTACCATGCATGTCCTCGTTGCTCAGAAGAATGGACTTTGAATAGCTATAATATAGCATTACAACTAAAACTAGTGTTGTGAAATTTTTCCTTTCCAGACAGTCATTCAAAATCTTTCTGGTTCACAAGCACTTGAATTCCACTGTGGTTTGTCATTAACACTGTCTGGGGGGAAAAAACCCCAAAGGCTAGAAGAGTCTGAAAAGCCCTGTGCTATGCATATGCTAGTAGTGAGATTTTAGTTGGTTCTTAACCCTTCATGGGAGGATGATGCTGAGCTGTAATTACTATGAGAATCAGGCTCAGAATTTCCTGAATATTGTGGGTTTCAGTTCTCAATGGTAATAGTGTGGTTTTTTGCGCTGAATGTTGAGTCTTCTTTTATACTGATGGAAATAGTCAACTATACATAATTAGTAACATTCAACCCACTCTCCAAAATACCAGAGCTTTCCTGGATCTCAGATTGTCAAGGTTTATTGCAGGCAGTCCAAGACCAGAGAGTTCAATTAGAAAATTAACTTATATGTTATTTTACCATATTAGAGAGTTGATTTCCTTCCAATTTGAAACAGATGATACATTGTTATAAAGGGTTGGGGTTGCACTTAATATTTGCCTATAAAAGAGGTAAAGACATACAAGACTTTTCCGCTACATTGGGTTAGGGCTTTAAAAATAATATACTTTTTACAAGCCTAACTGCAGTTTTTATTCCTTTGAGTCACGTGTGCTTGGTGGAAACCATGTACTTTCAGTGCTTCTCAAAGCACAAAATGTGCAATAAAAATTTTTAAAAGAATTTTTACTATGTTTAGCTTTGTAAGGGAAAAAAATTAGTAAGTTTAATCTAATGTCATTAAATGTTGTGGTTTTCAGGTAATTTGTAATCCAGAAACTTTTAGTATTGTTGGCTAAATGGTAACAGAAAATTGAGCAAGAAGGAACACTGAAAAATTACTGGGATTACATTTTGTGAGGCTAAATACTGACTATTAAAATGTTTGTACTTCAAATAAAGTGGTGTGACTGTTGGCTCACCAAATATCTAAGCTGAACCTGTATATGTCTAAATGCTTGAATAATAAATTAAATGGACCTCCCACCTAGGTGACTTGGCTTCTGTACGTGGCACCAGGAAGGAATGGCTAAAGGAAGAAGAACCCTTAGGCAGAAACAGCATCAGATGAAGGTTCAGTAGGAGCTGCTTAGGACAATGTACCATCCAGAAACCTTTTTTCTGAAAGCAGTCGAAACAGCAGTCCTACATAGCTTCTGGATTGCAGTGTGTTTGCCCACGTGGGTCCCTTTCTCAGAAGCAAGTCAGTATTTCTACAGGGGCTCATGCAAGCAGGCAACTGTGGATCTGAGTTATGCTCAAAATTGTGTGGGCTTTTTTTTTCTTTTTTTTTTTTTTTTCTGGAAGGGGTGCAAGGGGGTGTCAGCTTTTACTGCTCTTCTACAATGTGGTATATCAGCCAGCACAAACAACTCTGGGATTTATTAAGAATATAAATAGACTGTTGACAGTTTGCTGTAGGAAGCAATGACATGAATAGGGGTCCAAGTAGATGCTTAGAAGATACGGTGAGAAAAGAGAGAGAAAACTTTTTCTCTAGGCCTTAATGCATGTAATGCCAGTTATGTTTATAAAGTAGCTGAGTGGATCAGCTATTTGAGGAGCAGTGCCCATAGTGTTACCTTTTGGGGATAGAATAAAAAGATATTTCAAATAGGATGCAGATAGAATAGAGTCGCAAGCTTTTGTGGAATGACTCCAAAACAGTTTATTTGAATCTTTACTTCATCATTACTTCCCAAGAGTGAATTCAGTAACAGAGTTCCTCATGATACAGAGCATGCAGCACTTGGTGGCACATTATGAAAATAAAAATAACTTAATATTTAAAGCATTTTCCTCATTTTCTCCCGTAACAGCAATATCTGTCTGCAAATAGAAGAGAACTTGAGGAGTTCAGATCATCAGCCTTCCAGCACTTTTTACCAGTTCTATCAAAAAACACACCTGGTTTTTATCAGTTAATAAATGGCTATAGCACTTTTAATAAGGGACCCTGAGAAGCCAAAAAAGCTGGTAAAGGAGATCAGGTAAAATTATCAGTCTGTTGAGTGTATGATGTTGTCAAATCCAAAGAAGAAAATTAATCTTGATGCCACCTTTTGGACAAGAGTTACAGTTCAATAGAATTCTGAGTAACCCTTCCACAGGAGTTACTCAAGTTCGATTTGATGCTTTCCACTTCTGATACATGCTGGAAGCAGGCAGTTTTAAACAACAGGCTTGAAGTATGCACTGTTACTAATCCAAGCAGTTACACATGCACATCAAAATAATAAAACCAAAAAAATATCAGTTACCACAGCTGTGCATCCAGGAGGGTAAAATGAAATGCTTTTATATGGTATTAGAATGGCAGAACTGAAAGTGTTTGGGTTTTAGTAGTTGATTTTTTTTTCTCTATCAAGAAAAGTACATACAGAACTGTTAACTAAGGGAATGGTGTTTCCCTAAGTACTCCTACAGCCATTCTTTTTAGGTTTTTTGGTGAGGTTCATGTTTTCCAGCAAGAAAGCAGCAGTGCCTAGTGGTAAGTGTTATAACCAGAGAACGTATCTTAGACCTTAGTAACAGAACCATTTCACTGGGTAGCACTTAATGTATCATATCAAAAAGAAGAACAGAGTTCGTTCTGTGCATTTCTGCCTTTCGGAAGGGATCCAGTTGTCCCTTACAATAGGGAGTTCCTAGGAAATAATACACCCATTGTTATAAGAGCTAAGATGAAACTACGGCAATCTTGATGAGATCCCAGGCTCTCTTATTTTTTTGCAATAATCAGCCTTTCCTTGGCCACCTGCATGGAGGTGACTGAAAAGAGAGAGACTAGACTTTTCCCTGCAGACCAATGTAAGGGACCAATTGCTCCAAAGCAAATTGTAATGGAACTACTTGAAAGAATTTCTAATCCATAGTTCCCTCTTTTTTACTGCTTGCAATTCACCACAAATGAAACACTGATCCAGGAGAACAGTGATCCAGGAGACACAGAAAAGGTCTATAAACTGTTCACTAGTGGGATCTGTACCTTCAGACTGGACAAGATCAAGTGCTGGCAGCTTCAGGTTATAGTTGTTCCTCTAGAGAACACTGGATTTCAGTGTTATGGGTAGGTGCTCTAGCTCCCTCTGATACCTTGCAGTCTCAGTCTGACTTCTCTCATGACAAAACTTGTTGTTTTAGGCAGGGATCTGGCAGCTGGGCAAGTGCAGTCCCTTGAAAACCTGCATGAGACTTCAAGTAGATATACTGTTTTGTTTTCCTCACATCTGAATTTTTCTAAGGCCCTTGGATGTAGTCAGTCTGTCTGGGACCAGAGAATGCTGTGCTTAGATGAAGAAGTGGTTGGCTGAGGAGACTTGTATTTGGGACTTGCACTTGGGTTTGTTTCACTCTTTGACAAGTAGCAAAGTCATCTGAGAACTTCAGTGGCTCTTGCAGCAGAAGCAGACTTTGTTTGGAGTCACTGCCATTGTTTCAGTCTAAGAAGCCAGTTTGTATTCTGTTTCAATCTGTTTGTTGGTCATCAGGTATTATTGGCCTGGCTGGTGTGCAAATGTGAGGTTTGCAGTTTTGGTACCCTTGTGTGTTTTTGTATCAGCCTGCAAAAAGGTCAGTGCCTTGGCCAGGCTATTCCATCACATACCTGGAGAAGCAGCTCCACTAAAACTTATACTGATGTCTCACTCATTGGAATTTAGAACATAGACCAGAACAGACAAATTTATTTTTTTCTTTTGGATGCAACTTGGAGTAGATGACTGAGGTCCTGACATGGTTTACATCATGAAGTGTACAATATACTTATTGCTAATTTGCCTTCTTGATCCAAACTAGTAAGGATTCCACCAGCATTTACCAATCCTGCTCTGCTATTTTCTCGGTTTTAACAGAACAAAATGACAGTGATAAGTTTAGCTGTATATTTAATGTTTCTTTAGTACTATTTAAAAGAGAGACATCACAACTTTCTCATGAGGGGAAGAGAAGAGACAGGCACTGATCTCTTCTCTCTGGTGACCAGTGAGAGGACCTGAGGGAATGGCCTGAAGTTGTGTCAGGGGATGTTTAGGTTGAATATTAGAAAAAGGTTCTTCACCCAGAGGGTGGTTGGATACTGGAACAGGGAAGTGGTCACAGCATCAAGCCTGCCAGAGTTCATGAAGCATTTGGACAATACTCTTGGGCACATGGTGTGACTCTTCTGGGTAGTCCTGTACAGGATTATGAGTTGCACTTGATTATTGTTATGGGTCCCTTCCAACTCAGCATATTCTGTGATTCTTTTTTTTTTTTTATAATTTAAAAAAGGGCGAGATTATTTAAAATAGATGGGAACACCATTGTCCCTGTACAGAGGTTGTTTACAGGTGTCACAAAGAGTGAGAGGTAGCTAATGAGACGGGTAGTGAAAGAGATCAGTTTCTACTAAAATAAATTGAAACCTGACATAACGTGCCATAAGATAAAGACATTGTAATATTGTTTTAATGCTGTTTATGATTCTATTAGTTAGCAATTGTAATCTATATTCCAGTTCAGAATAGAAGACTTAGGCACAATCTTATAGGTCTGTAAGTATCTGAAGAGAGGGTATTGAGAAGATGGAGCCAGGCTCTGCTCTGTGGTACTAAGCAATAGGACAAGAGGCAATGGGCAGAAATTGGAACATAGGAAGTTCCATCTGAATATGAGGAAGAGCTTCTTTACTGTGTGGGTGACCATGCACTGGGATAGATTGCCCAAGGAGGGTGTAGAGTCACCTTCCCAGGACAATTCAAAAGCCATCTGGATGCAATCCTGAGTGCTCTAGGGGATGCTGCTTGAGCAGGAAGGCTGGAGTAGATGACCTCCAGTGGGCCCTTCCACCTCAACCATTCTGTGACTCTGTGATATTTTAGTAAATATTTTCGGCATAGTTAAATCACAGATGTGTTTTCAGTAAGTGTGGGAGTTAGTTGGTTAAGTATGAGCTACTGAGAAGAAAAACTTTAGTACAGATTTGTTGAATTTTCTTTGTAGGCTGAAAAATAAAGTGAATATTCCTTCAGAGCATACTTCCTAGTATTTCATGAGCCAAATGTTGAACAGATGTACTTAAAGTGTGGAAAAATTAAATGAAAGGCACATTTAGGATTTATAGAGTTGAAAACCAAAAAAACCCCAATGGAAATAAGAATGTTGATGAACAGAAACTATGCTGTTAATACAGAAATTTTTACTGTAAGTTAAAAAAAAGTTGGTTTCTAGGTCCCCAAACTGCAATCTGGAATCATATAAATTATGGTTAAAAAAATGATGCAGCACTTGTTCTGAAAAAGAAAATTTAGCTCTAAAATACATTTTATTACTCGTTTTAAATTGACAATGACTAGCAAAGCTTCATAAAACTGTACGTCTTCCAAGAATCATGAAATTCATAGAGGTCTAAGAGCTACCAAACATTAACTTTTTTCCTCCCACATTTTGAAATTGTGCAATTCAAACTACAGATGACCAGGAAAAAGTCAGATTTTAATTTATTAGCAATCCCTTGTCACAGCTGCTGCTGTAAGTAATCAGCACAATGGGTAAAATGCTCTGCTGAAGTAGCAGTCACTTCACCCAGGTATGGGAGCATAACAGTGCACCATTTATTTCAGTAAGACAGGCACATATTTCTAAAATGAGCTGTGGCCTTCATTCAGAAAAAACACCCCTGTTCTGGAAAGCAGCCTCTTTAGACGATCACAGTTACAACAGCTCTACTGCTGAAAGCATTTGAGCCTGGGACTTTGGGAATTAAACACATGCTTAAGTACTTTTCCTTAATAGGGATACATTTAGACATGTGAATTAAGGCTTGCATAGACAAGTAAACAAGGGAATTTTCAAACAGTTATCAGCTATCTGTATTAAGTAATCCACATAATGAGTGGAACTTCGGAGATTTATGCCAACTGTGTCTTGTATTTGGGAAGAATTTTGACATTAAAACAACTATGCAATCCAGCAATGTACACTGTGCTGAAGAGAAACACTGCTGAATATTACTAAGTATTTTGTCTTCTTATTGCATGCACTTCAGGCATTTATATTACAGGGCAAAAAGATTTGAGGGATGAGAACTGGAGCAGGCTTTGGTAATGATTTGAATCCTGGCTTGTCACATTAGTTCCTGTCCATTAGATCAATCATTTGTGAACAATTAAAATTTAGGCACCCAAAGAAGTGGTTTGATATTTTCCAAAGTCCTGAGGAACTTTGTTCAACTGCTATTATTTTGATTAATTTATCAATATGATGAAGTTAGTTATATATTGCCAGTACTGATTTACAGTTTTAGGACTTTTTTTTTAATATACTTCAGATTTGGTAGGTTCTCAGTGGTGTAGGTAAAAGTTGAATTTTCTTCTGCCTTCACAGTCTGTTTCACCTCATAGGCCTGAAGAGAGAGCAAGCCTGCATTTGTGTCTCTGCGTGTCTAAAGTTTTTCTACTAAGTTAGATTGTTCAGCAGATAGGTCAATATCAGAAATTTGGGCTCTGGCAAGATGAACCTGGGAGAAGATATCTTGTATCTAGTGAAACCCAAACTGTCACTGTGGTGGTGCTGCTGACAGAGCTTGCACTGGACTTCTCAGGTGTTGTGTAGCTCCCCATCTGATCACTGTATAGCCAGGAAAGGTGGCTCTTACTCTGCTTATTCCTTAGTCCCTGGCACCTTCTTCAGTACTTGTAACTGTATTCTTACATGCCAGCAGGTCCAGTGCTTTACTGAAATGACATGTGATTTCAATTCTGTTTGCCTTTGATTATGTGTTGACTTTTGTTATTCAGGATATTTGCAAAACTTTACAAAAGCTGCTGAGCTGTGCTCTGGTTAACATTCAGTGTAATGGAAGCTATGTTCCTGTGAGGCTCTGAAACCCTCTTGTACGGGTGGTGACATCGCTTCAGTACAATGCTAAGCTGTGCTGTCCTCTCATGGCTGTACCGGTAGCGTGCTGAGTGATGACAATGACAGGTTGCCAAGCTGGACTGAAGTCCTGAATGAAAAGGATCTGATCCTGCCTGTAGTCAGAATGGGAGGCAGACACTGAGCTCAGCCATCTCTGTGCATCATCAACTCCCAGCATGAGCTGTACTTGAAGCTAGAAAGCCACACATGGGAAGAAAAAGGTAAAACAATATGGGAAGAGGAAGGTAAAGCAATATTGGAAGAGGGAGATATTGTAAATTATGGTAAGTATTGTGTCCCTTTTCTTTGCTGGAACTGTCAAGAGCAGTGGTGGGAAAGATAGTCCTGGGGATATTGCATCAAAGACAATTTTCTGCCAGGGAGCTCAGGCAATAACTGTGAAGGAGACGAGCTGTGCCTGTTGAAGAAGCACTGGGTTGTGACATACATATTTGAGGAGTAGAATAGAGGTGAGCCCTGATCCTCTTGTCTACATTTTTCTCACTGAAACAGCTATAAATTTGTCTGTCTGTCTCTCTTCAGGCAGCATGTGTAAGACTCACTATGTGTTAAGACTCATTTTCCTAATAGGGGTGGTGTTTTGAAGGCATGATCTCTGTCATCTTTACCATCATAACTGATAGTCATTTTCTTACTCAAATAATAGCTTAGCCAGTCAACATAAAAGCTATATGGTGCTGTTAAAAGGGATTTTGATTGAAAATTGAGGATATAGAGGAGACACACAGGTCATTTTTGAAGGTTCCAAAATTTGAAAGGCTCAGTGTCTCTTCCCTGCACTTATTTATGTATTTATTTTTCAAATGTCAGCATGGATGGTTGCCATTTTCCCATTCAGTTTGAAAAAAACCCATTTCAGAAAGGTGCATCAGGTTGATTCATTCTTAATATTCTTAATATAATTTAGCACACTATACCCAGACATTAACCTCACAGAACATGCAGAAATTAGGATGTGTTATTCATTAAAATTACAGAAGGAAAATTATTCAGAAGCCATTTAGATACTGGCAGCAGTCACAGACTGTATAGCCATATTGTCCCTTTTATGGATATCATCCCTTTCCATTCACTTTTACAGACCAACATGGTCCCTGCTCTTACTGTTGGGTATCTGTTTGCAAAGATCTCTGCCCAAACAAACCTTTGTACTTCTTTAAAGTCTGAATGAAATAATTATAACTGAATACAGGACCAGAGAACAGACTGAATTCTTCATCTTTATGATTTGCAAGACTGGCTACTTTCTCAGGTATCTGCAGAACCTTTTGTACAATATGAAGCAGAAGAAAGCTGCAGTCATAATTTGACTTGCGTTTGATCCCAGTGCAGATGAGTGAGCACCCAGAGATGTTACGTAGAGCTGTCTCACTGTCTGTGGTGTTCTTGGAGTCTTTAGTAGCAACTCTTTTTTCTGTATTGTGTGTCCTGGGAGTGACAAAAACAGTTGAAGGTCATCTTTAAAAGTCCATTTTCATTTGATTCCAGAGTTTCCTTGGTTTCCTGCTCCACTGGAAGTCTCAGAGAATTCTTTATTTCTACAGCTCTAGGGCTTGCTCTAGATCACATTTTAGCCACAAAATGTTCTATAGTGAAAAATACAAAATGTGTGTTATGATATGACAAGGTAACCCTCCTAGCTGGCCAAGGGAAGCCAGCTGATATAATCTCTTTGGATTTCAGGAAAACTTTACTCCATTATTCTGGCTCTACAGTAAAAACATAAAAGTAGGTTTGCATCTAGAAGTTCAGAACTTAGTGCACCTTTCTGAAGTTCAAAAAGATTCAGATACGGGATCTATATTTTATCCTTCACTTAGGGAAATAAAAAAGATGAAAACAGCAATTAGAAATGCATGCATAAAACCGCATATTCAAAAAAAAAAAAAAAAGGCCTTGCTGCTTAGCATTCAAGCTGGTTGCAGCTAATTCTAGTTTCTGCTGTAATAGTATTAATCTGCAAAGGGTGTTGCAGGCAGTGGTTTCAGCTCACCTGTTAATTCAGGCAAAAAAATCTTTTAATTGTAAGTTAATGACCAGAGGCTTTTGATAAGGTGCCCAGAGAAACTGGAAATGAAAGAGTCTTCCCTATGAAGGACGAAGAATTAGTATCAAGTGTACTGATGACACCGCAGAGCATGACATGATGCAGCAAGTGCAATCCTTAGCTTCAGATTTCACACTTCCCATGAACTTCGTTACTCATGTATGCAACAATTTCAAATCTGTTTTGCTGTATAGTTTTAGTAGCAGACACAACTTAAAAGGTTCAGTGTGATATGAAGATTTACTTCCCAACTGTGTCAGTCCAGCAAGACCAAAATGCTCAAATTCAGAGCACAAGCATTTGAAGTAGTATAGGGTGCAAGATCCTTCCCTTTGACAGTTGCTTCACAGAAGTTATGTTAGTCTGTCCAAATAATGTTTGACATTAATTCCAAGCAATTCAGAACTTTTCCTGAAATACCATTTAAAAGTATCATAAATTTGCGTTTGTATGCTACATTTGCTTTAAAAAGCTCTTATGCCAAATAATTGATGCTTATTTGAAGCAGTTATTACTGCATCCATTTGCAGAGTACTAGATTAATGTCGGGCATGTGAAACATTTTAAACTGAAATTTTGTATGTAAGAGTTTTGTTGTCTTGCAATCACTTGAACAAGTAATTGCTGTATCTAACATTATTTGTCTATAAAATGGAATAAGAAAGTTGATGACCGGTTGTTAGATTCAGTGGTTAACACACAACATTTTTGAATGAAATGTGCTGTCTGAGAGAAATATGCTTCCATGAGATGAAGTCAAATCAAGAAAAGGCTGGTGGACCAGAATCATGTCTCTTTTCTAAGTTTCTTATTACTAGGAGTTTCTTCATCTATTCCATATCTAGTTTGTTTATTTTGAATAAGGATTGTTGTCTTGTGAAAGAAGGACATAGTGTTTGAAATAGAAACTATGACATTCTGGCATGGGAACTCCCAGTATGTGTCACTCTTGTCTCTTCTCAACAGGAAGAACTGGTGGTCCTCTTCGAAATGCACAACCATATATCAGCCAATTTTTAGTGGAAATGGAGCAATGAAAATGGATTGCAAGATTTAGAATTTATTTCATTACAAAGGAAAAATAATTATAATAAATGGAAATTTGTATGTCGAAATGCAGACTTAGCTACTCTACCATGTCATTTTGAGATGTGTGCTAAGGTGTTTTCTTCCATCTGCAGGATGAACCTCATAAAAGTATTTTATTTTCCTTCTCTTTCATTCTGTGCCAGCTGATCATTGGCATCAGCACGGTGTCTCCTGGGTGGATCTCACCACTCTCTTTTTATTGTCTTTATGTGAATAAAAGCCTATTCAGCATCATGGGAATGTATGCACTGGACAAGAGACTTACAGAGAAAAGATCTGCCAGATAGATCAGAGAGGTGAAAGTAGCTCTTGAATTTCAGTTTAATTCTTTTTTGCACGTAGGTTGATAACTTGTTCTGGATATATCTACAGTGCATACTTCCTAATATTTCATATGCCAAATACTGAACAGATGTACTTCTAGCCTGGATAAATTAAGAGACCCACATTTAGTATATGAAGATGAAAATTCAAAAAGCAACAGACAGCAAGAATTTGAGCTGAAACTTTACAATGACAACATACTTTCAGATATAATAGAATGCAGTATTCAAATGGCAATATCACAACATCATAAATATTGAGAATATTGAGAACCTAGATTTCCAGCAATGTGACCATCACCATCACCTGGCCTTCAGGCTCATGCATTTGTTCAGACTAAAAGAGCATTTCTCTACTCAGAGAACATGAGGTGCCACCATCTTTGATGCTGGTGTGGCCAAGAATCAGGATTGCATGACTTTTAGTACAAAAGCTCTCATTAATGGCTATTTTCAGTCTCTTATTCTTCATTGGCACTCCTGGAATGTCTTCCACTATCACTTTAGCTGCCTCAAGAGCCTTGCAACTGCAGGCAAAACATTTCTTATGGAGTAGAGAGTAAGTGTTGAGTATTTCTTCCAGGTTTCATTTGGAGGGAAGGCCATATAAATGAAGCTGCATCTCCAGTATTTTAAGTTCCTCAAAGGATTATAGGAATTTGAGTTATTCTGTAGTCAATATGGCTTTGCAAAGGCTGGATTTCCAGATCTCCCAGAATCCACTACTGCATGAAATAATGTTTTCAAAGAAGCATAAAACTGTAGTAGTGTAATACAAAGCTGAGACAGGAATGAAAGTAAGAGAGTATTTTAACTCCCTGAACCCAGCCATGCCATGTCTCACGAGGTCACTTTTATATGGGAGCAGACTTCTACATTTCTTATGCATTAATGAACACATCTCCATGCTCACACAATGACTGGAACAAATATAATTGATCATGAACCACATGGAATCACCAAAGTGCCAAGCTGCTGTAGGCTTTCTCTCAGTAGCACCCATAGGATCATAGGGAAGCTGAGGCTGGAAAGGGCCTCAGGAGGTTATTGAGGTAAGTTAGTGCATAAAATACAAGCATTGACTCAAAATGTGGAAGCACAAATCCATGATCCACTTAAAGCATGATTTGAAGTTGGGAGGTAAGTTAGAGTAAGTCTGCTGTAAAGACAGTGGTCTGAGCAGGGCTTCTTCCAGGGTAAGTCTCTGAGACCTTTCTCTTTCTTGGCACATGACACTTGGCACAAAAGGCACTCTCTTATCTGTGGCATCAGGCTGCCTGGCAGTGCTGCCATGTAGTGTGCTGTTCCATGGCTGGAAAGCTAACCTGCAGATGTGCAAGCTGTGCAACCGGTAGCTGAACAAGTTTTGAGAATAGTGCAAAAGTTCTTAGGAAATGATAGCATTGGTAAAAATACTAGTTTGGGCCGTTGACTATTATCTTATATGGTAAATGGAATTGCTTCCTGATGCTAAGCAAATAAAAGTATTTTGATGGGTTACTTGACTATTTAGTGTGCACAGAAATGTGATTTTGACATGATTAGCAAAAGAAAAAACATTTGAGAAAGCCATCTAATCCTGCTTCCTCCTTTTAGCTCTAGAGAACCAGAGAAACGGTAGCATTTCAAATTGCGATTTCCTCTTTCGTCTAATTATTATGGGAGCTGGAATGATTAACAAAACAGAAAACAAGCACTTAACAGACACATAAAAACTGTTAAATAGACAGAAAAAACACTTATGCTCTGTGTTTGCTCTGCTGTTAGTGGTGCAATTTCAGAGACACTACCTCAGTGTTACTATTTAACACATGAGTTTTAAAGATTCAAACGAGAGCAGACAGGTTTCATTAACATAGGAGGTCCCTGAAGAAATAAATATTTATTAAACTTTCAGTGATGTAAAAAGAGTGGGGCTTTTTAACCACACTTGAAATGTTGGTGTACTGCCTGCCAAATACATACCTGGTGAGCTATTTAGAAACTTCCTGTTCCACATGCTAATTAACAGTCTATGAATTTTAACTTAAATCAGGGTCACATAGCTGAAATGTATTTCAAAGGAGGCCTGCATTTGTCATTCAAAGGCATTGCCAAGGTTTTAAGGCCTTGCTATAAAGTGGATTTCACAGCTTGAAAAACTAGTTCTCCAATAACAACTGGGTCAAAACTGGGAGGAACCCTTATGCACTGAGTCACATGAGGTGCATTAGATGCACTTACATTTGAAATCAGAGTTAATCCAAAACCGGAATACTCAGCATAAACCTCTTGGCATCCTTGTGGGCAGTGTGGCCTTGGATTCAGACTTCTACAAGATCATGCTTCACTGCTTCAGATTGCAATGGGATTCACTGCAACGAGATTCACAGCAACATTGTTGTGTGAAAATGCTCCTCTTCAGAGCATCTGGACAGACTTTTCTGGGGGAGTGGTGGCTAAGCTGACTACAGTGTCTTCTACCCATATTCAGTGCTCCATGGAGAGTGTCATACCCAAAGCAGTGGCATAGTACAACAACTTCCTCTTCCTACCACTGGCACAGTTGCATCTTGAGAGGAAAGAGCTTCTTGATATGTAGACACCTTGATTAAATTATCTTTAGCAAATATTCTGTAACTGTTTGCTAAATGATGGTGTCAGATTTCCAAATTTTTTTTTTCTTATTCTTTTTTTTTTCTTTTTCCTTCCCCTTAAGCAGAACTAACCCTGGAGTAGTTCTTTATTCCATCAGAGCTTTCCAACCAAGATTTCACTGGGTAAATTGTTATAATTTACCTATACATGTCTTAGTATTTTGCATCTTAATAATTTAAAAATACATTGCTTCATACTTTTATAATTGATTTGGAAGATAAGATTCACTTATTAGTACTAAAAATAATTTTCCATCATGTATCACTTCCCCATTATTTAACTGCAGGCTTGCTGCTTTTCAGCTCTGGGTGGAGGCAATCGAGTCTACTTTTTGCAAATTACAGACCCAGAATCAGAAATGAGAGCAGAAGGAACAATGGCAATCCAGAGATACAAGGTTAGGTCAAACTTGAGTTAAAGCCAGTCAGAGCAAAGTGGAAAAGATGTGGAGGAAGGGCATCTGGGATACAGAGCTAGCTGGAAGTGTTGAGATTTGCTGCTTTTCTTGTGACCTTAAACAGGGGGAAAGGGGAAAGAGGGGAAGGGTGAACAAGGTAAGGGAGGTATGGCAGCTGTTGCTGCTGGAAGCTGCCAGTCTTCTTTCCAGCAGTTCTTGCCACAGAACACCTGTGTAGCAGTAACAGGAATGACTCTTCAAGGCCCTGTTGTGGTAAAATCTGTAAGGATATGGTTGTTTGTCTCTTCCAGCAGCCTGGAAACTTCTAACTTTGCATACAGATAAAGTAGCTCCAAACAAGAAGAACCCTTGTATGTACAGAATGGAGGATATTAAATAACTGTGTGGAAGCTATATTACCTTGATATTTGGCACCTTCAATCACACCAGAATCACAAGGTCAAATTTTCACATCCACAATTGAAAAAAAAAAAAAAAAATGTTGGACAGACTTCAAAGGGAATCTACAAGGATGATTGGAAGGGTTGGGAAATATGTTTTCCATTCAGAAAACAAGTTCAGTTTACTTCTTTCATTAAACACGAAATTATGTATACTTAAAAGTATACAAGAAAACCCAAATGGGGGTCTAAACTGGTTCTTCTCTCTGGCTGATAACAATGTAGCAAGATCCAAATATAGAGTGTCAATTTAATGTTGGAACAATCTAGCAAATTCCTCACTACTGAAAATCTGAAAACAAAATTCGGATGCTTTTCTAGGCATGAGTTAATCCACGAAAGGTTGCTTCCCTTTTGTGTACAGGGGATTATCCTGATTATCACTGTAGTCTCTTCCAGTCTTAAGAACAATTAATTGTGTACCGCAGCTTGTCTCCTCCCTGAAATACAGCTAATCTCGGTGAGTGCATTGCAAGAACAGCATGTTCTGTGAGCAGGATTCTTATACTGATCCTGTGTATGGATTCTCCGGAATCTAAGAATATACTTCCACTCTTTCTACATTCTGCACCCCCTCTGTTTGTGAGAACATTAATAAAGGGCTCTGTTCAGGCACTGATCTTCATGAAATTTGCACGAGTGGGGCACACGGAAAGAATATAAACCTGTAAACCTTGTTTGCTGATGGAAACAACCTGAAAAAGAAAGCAGTTTCCCTGATAATCACTAACTGTGGTGACACAGTGACAATAAACTGTGAAACTAATGATTTGAGGCTTGCCTGAATTTTAAGTGACACTGCTAAAATATCCCACTCAACCCCCAGTGCACCATCTGGATCTGCAAGGACTTAGCCCAAAAGCCTACTGTGTTTATTTGAGATGTTTTCATTTTCAAACAGCTTGGAATGCTCTGGAGCAAGTTCCCAGTTGGAATTCAAATTGGAGGAACAGGCTGACTGTCATTGGATGGATAGATTGGTCATGATGATATTTTCTAATATTTTTCTATTATTTCCCTTTTTTTTGCTTTGTTTTCTTTTCCTGCTCCTTCTTGTGTTTTGATTGTTGCTAAGCAGGATGCTAAGGATTTCAGAGAACCTTTTACAACAGACTGGTGTCCAGATTTAAGAATCTGTAGCTGTTCCCGCCTCCTCACCTGCATTGCATTTATGGAGTTACATTCACTGCTCAGTTGCTCAGACATTCAGTTTCATAAGATTCTTCTGCAGTTACATTTGCTCTGTGACCCTCTGCAACACCAAGCAAGAGTCACAAAGAGGTCAGGAACAGAGGAATTAATTTGTTAAACTGAAGGCCGGCCAAAAGATTATATGTGTGTGTCTGCATTCATGTGTGTGTGTGTGCTCATGCACTTCTCAAAGGATGAAGCTGAAGTTCAGAATTGTTTTCAAAGGAGTCTGTTTTTAAGTCAGGGCCAGGACTGACATGCCTTACTTTTAGGGGTAAGCTCTCAACATGTTTCTGAAAAATCCTGGCATATTGCTAGAATATATGAGATCACAAGAAATATATTGAATGGTCAGGGGAGGAAAAGTAAAGGAACTGCAAGGCTGGGGTTACATAAAAGATAAGAAGAAAAGAAGCTCCTTCTAGTCCAGTTACAGATGATTTGTGCAGTTTATTTCTGCCCACCAACTTGTAGACTCCTTGTATTATCCTGTGTATGGAACAGTTTCTTCTGGTGAAGGCAGAGCTGGTAGACTGTAGACATCCACGTTGTCCAGATCCGCCAAAAAACAGCCTGGGGCAGATGTTGTCTGTGGGTATTTTATGGGCTCTGAGAAAAGGAGACATGTGCCCAGTGTACATTTTGGGCAATAGTCCTGCCCTTAAGAGAAAGGAAAACTAGTGTTGTTTTTTCTTCTCTCCTTTTGTATTGTTAATCCTTTTATTTCCAAATTTTTGTAATAGGATTTTAGAATATTATTTTGATTTTGGAATCCCTCTAGTTTTCAGCGATTTTCATCACTGTAGAAAGAAATACCATTTGCTGTGCTGCCACCTAGTGCTTACATTTTGATTTTGAGACATTAACACTTCTTTATTATTCATGATTTTTTTCAGGTTTTTAAGGTTCTCTTTCCCATGACACGGCAATGGACACACAAATCAAACCTTTCTCTCAGTTTGAAAAATACAACTTCATCTGAATATCTGCTGTAGAGAATCTGGGAGACAGACAGTAAAGAGATGGTCTCCATGGAGGAAGACAGTTCAGACATCCCTTTACAGATGACAGTGCAGTTAATGGAGGACAATACCTACATTGTTATTCTGTTATTCTAACGAACTGGGCTTTGTCTGTTATTTGCTTTGCAGAATTCTTCAATCTAATATCTATTGACATCCATTTGGTAGGCAAAGAAACTTTCTGGGTACCTAAAGAAGCAACTACAAATGTGTTCAAAGACTTTTCTTTTTGGTGTATAACAGGTATGATACAAAACACAGTTCAAACTGCTCCCTGAGGTCAAACAGAGTTGCAGAGAATGAATTATAGAAAGGATGTATCGCATATAACATACAGCAGAGTGCAGTGTTAATACAGTTTCTACTATGGTGTGCTCTGTTTCCAGGCTTTAATGTTATGGTTCAGGATAGGGAAACGGAATCAGAAAAAGTAAAACCCAGCCATTGTCTTCTGCTCCCCATGTCCAGACAGAAAGCTTTCGGGATGCATGTATGTAGGCACTTGTAAGACACAGCAAATCCTGCTGAACTCTCTCTTTAAATCTTAACAATACACCAGGGTCTAGCTGCAGTTACACTGCCTTGTCCCCCTCCAGAACTGTAAAATCTTGGATTGTGTAAGGTTTGTTCTGCCCCCTTCCTGAGAGTTTAGAAGTTTTTACAGGAAGAAAAGGTGGGATCTGTACATGTTGCAGGGTTTTATAGTCCCTCTGCACTTGCTGGGGCTGGCTCAGGTTTGTAGGTTGCCCTTGAGTATTGCTATATTTTGAATGAAAATTCTGTGGACCTAATGGTAGGACTGGTGGCTACTGCCAATTTTGTTGAAATGTGGGAATGGACCAGTCAAAAGATGTCATCTCACTGGAGTCTGACCACCTATTTCAAAGGAAGTAAATAGAGGGGGAATGTGTTTTATTTCTGGTGAAAGCTTCAGCAATGTTCTTGCCATGTCTAGTGGGTTCGGTGGTGATTTGAGTTCATTGCCCACTGTACTGGCAGTAAACTCCTCCACATCTTACGTGTACTTTGTGCACTGACACCTTGTTCTTGTGGCTATTTCTGCCCGGTATGTCTCAGCCCACGTTCTTTTTACATGCCATTTGGAGATACAGAGAAAGACCCAGTAGCATAAAAGACAGGTTTGTAGCTATATAATACCTTGCTCATACTTCTTTGTTCATGGACAAAATGCATTTAGGGAGAAGATATGTCTTTGATATTTTAAAATAAAGGGTTGGGGTTTTTTTCCCTCCCCGCCCCCTCCCTTTTTTTTTTTTTTTGTAAATACAGTGTCTATATAAAAGAAATATATTCTTACTTGTAATGCATTCTATAGTTACTTTAGATATGTGATTTATCCTATTATGCTTTAAAAATTAAATTTAAATTATTTTTATATAGGAAAAGTGAGGACAGCACTAAAAGACGAAGTCTTAAGTATTTCTGTACAGTCTGTTTCAGTAGTTTGCACATTATTCTAAAGAGTTGGACAGGAAAAAATAAGACAAGCAGCAAATGATTTCTATAGCTTTAACACATTCTTATTTGTCAATATTTGCACATTTAACTTTTAATACTTAATACTTTAATACTTAGCCCCACCCCTACTCTCAGGACCTGACTTCTGCTGCACACAAACTTTCAAATCTAAAGGAAAGGAAACATCTGGTGTCTCATCTGGCCCAAAGGGCCATACACACTGCACTGCAATGAGTCATGGCAATACATTTGATGTTTTTATTGCATATATGAATAATGTATACTGCTTTGTCTATATATTTGTCATTATAATTTTCCTGCTACAATTAACCCACAAATCCTGCTGAAGAAATATAGAGATGACTGAATTAGTCAGGTGCCTTATTCATAATTTGACATCTGAACATGAGAGATGAAGATGTCTGTGTTTGGAAAGCACTGTCCTTAGTAATTGTTAGCGTATCTCCAAAGATAAACATGAATGTATCCCTTAATGTTTTTTTTTGCCTATCATCTGTATTCTACATTTATTATTATAATTAGTTAATTATATAATTTCTACATCAACTCTGACATTTAAACTACCTCATTCAATGCTACTTGTCTTGAAAATGCTCTTCACAGGACACAGATGGATTTTCCCTATGTAGTCTTGTGGATGAAGAATGGTACCACAACTTGGGAAACTGCTGTGGTTTCTCTTTCTCTCTCTCTCGTGGACATCCATGAACTGGCCCAACAAACTGAATCTTGTGAGTAAGAACTGATTTGTGTGTGGTAACCAAATGTGTTTCCAGACTTGAGGCATGTGAAGAGTGCTGGATGCCTGTGTGCTTATACTTACATCAATGTGGCTTTTTCCTTTTTGGGCACTGGAAGTAAGCTTGAACAGTGTGAGGCACAACCTTACCAGAGTGTGGAATGTGTATATATTATGGAATAGGCCAAAGTAAGCATTTCTGTTAAAAAAAAAATACAAAAAAACCAAACCAAAAAACAAAACAACCCCCAAAAAAACCAACCCAGGCCTAATGAAAATATTTATGGCAATACAAAAAAAGTCATAAGGTCCAGGCCTTTGGCCACCTGCCCTCCATCTGAACTGACTGGGCACTTGCATAAATACACAGCTCTTTGCTGTGGTACATGGCTAGTAAAGCACATTCTTTGTGACCAGAAGGCCCACAAAGATAATCTTACAATTATTGAAAATCTAGGTGGTAGAACATCAAAGTGATAGCAAAGTCTTGAAGAAATGTTTACTGACAAAGACAGGTGCAGTCAAGTCTTTCATATCCTTAAGTCATAACTAATTGTCAAAGCAGTACCATTTCATTGTATTTAAGAGTTGTTATTTGTTGAGGATTTTCCTTGAAACTGAAATTATGCATTTTGTATAGTTTTGAATTATTCAACAGTAATCTCAGAAAAGTCACATTCAGCCTGTATTTATAAGGCTTCCAGAGGTTTCTCACATCAAGACAGCTAAAGTAAACATGACAAATGTCATTTTGTAGTGCTTAATACAGTTAATCCTTAAAACATGGAACCAGGAAACCCTTATTGGTACTGGTATTCGAAACCTGTAAGCAATCTCATGTTTCTAATGCTGATTTTCTTTTTATTCCACAAAGAAAATAGTATCAAGGCCTTTTTCCTGGAATATTACTTGAGGCTATTCAGAAAAAAAAAAAAAAAAAAAAAGCACAACAGGAAATTTGGCTCTTTAGCCCTAATAATGGTCTCTTTATTGAAATGAGACTGGCTTTTTTTGCCTTTTTTTTTTTTTTT